>JANAVB010036747.1:0-292714 GCA_029216955.1 Iris pallida | reverse complement strand
GCCATATAGGACTCTGCTGTCCCCAAGTCCTGCAGAGGAAGCACTACGATGCTGGACTTGTAGGGGCAAAGAGTGATTCTATGTGATCCAGGAAGAAGTCGAACAAAGCACTAGCCGCAGGCTGAACATTCATGTGGCCAAGACTGCCAGCCGCATGCATGATGTCCATGCAGCCAAAACTGCCAGCCGGATGCAGAATACCCATACGGCCAAGATTTCTAGCCGCATGGAGAAGACTTATGCGGCCGAGACTTCCAGCCGCACGAAGAAAGCCCATGCGGCTACGATTGCCAGCCGCATGAAGACTGATGATTCCAGCCGCACGCTGTCTGCTCCACGCGGCTCAGTTTTCGATCGTCTCTCCTATGGTCCTGATCTCTCATGCTCCCGAGAAAATATGTATGACTCTCTACAGCACCACTTAGACTCTACCTACTATGTGCCCTCACGTACTAGAGTGAAGAAGTCTAGGGCAGCGCGAGCTTGCGAGCTCAGTCTGCTGTCCCGACCTCTGACCATCCGAGCATTCCACATACTGTTATGTGGGTCTCTGATTGGAAGTTGTAAAGAACCACTCGAGTCCAGCCCCCGGCGGCAAACGGACAGAGTGGTTCCCAAAAGTCTTCCAAAATCCAGGGAGCAAATATCGTCGTTCCAGACCCATCTGACTTGCGTGAGGTTATCCTTCACAAGCGCAAGAAAACAGAAGAGGCCTCGGTGTACAAAGAATCCTCCCACGGACGTCACTGCACCCAAGTCATTATCAACTATTGTTGCAACAACGCGACGGTACGAGAAGACCAGCAGTCCGTCTTCTAAAGATTACAACAGCCGAGCTCAGAGGATGAGGCACCTCCCGTTGTCTCATGCAACTCTACTCAGAAAATCCCCGTCGATGGGAGAGGGAAGAAGATAAACGTTTCCAGTCTGAAGATTTCAACCACTATGACTAAAAAACTGTCGTCTAAACGGTTGTCCACCACCGGAGTTTTCCAAGGTACCCATTCAAAGACAAAATCTGCTACAGTGAGAGATTCATCATCCACATCATTGGGGGTCACTGGAACTGGGGGTAGCACTCCTCCGAACATCCACGATAATTCGATGTTCCAAGGAGACGAACCCGGGGAAACAACTCTCCCATCAAATACAGCAGGTGCCGACGTCTCCGAGGACGTCCATAACTCTCAAGATGAAGCAAGCTCTGAAGCTGGGGGTACTATCCCTTCTGAATCCGAACCAGAGGAGAACATTCCCACATACCCCGATGACTTCTCTGTACAAGGATATGACTCAGAGGGCACGTCCTCTACCGTCCCTTCCATCTCTCCTCATGTGAGGACGGTGTTCATGACAGACAGCAACCAAGAAGGTTCCAGTGATCGCCAACGCATTGACACTCTGGAGGCCAAACTACATGCTTTGGTCAAGTCTGTGGACGAGATCAAAGCAGCCCTTCCAACTCTGCAAGGAAGAACGCCTGGCCAAATAAGCTTGGGTCCCGCGGTCAATGCGGACTCGAACACAGCTGCACCAAACTCGGGCGATAGTCCTCCTGAAATATCGGCTCCTACCACTGCAAACGAGGCCAGGAAGGCAAGAAGAGAGGTCCAGGAGCTCCGGGCCATGTTCCATGCCCGAGAAAATTGCCAAGACCTCAGGATACGACAACCGTATCCCGCTGCGTGGAGAGATGTTCCCTTTCCACCAAAATATAAACCATTCCACATCAATCCATATGATGGAAAGACATCTACAAGCAGGTACATCACCTACTTCGAGGTCACCATCGACCACCTGTCCCATGACGATGCCATCCTTACACGATTATTCATCGGGGCATTGGAAGGGGTCGCCTTCGACTGGTATCGCAACCTGCCAGACAACTGCATCCACTCCTTCGCCAGCTTCAAGCGCATGTTCTTGGAGAGATTCTATGAAGTAGATAGGATGTCACAATGTCCACCCTCATGGACGTCGTTCAAGGGGAGAAAGAGCTGACAATGAACTATATTGAGCGATTTCGTCAAACCGCAAAGAAGTTGCCATCGGGGAATCCGGATTCCTCCTTGATTGAAATTTGCCAAAAGAGACTGCTCCCAACAATCAGCCTCTGGATGGGTGAAAGTCAATTCAAAGACTGGAAGACGTTCATCATCAGTGCCACTAGCGCCGAAGACAGGATGAAGAAGGCTCGCCAACTGGGATTGCACATCTCGAGGGAGAGGACAAGGGAAAGCGCCCTAATACCAACAACAACAATGGTGGTAACTCCTCCAACAATCGGGACAACAAAGGCAAGCAGGCTATGATGGACGACACAGCCCAAAATCCTGAGTCAAAATCGGCAGACAAGCAATGGCCGCAAATGACCTACTCCTTCGAAGACGGCCATGTCAAGCCCATCTTGGACATGCTCATACAAGGAGATAGAATTCAGCTCCCTCCACCAAGATGAGAACCTCGGCCGGCAGAAATGGAGAGCCCAAAGTACTGCCATTACCACCGCTACGTCCACCATGCTACACACGACTGCTACAACTGAAGCGATACATCCAACATCTCATCGATTCGAAGACTCTGGCCATTGATTTCGAGGAGGTAACCGTGGCAGCCAACATGGTGTCCGTACAGTTTGGCAGCTTCCCTCCGACAGAGACTCAAGACGGTGTGGTACCCATCCCTAGGGCGACAATAGAGATTGCTAATCTACCACCTCCTCGAGATCAGGATACTGGTCTGGTACCCCTCACCACATCACGAGGGGAGATCATGTAGGTCCATCCGGACTTGGTACCTGAGGTGACTCAGTCCGCGTCTCCCTCCACCAGCAAGAAGAAGAATGGGAAAGTCAAATCATGCCGCATGATCTCGATAGAGGTCGAAGAAGCTGCTGTTGTTGTTACCCGCTCTGGCGTACAAACCCAACCTCCATCGGGTAACTCGGCTGAAGAACATTAGCTGGCTGCTGTTGACGCTCCAGGACCTTCTCAACCTCCGACGACCGACAAGCCTAGGCCGAAGGAGACTCGCTTTGACAAATCCCTCCGAAAAGAGGCATCTCATGGGCTAGAGAGGCCCTACAACTTTGACATCTTGGCACAATTGGCAAATACACCGGCCAAATTGTCATTATACGAGCTCCTGAGACTCTCCAAGGATGTTCGTGTGGCTTTGAGCGATGTACTCCAGAATGCCGACACATATCTGGCTCAGGTCAACCTCACAAGAGAGAGCCCGCCTGCAAATCTCCAAGACAGCACTTGCACAAGAGCGATGCCCAACATTGTCTTCACGCCGCAGGATATGCTCATCAAAACCAATCTGCACGATCGCCCGTTATACTATACTAGATACATCGGTGACGTAAAGGTGGATCGGCTGCACATTGATCCTGGTTCTTCCATAAGCATTATCCCAAAGGGTCTGTTACATCATCTCCATATTCCTATACATCGCCTGACGCCAACAAGCACCGCCATCAGCGGTTTCAATTCGGGCAGGAGCTACCCGATTGGGAAGATTTGCTTGAAGTGCCAAATTGGAGATCAGCAGTCAGAAGTGACCTGTTACGTCATAGATGCGGACACTTCCTACAATATCCTCCTGGGGCACCCTTGGATACACGGTTATATGATCGTGCCTTCCACGCTGCACTAGTGCTTCAAGTATGTCGACAAATACGACTTCATGAGGACAGAATTTGTCGACATCGATCCCTTCAAAGGGGTCGAATCCTACTACTCAGACTCCTGCTTATACGAAAATTCGAAGAGGCACCTTGGTGAAGGAGATGTACAAGCTCGAACTGAGACGGCCACAGGATCAGAAGAACCTATGACGATCCACCTCCAAGCTCGCAAACCTGGCAAGTTCGCACCCATTACGGTCGTTCTGCGTAAGGACGCAATCAGCCTCTCGGCACAAGAAGGGCAAATGATAATCCGAAGGTTCGGCCAAGCGCCAAGACCTATAATGGAGCCATTGACAATCAGACTGCCTAGAGTCAGCCAGCCACAAACGGAGAAGCTCAATTCCACTGACAAGCCAATAACGATGCGTCTTTCCAAAAGAATCGTCAGCCCGATGCAGAGTCTGGGGCTTCTAGCGAGCCAACCACTCCCCGTCCAGCATCGAGTACCAAACTGGGGATTGCTAGTTCACCAACGACTCCACGTTCTGCTCCACCAGCGGAACCCCAGATGATCAAGTTGCCTAAGTCATCCTCTCAGTCTTCATTTATACAGGGGGTGGCCGAAAAGGAACCAGAATTGGCCAAGTACGTGGCTGCTCACACTGATGTTCCATCCGCAGATGATGTAATCCCGTTAGAAAAGATACCTTACTTCATCAATAAAGGGCTATCTTTGAACTACATCAAGCTTAATAAGCTTTGTACAATGTATACTTTGGAACACGGTATAGGCACTCATATATACACACAGGTAACAAATGTTTACACCGTAAATCAACTTACTCCCATGGAAGACGCTTACCGCATAATCGAGGGAGGGGACCATCCAATCATCTTCGGTCGGAAGAATGATCCACAGCCCTTCTCCATGGAAGAAGTCGATCTCGAATCGGACTCTGGGAGACTGCCTCTCTTTCTATATAGCCCCCAATCCAAATACCTCATGCAGAAACAGGGGTATGATCTGGAGACTATGCCAGGTTTGAACTACGGCACTGGTCGATGATTACCTTTAAAGTCGCCGGTCCTGGCTGACAAACAACAGGACTACTACAACACGACCCGATGCGGACTAGAATATGTTACGCCTGCAACGACCCCTGAATACTCAGATAAGGAATGCGACTGGCATTCACACTCAACCGGATCACCTACTTCCGATTCAGATGTCAACATCGGGGATGTATTCAGGCAAGTATGGTCCGTCAATATGGTATTTTCCGACGCCTACGAAGAAGATGAAGACATTCCTGAACTTCTTGAGTTAGAGCCGTGGGCACAACAACTAGATACACAGTGGGAGAAGTGGTTTGAACAAAGGGAGCCTCCCACCGAGGATGAGGTTGTACAAGTCAATCTAGGTGATGAATCCTCTCCAAAGCCCATCTTCGTCAGTAAAAATCTGACCGACGAAGAGCGAGAATCACTACTACAACTCGTCAGAGAATATATCAACGTGTTCGCCTGGAGCTACGAAGATATGTCGGGGCTGAACCCCGAGATTGCACTTCATAAACTCAACATCCCTTCAGAAGCAAAGCCAGTCAAGCAACAGTAACGTCGGTTCCGTCCTGACATCATGAATGCTATTGAAGCCGAGGTAAATAAGCTGATAGCCAGCGGCTTCATCCGTGAGGAACAGCATCCTGACTGGGTTGCTAACATAGTTCCAGTCCTCAAGAAGAGTGGAAAGATTCGAATCTGCATCGACTTTCGTAATCTGAATGAGGCTTGTCCTAAGGATGAGTTCCCCCTCCCTATCACTGACATTATGATCGACAACACCTGCGGCTTCGAGCGCATGTCATTCATGGATGGATTCTCAGGGTACAACCAAATTAAGATGTCTCTCGACGACGAAAAGCATACATCATTCCGAACACCAATAGACACGTTCTGCTACACGGTCATGCCTTTCGGTCTAAAGAATGCTGGCGCCACCTATCAGAGAGCTATGAGCATTATCTTTAGAGACCACTTGCACAAAACAGTGGAATGCTATGTTGAAGACATCGCCGTCAAAAGCCGCTCTAAGGAAGATCATCTGCATGATCTAAGGACAGTGTTCGACCTGATGCGAGCGCACAATTTGAAAATAAACCCCACAAAATCCTTCTTAGGCGTATCCAGCGGGAAGTTCTTGGGTTTCATCATCACCTCCCAAGGTATCCACGTAGACCCTGAGAAGACGAAGGCAATCATGGAGATGAGTCCCCCGAAAAATCTCAGAGAACTCTGAGGCCTTCAAGGGAGGTTAGCTTACATCAGGAGGTTTATTTCCAACCTCTCCGGGCGATGTCATCCATTCACCCATCTCATGAAGAAGGGCGTCTCATTCGTATGGGATGAAGAATGTCAGCGTGCCTTCGACAGCATCAAAAAATATTTGTCGAACCCTCCAGTCCTGGTGGCCCCGGTGACTGGAAAACCATTTTTGCTCTATATACGAGCAATGGAGCATTCCTTCGACGCTCTGCTAGCACAAAACAACGATGCAGGCCATGAACAAGCTATAAATTACCTCAGCCAAATGATGATCAGGCCAGAGTACCGATATACCGCCATGGAGAAGGAATGCCTCGCCCTGGTGTTCGCCATTCAAAAAATGCGATACTATGTCACGGGGCAAACCATACATGTGATATCACGAGTCAGCCCCCTCAGGGTCCTCATGACTAAACCAGGGGCACTCAGCTCTCGCCTCGCTACATGGGCAATATTATTGTCCCCCTACCATATGATATTTATCCGCAAAAGGCTGTTAAAGGTCAAACTCGCAGCCCACCCAGGCTCGGAGTCGGCCATAATATACGAAGAAATCTCAGATGAGGTCGCCGACTCGCATACGACCTCTCACGATGATATATGGCGAATGTTCTTCGACGGTGCCTCAAGGACCGGACCCAAGGGCAACATCGTAGTCGGAGTCGGGGTGGTGCTGATTTCTCCTTCCGGACTGGTGATCAATCGTGCTTACTCCCTCACGGAACCTTGCTCTAACAATGTGGTCGAGTACAACGCTTTAGTCATTGGCCTCCAACTTACAAGAGAGCTGGGAGTAGAATATCTTGAAGCATACGACGATTCACAGTTAATCGTCAACCAGATCCGGGTTCATACGAAGTTCGCCATGAAGATATGATCCACTATCACCAAATAGCGATCAACATCATCTCGTCATTTGAAGGGTTCTTCATCGAACACGTCCCCAGACTATAAAATATCGAAGCCGATGCCCTAGCAGGCCTTGTCGCTTCCCTAGCAGTGCCGAACCATATTCATCATTTGGTGGACGTGATAGGCCATGAACTGGTCTGTCCCATGAAAAATGTTCAATTCGTGGTGAGTTATTCCGCTCATACGATCGACGAAGTACCAGACTGGAGACAACCATTCATAGACTTCGTAGTCTACGACATCCTGCCCGAGAACCCAAAGGAAGCTACCTCTATCATAAGGCATTCTCTCAGATTCTTCTATGATACAGAGACAAAAATACAGTATTGCCGATCCTACGATGGATTATTGCTTCGATGTCTGTCAAACGCAGAAGCCAAAGAAGCCATACGCGAAGCTCATGACGGTGTCTGCGGGGCCTATCAGCCTGGCCCAAAATTGCAAGACCGTCTTCGCCGAATGGGCTACTACTGGCCCACGATGGTAGCAGATGCGATAGACTATGCAAGAAAGTACAAAGCCTGCCTAGTCTATGCGGACTTCATCCACCAGCCATCCGAATTTCTACATTCGACAGTGGCGTCCTGGCCATTCGAAGCATAGGAAATGGATATTATCGGTCCGATCACTCCACCTTCTTCCGAGGACATCGCTTCATACTCGCAATCACGGATTACTTCTCCAAATGGGCGAAAGCTGTTTCGCTTGCAGAAGTAAAGACTTTAAACGTGATCAGCTTCCTCAAGCATCACGTCATCTATCACTTTGGACTGCCCCGAAGGATCATCCACGATAATGGTCCGCAGTTCGCAAGCCACGCCTTCTATCGATTCTACGACAAACACCAAATTTAGAATGTGGCTTCGACGCCATACAATCCGGCAGTGAATGGGTTGGCAGAAGCATTCAATAAAACCATCATCAAGTTGCTCAAAAACTTTGTATCATCCAACAAACGCGACTGGAACGAGAAGCTTGGTGAACGCTTATGGGCGTACCGTACTACAGTCCGAACGGCCACTGGAAACACACCATTCTCTCTGGTGTATGGGAGTGAGGCAGTTCTCCCATTGGAGACTCAAATACCCTCGCTCTGTGTCGCTCTCACTTACCAATTGACGACGGACGACAACTATCGTCGCCGGCTACAAGAGTTGGAGGCCTTAGATGAAAAGCGCCTATTGGCTCAGCAACGAATCGAGCTATACCAAGCACGCATCTCCGGAGCCTTCAATAAGAAGGTTAAAATCAGAACATTCTAAGTGGGCGATCTCGTTCTGGCAGTTCGGAGGCCGATGGTTATAACTCATAAAACCACCAGCAAATTCCAGCCAAAGTGGGAAGGTCCATTTATCATTGAGGCTGTATTCTCCAACGGTGCTTACCGCCTCGCAAAATAAAATGGAGACTTGCTCATGTTGCCCGTCAACGGCAAGTTCCTGAAAAATATTATGTCTAAGCGACAATCACCAAATCCCAGAGTATTGAGTTATGTACCCGCCGGGACCGCTGAACTCATATTCCCCAAATCCCAGAGTATTGAGTTATGTACCCGCCAGTACCGCTGAACTCATATTCACAAAATCCCAGATTATTGAGTTATGTACCCGCCGGTACCGCTGAACTCACATTCACAAGATCCCAGATTATTGAGTTATGTACCCACCGGTACCGCTGAACTCCCATTCACAAAATCCCAGATTGTTGAGTTATGTACCCGCCAGTACCGCTGAACTCACATTCTCCAATCCCAAATCCCAGAGTATTGAGTTATGTACCCGCCGGTACCGCTGAACTCACATTCATAAAATCCCAGAGTATTGAATTATGTACCCGCCAGTACCGCTGAACTCACATTCACAAAATCCCAGAGTATTGAGTTATGTACACTCCAGTACCGCTGAACTCACATTCTTCTCCCAAATATCCCAGATTGATGAGTTATGTACCGCAGGTGCCTCTGAACTTACATTCTAGTCACTCTTTTAGGTAGTAAGTCATGTATGACCATACCTCTGAACATATTCTTCTGAAAGAGCTTCTCCCTCATGATCCACTACCCGCACTCTCAGTGCACAAAAAGGGTAACAGATCCACAAAATTCCCAAAACGACCACATCGATGTTACCTCTGAGTCGTCTCACTTCCGCCAAAAACAAATCACCCCTCTACATAGAACTTCCATGTCCTCATTACCTCTGAGTCGTTCTATGTACCCCTTCATGGAGCCCACTCCTACCACGTCCTCATTACCTCTGAGTAGGAAGGCTCCATCGAAGAAACCCTCATGCTTGCCATGTCCTCATTACCTCTGAGTAAGTATGCTGGTTCCCTTTCGACTTATTATCCGTAACCAAAACTGGAGTATGACAAGGATAATAGGTCCACAAATGTCCTCTGTTGGCCATAAATATCCTTCTCTGAGTCCACTCCTACCACGTCTCATTACCTCTGAGTAGGAAGACTCCGCGGTAAAACTCCCATACTTGCCATGTCCTCATTACCTCTGAGTAAGTATGTTGGTTTTCTCGTCGTCTTATTATCCATATCCTGAACCGGGGTACGCCAAGGATAATAGTCCCACAAATGTCCTCTGCTGACTACAAATGTTGTTATAAGTTTCCTAGTACATGCACATCATTTTCATCATGCCCCGGGAGCCCAGCTGCTCCATGGCATTCTTTCTCCCGATACCAGGAACGTCCATGACTACCTTACCGTGGAATTGTTCTAGGTATCCCCATCAAACTTGTTATCCATACCTAAATCCCAGGTATGCCAAGGGTAACAGGTCCACAAACAGTCCCCCAAGCGGGGCAAACACCACCACAACACCATAAACCCAATAGGCAACACAAATAAAGGGTAAAATAAAACATACTCTTTTATTTGAAAAGCTAAAAGTACTACATGTTCTGGGACTACGTCCCTCTCAAAAAAAGAGAGAAAAGAACGGAAACAAAAGAAGAAAAAAACCATCTATGGTTTGGCGTTACATAATTCCAGGAGACGATTCCTCACTAAGGCGGTCCCTCGGTCAAGCCGCTGGTTAGCTCGACGCTCGGCCTCCTGAGATAACCGCTCCGCATCATCCAAATACATGTGCGCCCGCCAGCCGCTTTTATCTTCTTCAGGGCGAGCTCCAGGCTAGCAGAAGCTCGACTAACTCTGTCAGCCTCCTGGATAATCAGTCCCTTTTCGGTACGGGCAGCTTCGAACTCAGACTCCAGGAAAGCTAACTTCCTTTGAAGCTCAAGGATCTGCTCCCGCGTGTCAATGACCCCACGGGAGGCAGTCGCTTCCTGAGCCGTATATTTTCACTTTCGCGGCTCAACTGATCATATAGCTGAGACAGATCGCGAAGGTCCTTCAGTATGGCCTGTGGTCATATCCCGAGCAGCCCTTATCTTCTCTACGACAGTTATGAGAAAACTGCACTCTTGATCTATAGCAGCAGGCAGATCAGCCTGTCGCAGCACCTGAAGCTGGGCCACCAGCTGATCAGCCTCCAACAATTTTGCCTACAGAAGCGCAGATATCCCCGCCCCACCAGGAAGAGTCTTAAGAATATCAATGTGACCCTGGACGCATTACTGGGCCAAGACAAAAGGGGTCCCTCGTTCCACAGCAGCCGCAACCCCTCTCTTCAGGTGGTGATAGAAGCTATCAACCACGTCATGTGACGCTTTGTCCAGAACTTCCATAGAAGACGGCGTCAAAGAAAGTGTGGCTGGCAGTGTTGAAGGAGGCACGCTAGAACTTGCCACCAGGAAGACGAATTCTGAGTGGAAAGATGTGCGGATAGCAGCTAACTCCTCCTCCGCCACCTGAAGAGTCTGGACACTCGACAAAGTAGAAAAGTTAATTCGCGGAGCCGCCTGAACAGAGGAAGATGCAAGGACCATTGTCCCCTGCCCCGGCTGTACCGCCATCTGACTTCTCGAGCCCGAGCGAGCAGGAGGCCCCTCGATATGAGTCGGAAGAGGAGGAGGTACGCTCCCCTCTACCAGATTCCCGCTGGCAGAGCCTACCTCAACAATGTCCGTCATCGGCACTGGAGGGACAGGACCTGTATGTCCAGAGCAACCATCAATCAGTCTAACCCAAAGGATGTGATGATAGAGCAGATAGGCCTCCTCACTAGTTAAGATTTGGCTTATTTTACCAGGGGAGGAGTGTGGAGGTTGTGGTTCGTTTACAGCCGCCGTAGTCCCCTCACCAGCAACCTCTAAGTCAAATTCAGCAGGTTCTTCTGTCCCAACCACCCCGGAAAGGGATACTACTGGTTCAGCGTCACCCTGCTGAAATTCAACAGTCTCAGGGACAGGTTCAGTAGAGCCCCCGTCATCCTGGGTTGAGTCCTCAGCAACGTGGGAATCCTCGGCCGCCTCCGGAAGAACCCTAGCAGAAATGATCGCGGTACACACATCACTGACCAAATGGTCGGGGCCGGATCAACTTCGGCGGCCGGTTCTCGAGAATCCGACTCCTCTGACGCCTGCGAGAGAAAGGAAAATGATTTAAGGTCAAAGTTCAGGAGAAAAGAAAGAACTGAATAAAGATGGTAGTAACTCGATTTACCTCCGAAGCGGGGTCAACGTCCTTGTTTCTCTCCTTTATAGTAAGCTTGCGACGTCTGGTCGCAGCCCGTTTCCAGGAGTAAGAAATACCGCCAACAGGGAGATCTGTCTGCTACGTTTTCGTACAGGACCGGGTGCAACAGGCGGCTGATCCGCCACCATCTTATCTGACATAACAGGCGGCTGATCTGCCTCAACATCTTCCACCGAAAGGGAAGAGTTATATGCATCAGGGTCATCATCCTCCTAGTCCGCAGTGGTGGACTCCGAGTCCGGCATCGGAACCGCGTTCGCCTTCTGCTTCCTCGTCCTCGACCCCTGAGGCTTCGTCGCCAGGCCAGTACCCGCGATGAAACTGATCCTCGGGTCAAAATTAACGGGAGGCTTATTCACCGTTACATGGTATTGTGCCGCCATATACAGAATTTCTACTGGCACCTCGTCATTAGGGACGGAGAGGTGGTTCGAGTATGAACCGCATCATAATAATGTCATGCCCTGATACCACCCAGGACGCTACCTTCAAAGCCCAGGCAAGGGCTGGGGCTGTCAAAAGATAGCTGGCTGTACCCGAACTGGCAGAAGAACCTGCTAGGCAAATAGGGCTCCAGGTAAACGCTGTTGCGGTGACGATATACTAAATATGCTGGACAGATATTGCATAGCCAACAGAGTAGTCTCTCGGGCAAGAGAAGAGGAGGTTCGGTACCATCAACATGACTTCTCCTCACGTCTTCAGCAGAAAAAGGAGGAACTGACACAAAAAAGTCATATCCGTCCACTCTCGCCAGCGCCCTTCGACAAGCTGGCATGGTGCTGTACTCCCAGGGCTGATGACGGAACCCGAAAATGAAGGCATCATCAGCCGTGACACCATCCTCTGGGCCAGGCCTCATCAAAGACCGGCAGTACATTAACAGCCACCCTATTAGATAATGGTATGGCAGCTCCACGCGCTCAAAATTCATCGCCGTATCACGGGCGATAACCTTGGACGAAAAGGCACAAAGGCCATGGTGTATGCTGTACACCATAGCCAAAGAAGGGCCAGTCTGACCCCAAAAATAAGTTTTACAGCAGGAAGATGAAGTGGCAGCTAAGCCTCTCGATGGAGCCCGCCCCTCCTGAGACTACGCAGTTCCGTAGCCATACCATCAGAAATCCTGCAAGAACTGCCTTCTCCGACAGCTGTTGAGTACAATGATAAAAATAACTAAAGGTGTCGGATTGACCCCCAAATGTGTCGCTCGTAGACCTCGATCTCTTGGCGGTCGACACTAGGGTTTGCACCTCTTCTTAGGTTTGAGGATCTCGGGAGGAAACCCGGCCTGAGGCGCCCAGCGTGAAAAGGTATGAGACCCAGGTCATGGTGTGAGGAATCGTCCCTTCTGAGCTACCATTCTTTTTGATGGCCGTTTGGTGGCAAATACTATGGTGACATATCAATTCCCGATATACGGCAACAAAACCCGGGAACTTTTGATCTAAACCCTCGAGCTCTTCACTCGTAGGGGTGTATACTTCAAAGACTTCTGTGCCCCAGGGCAGCTTAAAGATAACGTGCATCTCATGAAGAGCAAGCCCTAACTCCCCGGTAGGCGCGAAGAAAGTTTCCGTCGGTCGGTTGTACATTTCTAAGAGGGCCATAAACAACGGCTTATTTATGGGTAAGCCGTGACTGGTACCCCGAATGGCGTAGTAGAGGCCGATCTCACGCAGGGTAACCTCGTACTTCCGTAAAATCAATAAAGTCAAATTAGCCCACGTAGGGATAGGGTTTATCCAGTTCGGCAGCGCCAACCGGCCGACAGGATAGGACCCCTTCTACGCAAGCTGGTTTATGAAGGTGTCAGCTTGAGAGAAAGTAAAATTGGGGCCCGGTGCATTTATGAAGGAACCCGAAGCCAATCCGTCACGCACCGACTGGTCGGTTCCTTTCCCGCATACGCAGACCTCAACTGTCCGTTGTAATGGATGTCCCCCCCAAGATCCCTGACCTGCTTGGAGTTAGGGACTCCACCATCTTCCTCTCCAACGGTAACATGTTGAACCATGACAGGGGAAAATGGTACTCCATCGGAGGGATGTGGATCTCCACCCCATCGAAAGTAAAATCCCAGCTCTCGGATACCTCAAGCACTCGGGTATTCTTTATAGACAAAGCATCCCCAAAGAGGAACGCCGGCTTCAGATATTTCCTATCCAATCGCCCTGAGTTCATCATGGCGCAGAGAAAGTAGAAAGGCTGTTTCTTGATGGCAGTCAGCCTCTCCGAAGGATCTTTCGGAAGCTGCTTCGTCATATGCTCGACTATATGTCATACCGATAGCCCATAGCAAATTGGGCCTGACCCACCAGAAGTTCTCCTGCAGTATTAACTGGCAGATTCACTGAAAAAAGACAAAAGAAACAAGTTAAAAGAGGGGCTTTTGGCTTATGCGGCCCAGCCTACAAAGAACTTATGCGATTCTGTTGTTGAACATGAGCTTATGTGGCATTAATTAGTGTAAGCTTATGCGGCTCTATTTGCGTACGCTTATGCAATTATGCTTAACGAGGCGTTATGCGGCTCAAATCAGAAGAGCGTTATACGGCTCAATTCAGAGGAGCTTATGCGGTTCAGTTTTCGCACAGCCCTATGCAGATGAATCCAGGAGGGGCTCCATGCGGTTTGGTTTAAAAGAGTCCATGCGGCTCTGATCGACAGGTCATTATGCGGTCCAGTTTACGAAGTGTTCATGCGGCCCACTAAGACAACTCCCATACGGCTCGGACATGGGGTATACCCTCATGCGGCTAGGTTATGGGACATATATGCGGCCCATACAATTCGAACAGTTTGCATTAAAGGCTTGTGCATAAAGCATGCAACAGAGCCGACTTTGCTAGGGCAAGAGCAGAGAGTAAAGAAGTCTTTTTTCCAAAACACGCTGCTATTTATAGGCGGAGCCCATAGACCGACGCATCGATCCATGTGTAGTGTAACCGACTCTTCGGTTATCAAGGCGATCTGACTATTCAAGGCTAAACTCTTGGGATCCTGCCCCAAAAAGCGGCCTTAAATCTGACAGCAAATCAAAGGCAATCAATACAAATATTTGCACACATGGCATAAAGACGTGGCATGGAGCTTATGCGGCCAGACAGCCTATGCGGCCAGACAGCCCATGCTGCTAAGATGGCCATGCGGCTGAGGAGGCCATGCGCTGAGGAGGCCATGCGCCTGAAAGATCCATGCGGCCAGAACATCCTATGCGGCCCGAAGAGTTTTTACATGGCCATGCTTCTTATTCAAAGTATTTAATTTTGCAAATTGAAAACTTTGAAGGGGGTCTTGTAGAAGCATGGAAAAAGAATAAAGAAAGGCCTATGCGCTCCGACAGAAAGGTCCCCATGCGGCTCAGGATCCCCATGCGGCTCAGGATCCCCATGCGGCTCAGGAGTCCATACGGCTCAAGGATCCATACGGCTCGGATAGTTCCATGTGGCCCAAAAAGAAGCCACGTGGCCTTCAACAATTCTTCTCTACATTCTGCTGTATTTAATACCCAGACGGCTGCTCTGACAAATGGCAGCTATGACAACTCTGACATAAAGACATAATAATGACGCTGACATGATGGCGTGTTCCTAGGAAAGAGGAAAATCTTCTTACAGTGGTAAGATCCACCAAGTCCCAAGATCACTTCATGCGGCTGCTGTATTTATGCGGCCTCCCATTTCATGCGGCCGCCACTTCATGCGGCCGTCCACTTCATGCGACTGCATCCTGTGCGGCTGCCCATCTGCATGTGGCTGCCCATCTGCACACGGCTGCCTATCCCCATGCGGCTGCCCATCCCCATATGGCTGCCCATCCCCATGCGGCTGCCATCCTCATGCGGCTGCCTATCCTCATACGGCTGCATGTTTCATGTGGCTGAGAGGACCACCAATATGCGGCTCTGCCAGACGGTCCAGTTGAGACACGTGGCGCTCTTCGCGACAATTGAGACACGTGGCAGTCTTATCTTCCCTGGAATTATGGGTGCTAACAAAATCAGATTTATTGCGATCGTCATAATTGCCCAGATCAAATCAAATCAGGCAAATTGGCCACGTGGCAGGCTATCACAAATCACGAATATTCATGGCAATCAACATTTATTGTCCACAAAGATTTGATGCAATCATATTAATTGCTCAAATTTATTATTTCAAGATGAACGGTCCAGATTGATAACTCTTAAGCCAACGACTTTTCAAAATGGTAATCATTGTAAACCCTAATGATCACCCCCACTCCTATAAATAGCAAGGTGCTATTCCCTTGCAAAGAGAAGAGGAAAAAAGATGGAGACAGACGCATACAGAGAGAGATACGCAGAGGAGCACATACAGAGAGAAAAAGGAGAGCATTTCTTCGTCAGAGCCAAGGCTACGTCCGATCGTCCAAGGAGTAAGGCAGAGCTGTCGTCGCTTTCCCGAGCCTCTATCGTCACCTCCCAGAATCAAAAATAAACAATTGTACTTAGATTACTGTACCTAGGTTTTCGTTCCTAGGCTTTCTTTGTACGAGCAAGTTTGTATTGTGAGTCTAAGTTCAGTCCTCCTATATTAATTGTTCTATACTTTTACAATCAATGGCAAACATGTATCTTCAATAACACGTTATCAAACTGCTCATAATTGAATCTGACTAGTTCTTTAAACGTTTTCGATCCTCAAAAATTCAACACAACATTTAATTCTCAACCTTTTTCTATCTATGAAATATCTCCATCTTCAAGAACTTACCATACAACTTAACTTTAAATTCCATTTATCAACCTATTTCAAGACATTCCTCTTCTATTTTGTCCACGTCACTATCTTAATATTTTGCCTTCTTCTCTTTTTATGTTTTCGTTTCTTGTTCTTGTTCCTGAATGCCACAATCTTGATCATGTGTCTCTTCTATATTCTAAGGTGATGGCTTCCTAACAACATATGTGTATATCGTACTCATTCTTCTAATCTTGCTTTTATCTGTCAAAATTTGCATCATTTATTTTCTCGAAATAATCTCCTCTTTCTTTATTCGAATCTCAACTCCAAGGGCCTTGCTTAAGATGTAGTTATCCCTATAGTCCTTATAAGTCATCGTAGATAGTCATGGTCACAATCCTCGTCTTTTCTGCAATTTCCATGTTGTCCTTCTTCACAATTCTAGTATGACTCTGTATAATTCTTTCTTCTTAGGATAACCACTACGTACCCTTAACTAAACAGAAATGTTCTCGTTATAATTCTTCTAGGGTTTCTATCTAACTTGCATCGAAAGGTTTACCAGCCTGCCTCTTGAGGTAATTTTTAACTCTAGTCCTAGATCCCTTAGCAGTGACTAATCATCGAAGATAGGAAAGTCACAATCATCCTGAAACTCTATACTATACTCATACAAGCCCCAGGTCAAATCTTCAAGCAGCATAACCAATGATCTACCCCTTTCTAATTATAAGTAAACTATACATTCCTTACAACCACGCCTAACCTTTTTGCTCCTTTCTTCGCACTTATTGAATTATCCTTTCTTCAAGCCATATTGTTTTCAAAATTCTATTGTAGAGGTATCACTATTCTTATCTTCGTCTAGTCCCAAGTCAATCTGTATAAATTGCTAATCGTATTTGTAGTCATTTTAGCCATCATCAAGAATTTAATCTTCCTCTTTCACGATTTCCATGAATGTGTAATATCTATAGTTCAATTCTTTGTGTCTTAGGCAAGTGGTCTCTCCGAATTTCTATAGAAACTAAACCTTGATAAAATTGCCATTCATATCTTATCAGTCTATCTAGTGAGACGCCTATCCAACCCCTTATACCTTAAGTAATCACATACATAATATCATAATTTCCCTAATCACAATCTATAATAAGATATAATAAAAAATGGTTGATCAATCACAAAAGTTTGTCCTTTCGAGATAGGGAAGAACGAGATTTCATAAATGGAATTCAAGGAAGCTGTGATTGAACACAAATATGGAATTTAAAGGCGATAGTAGAAGTCAAGGAAATTTCCAATAGTAGCAGTGGATTGGATCCCAGTATACTATCCTAGTGTAGGCTCGTTCGGTTCAATGATGTAACCGAAACGATTTATCTCGGCTGTATGGGACACCACAAAAACTATATCAAGTCCCAGTCCCAAAATATACGAGACCGAACCACGTGGCATTGGCCAGCTAAGTACTCAACCAGACTCTAGTCTAACTCAAATCCGTATAAGCTGTTTAAAATGGTGTAAATATCACTATATCAACTCTGTATCTCAATCCATATAACAAAAACATAAAGAAGGGAAATATGAATACTAGTCAGCAACCTAATAATCAAACTTTTCGAATAGACTCGAGAGAATAAAGAGTCAATAAATACTACACAATCAAGCATATAGAATATAGAAATGAAACTATATACTACAGAAAGTAATACCTGCAATAAAATGGGTGCTCAGCAAATGTCTGATAAGAACTCTACAAAACCTACTCATCCAACTTGGAAGAAAACCAGATCCTCAGCAGGACGCAATAAGATACATAATAACATGCCACTATGGTATAAAAAAGTATAAAGATCAGGGGTACTCTATCCACGATGTGTATATGCAAATGATGACAACTTTCGATGTATGGGGGCTGTCTATGATGTTATGGGTACTCGTGCAGCGGCGCTCCCTCCGGACACCCGTCATGCAGCAATGTCAAGTGAACTAATCTCGTAGCCCCTATGTCTAGTAACTATCCTCCCCATCCAATGAATCTAGAATATGTCAATTTTCGTCATGTTCAATCCCTAATTCGAAGTCCAGTAGCAGCACAATAAAATGATCAACATGACTATGCTGACACACGCTCCGTCGTACAGCAGATCAATCGAATACGGGAATGCGTGTCCTATATCTCATCATCACTCCGTGTCCAAAGTTGTGTCAGGGTCCTACGAGATATGTGTATCTACTCAGCAATGTAAGGGTAGTCTCCTATTGCCTAGGTTAGAAAATAGAGAGGCAACATATCTCGTTTGTTGTACCCAAAGTTCTACTCGGACGCATACATGTGATATATCAAGTAAAACAGCAGACATGCAAAATAACTGAGTGATGAACATAGTGGCAAGGTATACTTGCCTGTAATCGGAAGCTGAGTATGCCAATCAGGTATCGAGCCCGAGTCCAGAGATAAATTAAGATTTAAATTATTATTTGGGCTAGCACTATGTCTTATCAATTAACACATATTTAGTATATCAAAGAGGAAAAATACTATTAGGATTATTAAAGTGTTGTGGCTAAACCAGATCCATTCCAGCATTGTGGACTAAATTAATTATTCGGGCTAGCTCTATTTCTTCAATCCCGACCACCGACGCCTCCATTCCAGCGTTGTGGCCAAACCGGATCTGCATGATCTAGCCAGGTTTATGCCTCTACTCTTCCTTGGGTGATGATCACTTGAGATGGCGCCCACCTCGACGACCGGAGCCCCACCCACGGTGAGGTTCTCTTCTCTTCTTTTTTCTTCCATTTTTCATTTGGGAACTGTCGTTTCTCTCTCCAGCAAAGAGAGAAACTTACGGCTTAAAACCCTAATAATGGTTTGGGCTTGGGTTTCAAGCCCATCACCTTATTTTATTTTGAGTATTGTTATTGACCGCGGGATGGGCTTCAAGCCCAGTTGAAATATGTCTTAATTTTTTCTTGAATATTTCTATAATTGTTATATTTTGTGGGCTTCAAGCCCAGGCTGTGGGGGTAGTCCAATATGTGTTAGATGTTAATAGATTGTAATTGTTATTGGAGTATTATTTTTGGGCTGCAAGCCCAGGGTTAATTACTAATAGACAGGGGTTTAATTGAGTTTAGTCCCAGTTTGATTAAATTCTGCTAGGCTGTATAGGTTTTGGACCTGGTTTGGGTTAATTATCCTATTGTTATTAATATTATTGTAATTATTAATATTATTATTATTATGGTTATATTGCGATTATTATATTTGCTATTATCATTATTACTATTATTATCGTATTATCATAGTGATTTGTAAAATATTTTAATAAATATTTTGCTAGTATATATAATTACTAATTAGTAAATGTTTTTGCTATACATGTATTATTTTTCTATATATAGTTTATTAGGTATTAGTTTTCTACTTTCTTATTATTATTTTCATTATTATTATCCTCATTATTATTAGTTTACTATTATTATTGTTATTCTTGTGGTTAGTAATATTCTTATTAATATTTTAGTAAATGTTTGGCTAATATATATATGTTTCACTATAAAATTGTTTTCCTAATATTTAGATAAATCTTAATATCAAGTTTTGTAAATATTATAGTTAGCAAGTATTTTCTAAAATCTTAAATGATTTGGCTAAAATATACTTCAAGGTATTTTTACTAGTACTTAAGCTAGATAATAGCTAGTTTAGGGATTGATAGCTAGATGATGTCATTTTTAGAATCTAACCTATTCTTGTCCAACTCTAGGTGGAGACTTTGAGACACATTGATTTGCAAGGACAAGGCAAGTACTTCTATAATTTTGACTTATTTACTTCATGGCAAGGTCTTTTCATATTGGATACATTGTTACACGACTTGATATTTATTATGGTTCATGATCTTTACTTGTACCTAGGGAGAGAAAACTACGGATATGTGACCAAAGCCCAATCTAGGATTCATGTTGATAGCTTAAATCTTATATCTGCACATAGGATTTAGGCCGTACCATTTACTACTTCTTATTCATGATCTTACCCAGTCGATCACATATTTTAGTAGTTATTCCAAATTCACATGTCATGATCCTTTAATTACATGTTTTAGTCTGATAGATTATGCATTTACAGTTCATGTTTATCATGTTTCATTATTCCTTTACTTCTTCATATGATGTACTTGTTTCATTATTGTGGAATGTACTTTGTTCCGCTCTTGACTGGATATATTACAGAACTTGAGACTATATATTCTACCTTCTATGGCAGAAGCCTGAGACTTTAGTTGAGCAGGACGACACTATGACTCTAGACCTAGGAGTTGCTGTTGACATATAGAATCTGGTTTCATTTTGTACAGTAGATTGTATTTTTGGACATTATATTATGATGAACTTTGGAAACGTAATAGATGCTGTTATTTGGATTTTATCTTATCTTGTGAAGTTCTTTAGATACTTGGTACAGCTTACTACGTTGAGTCCATAACATAGGTAGGGCGCGTCCGACCCGTGTACGTTTATTCGGAAGCAGATCATGACACATTTGACCATCCTTGTAATATTTCCTAGTAACTACCTACTTTTCCCTTAGCCATGGTATCTGAAATCGATTAGTTTTAAGGGGTCGTACCTACAGAAACCGATAAGGGCTGCCCCCTTGATCCCCGCCACCCTGTATAAAGTGTTAAGATTTATTTGAGTACTATAACCCGCAGATTAACTGATAAATTTATCTGATCGAATATGCCTAGAAACTTATGATTAGAGTAGATTAGTGTATAACGGCCATATCCCAGACTTGATATACATAATACGTAGTAGATTGAGAATTTATTGGTAATGAGAATTCATGTTCGATAGATTACCTGATTTCACTTGTTCCTGACCTAGCTATATTGTATTTATACTATATTTTTCGGTCACCATTTGAGGTACTGGTCTAGTTATTGTATAAAGATCCTCTTGTTACTTATGCACTAAGTTGTTATATCTTATTCTAGTTATATTAATTATTTATGTGTGAGTACTCATATAGTTAGTCAGTGATCATAGTAGATTAGGAGTATAATCGTGGATTGATTATTGCATCTATGCTCAAGATGAATTTATGTTAGAACCATCGAGAACCAATCCAGATCTGCACACATCGTACATGTACTCTAATACAACATCTAAGATGGATAGTCGTATGTCCACGACACCAGTTCCATGATGTGATAGAGTTAATTAACTAATTAAATCACAGATCATTAGGAAAAAAGGATTCTTATTTTGAGCTTTCTTATTGGCCAGCCCGTAGATATTGTGGTATATCCATATATTTTTGACGTGTAGTATATGCTATATTCATAATACCGAGCCAGTAGGAGCGTTGGAACTGTTATATTATTCCATAGCAACGACAATGATCACTTTCTTGTAACGAGTACTATAACTATTACTGATTATTATTTTTCAGGCTTGGCCAGCCCTGCTTAGGCAGTGCACGATTGATGAATTCTTTTAATGCATCTTAACTGGGATAACCCATATACTAATATAGCAAGTCATAGGAACTGATTGACCACTCTATTAAATCACTTGTGATTATACTATGTTGCGTACTAGTCATTTTGGAGACATATGTTGTCATGATGTTTTACTTCACCCCTTATCCTTGTTTAGTATAGAGATTGATTACTACTCAGACGACAAAATATAGGCCTAGGCTTTGACACATGTTCCTATGAACTGTTTATTGATTAGGTTTTCCTGTGTTATTTACTCGTACTTTCTGTAGTACTTTCTATTAGGTTTGACCCCTCTGGTTTTATTTGAACAAATTTAGTATCATAGTCCGAGAACATACTGCCAGTCCCATATGATGGTACATACCAAAGGGACGACCTACGAGGGACTTGAGTGGGTTTCTTCTCCACTACTCTTGTTATTAGACTACAGTTGAGTGGGTTTCTTCTCCATTGCTGGTATTTTGGAACATGTTCCACAATCAGTTTGATAGCATAATTGTATATATTATGTAGGAACGAAATCGTAAAGCAGAATACTCTAGAGGGGGGTGAATAGAGTAGGCAGCGGAATATTGCTAATTAAAACTCTTTAGCAGTTAGATCACAGAAATAATAATAATCACAAAGTAATAACTGTAAAGAAAAGAGTGATCAGAAGGCAAACGTAAACACAGAGATTTATACTGGTTTTCTCTTGTGAGGACTAGTCCAGTCGGAAGAACTCTAGCTTCCAGTTGAATCTACAATTGGAAAATCCCGCAAGTTTTCATACGAAGTCCTTGCAACTTCTACAGACGCGAGCTTTGATACGAAGAACTCGACCAACTTTAGTTTTGAAGAGTCTTTCATCAATCAAGCCTCTGATTACAATTTCTCTGAAATCTTCTAGACCGTACCGTACCGGTAAATTGACTAGAGAATTGTAACTGGCTTGGGATTTTAAAATGGAAGCTTTTTAGAACTCTTTGGAAGAAACGTAAGCTTTAGAAGAGAGAAGATAAAAAGTGAATTGGTGTGATGAAATGATCAGAATTCCTCTCTATTTATAGTTTTTCCAAAGACAGAACTCTGACAGAATTCGGACATAACTCTTTGTAACCAACCGCAACTGAAGGGAGACCAAGTTCAAAATCTAAAGTTCACATAACGTTTACCTTGGCCGAACTCTGCCGAACTCTGGCCAAACTCTGTCCGAGTTCTGTCAGGGTTTGCTCAGGTTTATTTTGTGAAAATTGTTTTTGGCTCTTTGAAAATCCTTCAGAAGCTTTTGTTAAAAGTAGATGTTTTTCAAAAACATAGGTCATTTTAAAAAGATAGGTCATTTTGAAAAACGATTTTGGATAGCCTATTTTCCAGTACGACTTGGTGTACAATTATTCCTAGACTCAATAAAAGAAAATTACATTGCGTAAGGAAATACAGTCTTGAGTGGCAAACAGCTTTGGTCTTGAACTGAGTAGATATCCAATCTTGATCAGTATTCAAAACGTCTTTAGTAAACATCTGAATTAGTTTGTATATCGAGACAGAGTTTGATCAATTATTAAAATCAGGTTTGACCATGACCAATGGGCCAACAATCTCCCATTTGGTAATTGACAAACCTTGACCGATATAACATCTTTGGTCTTTATCAATTCAAAATTGTACCGAGATATAAAATGAAAAATTGTTCATAACTTGTATTCATGAAGATGTTAGATTTATTTCTCCTCCATTGTCACTTAGCAAAATAATTACAAAGAGAAAGCTCCCCCGCAATAAATGCATAAGTAAAAATCAGTGAAGAAACACAAAAAAAATAAATTCATTCAACACAGGCATGGTATAAACATCACAACAGATAATAAGATAAACAGATAATAAACATCACAGGCATTTTATATGGAAGCATAAATAAAGATAATGCTATAATAAAGTCTGAACTGAATAAAATGCTAAACTAATAATATGCTAGACTAAATAATAAAAACATGTCCATCAAAACTCATAAATCATATTCAAATAAAAAAGAGTACTAATACTATCTTGGAATGTTGGAGCATTTCCAAGTAAACAAAAGACTAAATCATCAGTCTCAAGAGTATAACATCTCAAAAGTCATCCTCGTCATCATCATCATCTGCTGCAGTACCAACATGTCCAGAAGGACCATCGACAGATGTGCCAGCTCAGAGTTTGGAGTAGCACCAGAAGTACGATATAATCGTAAGCGTTCCCTAGCTGGAACAGAGAGTACCGCCTCATCATCAATACGGTAACCAGATACAGAAGGGTATCTAGGAAGAGAGCTAGCAGAGTGACTCGTCTATGCAAATCTGAGATTGGCAAAGGAGTTGGCAATAGCCTGGAAACGAGTCACGTCACGGAAATCATGTTCCCTGGAAGTATCAACAATGAAAGTCTGCAGATCCGATAGGTGCTGATGAATACCCTCAAAGGTCATAGGGTAAGACCGAGGAGGAATAGTGCAGTAGGAGTAGGTACAGTAGGAACAGGTGCAGGAGGTGAGAAGCAGTGGCAATGCTGCGATGAGGAACTTGGGCTCAGGGTCCAGAGCACAAGTGGATAAGTCTATGTCAAAACGCTGAAAGATACGAGGAATAAGCATGCATAAGAAAGGTTGCGGTCTCGTCCGCGACATCTATCCATCATCTGAATGATAGTCTTAGGGGCAGAAAAAGGAATCCCCTTAAAATGTGATATAAGACAGAAAGTTCTAGTACAGTGACATCATCTTTTGAAGTAGATTTGGGAAGTAGAGTGGAATAGATGATGCGATGTAACTCATAGTTAAACAAGTTCAAGTTATTGGCCTTGAACTTTCCAGGATGAGCACGTGCGGGCGTACAAAGCTATTTTGAAACTAATAAGAATCGTGCCCTCGGAAAATCAAAGTCAGTGATGTCATCGAGCGGGGCACCTTCGTTTGGAAGACCAAGGATTTCTGCTAGCAATGCATCATTAACTCGATATCTATCCCGCCAACACGAGTCCTTGCGATAAAAGTGTCTAACATGAAGTTACAATAGAACAGTCTAATGGCATTAGTAGCTATAGGGAATTGTAAGTAACAAAATGTGTAACCCTAATGCCTCAAAGTAGGGACGGTGGTCAGGAAATACAGTCCACTTAATCGGAGATCCGGTGCATATAGTATGCATAGCAAAATCGGCATACCACAGCAATGCTTGGTCATGAGTTTTGAAGTAAAACTCATCCGATACTCCGTCATCGATTGGACCGGAAAAAGAAGGAATCCGTATTCGAATCAGAAGACGATGCCTCTTCACTGGCATGGGTCTTCTTCCTCTTGAAAGGATTGAATCCCTTAGGCATTCTTTTCCAAAACTAGAAACCCTAAAAATTTAAAAGTGGAAGAGAGAAAGAATTATACCTTCTGAGAATCAAGTATGCTGTAGAGGACGATTCTTCGTACGAATCTAAACTTTGGATGGAAATCTCCACGTAGATTGGAAGATATGGAGTGGAGAAAAACTAGGGTTAGGGGTGTTTCGGCTGCTGCTGTTTGATGAGAATATATGGGTTTGGAAGTGAAGAAGAGGAGATGGCCTCGGGTTTTGTTTAAAATACATACAGCACCAAACGAACTCTGGCCGAATTCGGACCGAACTTGGGCCAAATTCGCCTAGGGTTCTTTTGTGTTTTTTTTAAAAAAATTTGTGGGCCATGTCCTTTTCATCAACCATTTCAAATATTTAATTCAAAGTTTAGTAATTTTAAATTTCAAATAATATAATTAATATTATTTATATATTAATATTCTATACTCAGTATCTGTTTTCAGATTAGCTGTAGGAGTACTGTCCCAGCTAACGGAGGTTCATCGGAGAACTCTTAAATACGCTTTGCTTGACCGTAGTCGTTGAGACAGACTCTTTTTAGGCTTGTCTCAAAACAGTTATTGAGTATTGAATAAATAAAATAAAATTAATTAATATTAAACGTTAAAATACCTAATTCTCGACATAAATAATCGAAACGATCTTCCGCTAGAGGTTTTGTGAGTATGTCAGCCAATTAATTCTGTGTGTCTATGTATACAAGGTCTATATCTCCATTTTGTTGATGATCTCTAAAAAATGATGTCGAATCTCGATATGCTTAGAACGAGAGTGACATACTAGATTCTTAGTCAAATTAATAGAACTAGTGTTATCACAGAAAATAGGTATGTATGTGAAATGCAATCCATAGTCTTCTAAAGTTTGCTTCATCCACAAAATTTGTACACAAAACGTCCTGCAGCGATATACTCAGCCCGGTTTGATAATGCGACAGAATTTTACTTTTTAATAAACCAAGAGACTAGGGCTTTTCCTAGAAATGATATGTGCCACTGGTACTTTTTATACTACTTTGCATCCGGCGAAATCAGCATCAGAATAACCGGTTAGGTCAAATGACGTGGTTTTGGGATACCATAAGCCGACAGAAGAAGTGCCTTTAAGGTATCGGAAGATACGCTTAACTGCACATAGATGTGATTCCTTAGGATTAGCTTTAAAACGTGCACACAAGCAAACTAAACATAATCTCTAGTCGACTAGCAGTTAAATACAGTAAGCTACCGATCATACCTCGATACTTACGTATGTCGACGGGTTTGCCTTGTTTCAATATCAAGCTTGGTTAAAGTCGCCATTGGAGTGCTAAGTGGTTTGACTGCTTCCAGGTCGAACTTCTTTAATAGATCTTTTGTGTACTTTGCTTGATTTATGAACGTCCTATTGTTGGTTTTTGATTTACAGTCCGAGAAAATTTTATCTCTCCCATCATGCTCATCTCAAACTCATTCTGCATACACTTTAAAAATTCTTGACAAAGAGATTCATCAGTAGATCCAAAAATAATATCATCTACATAGACTTAAATCAAAAGAATATTGTTATTCAAAGATTTTATAAACAATGTAGTGTCAACCTTTCCTTTTAAAAAATCGTTGTCAAGTATAAAAGAGCTTAGACGATCGTACCAGGCACGAGGGGCTTATTTTAAACCGTATAAGGCTTTCTTTAACTTGAAAACATAATTAGGATTTTTGAAATCAGTAAAACCTGGAAGGTTGAGCTACATAAACTTCTTTTATAAAACCATTCAAAAATGCGCTTTAACATCCATTTGAAATAACTTAAAATTATGAAAACATGCAAATGCACATAACATGCGAATGGATTCTAATCTCAATGGGGAATAAGTCTCATCGTAGTCGATACCTTCTTCTTGATTGTATCCTTGAGCTACGAGTCGAGCCTTATTACGAGTCACTAAACCTGTCACGACCCGCTACCCAAATTGTTGGGCCGGGCCGAGTCATGTCCAGCCTGCGTTTGGGATAAACACAGTAAGATGTTCTAGAGATAACAAGATAAGACTAAATGTGCTAACAGTTCTATAAGTGAATAAAAGTCATAAATGCTCCAAACACAAAAGTCGTCTCATATAGTAAATGTCCAAAGTACAAGTCTGAAATGTAAAACTGATACATGTCCAGTTACAAATACGTAGTCTAATACGACTACACTAAGTATCCCAAGTGACTACGCAAACTAGGCGAGTTTCCCCGCAGGTACATCCTCGTAAAGCAAAGCCGGGTCCTCGCAGTATCTCAATAATATGAGTCGTAGAGTAACTCCTCCTCAGTAAGGACACTTACAACGTTATCCTGTCAGGACGAAAGCAAGTACTGATTCTAGCAAACTAAATATACAAAGCATGAACAGGAATATAACAAACTGGAATCATGACATATCATGGTTTAATTGGTTCTTTAGAAATACAACATATAGTTTAAAAGTTTAAAACCGTAGCATGTACGTGAATCGGTCAATAGGTGAATAGGATGTACAGCGGCACATATCAAGTTTTCTGGTATGCACATACGTGCACGAACGGCATCGGTGTTAACCATACACAAACGCGAGATCAGAACATACGGCAAGGTCACATATAGAATGTCATCGAGCGTGGTAAATACATACGGAGAAGGGGGTCATGTTCACGTACAATACTAACAGTTTCCCTTAACCCGTTATTTAAACATGTGAGAGATAGAGATACTGTCTAAATATGGCAGGGACTAAAAGTAATACAACATGTAAAGTTCTAACTTGCTACCCCAAGGATCAGCATTTAACATGGTAGGTAAATCACAGTTTATTGTTATAGCAGTATGTAAAGTTTGTAGAAAGTACTTGCTCTAGCAAAGAAGAGCAAGCAAGCTACGATAAAAGTGCTGTAGATGTCTGGTAACTCGTCACTGTAGAAATAAACATAAACTTAGTTTTTACACTAAGCTAAAATACTAAGACACTAATTGGTGCAACACGACTTGTGACTGAGCACCTAGCCAAATAATGATTTAGCATAGGAGATCAACGTGGGGTGACACACTACTATAACTAACTTTCTAGGATCTTTACACTAGTGAGGGGTGAGTTTCAACACGGCTAAAACTCAAAATAACACAAAAAATTGCAAGTCGTAATTATTCAATAAATAAATCAAATGAACATTGTGTTCAAACAATTTTTGAGATAGACAAAAAGCTTAATTTTACATAAAATAAGTACCAAAATGATCCTTGTTAATTAGAATTTATTAATTTTTCTGGAATTTATTAGCCAGCATGTATATTTTATAAAAATCAGTTTTCCTAAGTACACAGAAAATGAGTTCTGGATTCATATGCCAAGATAGTGGCAAAACTATAAATTAAATACTATAAAAATTATGCAAAATTTGCTAAATTAACATAGTATCTAAAGACTATTTTTCCAGAATTTTAACAACAATTTAAGTATTTTTAGAAATTCAAAAACTGCATTGCACACAATTGAAATTAAATAATTAATTATCTGCGTATTTTGTCCTGTATATAATTTGAACCAAAGTTCAAATACAGGACCCAAGGCCATGAAACAAGTCCAATATGACTTGTACAGGTCTTGAATGTAGGAAAAACATTTGAGCCCAAAAACCCATGCTAGGCTTGGACACCAAATGGTTGCAGTAATTTAAATACACAAAATACAAAGACATAAAAATACATAATAAATACTATTTTAATAGGTTAAAATTATACATAATGGTCATATAAATATGACAAGTATATTTTCATAAAAATAATTTACACTAGGTAGAGTGAAATACATATCTAAAATGTATATCTACAATATTTATATACATATAAATATATAGATATTACATAATGGATATATACATACATATGTTAAAATACATATATATAATATATATATATAAGAAAATACTTAACTATAAAGTACATATATAATACAATATTGTATACTATATATATAATAGTATATATATAATATACATACGCATGAACATATATACATATATACATAAATACATATATATATATATATAGATAATATCTATATATATATATATATATATATATATATATATATATAATACACACACATATATATAATATAATAAGTCTAAATATATATATTAAAATAGCATATATATATTATTTATATATTATATATATATATCTATATATATATATATATATATTATAATATAATATATATATATATATATATATAGATATATATATATATATAATATATATATATATATAATACAGTATATAAATAATACATATAATATACAAATACATGTATACATATAATATATTTTTTTATTCTTATATATATATATATTTATATATATATATATATATATATATATATATATATATATATATATATTATATATATATATATAATATATTTATTATTTTTTTTAAATATATTATATATATATTTTTATATATATATATATATATATATATATATATATATATATATAAAACAAAATAAAACAAAAGAAAAAGAAAAAGAAATAGAAGAACAGCGCAAAGGGGGCTCAAACTCGGCCCTATGGATCGGTTTCTGAGTCGGTCGGGCTGGCCAGGGGTCAGCCCGCTCGTTGTGTTAAATTAGGTTTTGGTTTATTTTATTTAGGTTTTAGTTGAAAATAACAGTAGCCCGAAATATCACTTTGTGTCCTGACAGTTTGGGACACAGAGTCTACGTGTCCGTGCTATGCACGACACGCACAGGCCCTAAAATACGTGTCCGAGCCATGCGTTGGGTTCGTCGTGTGTTGGCGAGTCCCTCAAGTGAAAACGAGACACATAAGACACAAAACAACTGACACTACGTGTCCGACTTCACAGGGGGGTTTCGAGAGTTGTGAACGGCGGAGGAGGCTCGGTGAGGCGGCGCTTGGGTGGCGCTGGGCGTAGCTCGTCACGGCGAATCGACTGATGGTGGTTGGGGGCGGTGACTCTCGCTGTAGGGGTTGGATGAAGGTTCGCCGGAGTTAGGGTTTACGGCTTAGGGTTTGGTCGGAGAAGAAGGGTTGCGGTGGCTGTGGGTGGTCGTGGTGGTGTTTTAGGGTTAGGGTAGGTCTGGGGAAGAAGGAGGTATTTATAGGTCGGTTAAGGCGGTGGGTCGGCCAGAAAAAGGTGGGGGCAGTCGTCAGTCGGGGTCGTCGGACAGTCTGCTCGTCGGGGGTGGGTAGATTAGGGTAGAATTAGGGCCCCTAGATTTAGTAATTACAAACTGGTCCCTAAAGTAGTAAATACAAATAATAATTTGCATAACTAAAATATAATAGTTTACAAATTGCAAACTGTATATTAACAATTTAATAAATTGCATAATGGTATAAAAACAATTCTAAAAATTACAGAATGATATTAAAACATTTAAATTAATTGCAAAATATATTTTAGTATTTAAAAATCATTTAAAAATATTTAAAAATTCTAAAAAATTCCTAAAATTCATAACTAATATTTAAGGCTAAAAATGACATTAATAATTATCACTAATAAATAATTTTAAAAAATAGGGGCTCACAAGTCTTTCCTCCTTGAAAAATTTTGTCCTCGAATTCACAAGGATTGAAGACCCTACAATATTCTAACATAGCAAGCAATGCAACAAATGACTAAGGCTATGATCGAAACTAACCTCTAAGGTATCAAGGGAAGGGTGGTTCCCTTGTAGCGGTTGGATCGAACAAGTAAGGGTATATCTCCCCTCATGTCCGACTCCTCTTCCAAGTAGATTCACCCGGAGAGTGACGGCTCCAAGCTACTCGTACTAAGGGTATAACCTTGTTCCTCAGCCCTTTCTCCCTCCTGTATAATATCTCCGCTGGCTGCTCAGAAACTGAAGGCTCGGTCCGACCTCCAACTCTGAATGATCTAGCACATGACGGGGTCTGGAACATATCTCTCAACTGAGATACGTGAAAGACATCGTGAACTCCTGCTAGGTTGGATGGAAGTGCAACCCTGTAAGCTACCCTCTAATCCTGCCAAGTATCTCGAACGGCCCGATGTATATCGGGGCTTCAGCTTCCCTCCTCGTCCGAACCGGATCGTCCTCTAGTAGGTGATATCTTCACTAGCACCATCACCGTCTGTGAACTCCATCGGCCTGCGACTAATACAGCCAGTGTTTCTGCCTGTCCTGAGCTACTCTGAGCCTGTCTCTGATCATCCCGACTTTCTCTACTGCATCCGTGATCATCTTTGGCCCAAGCATAACTCTGTCCCCGACATCATCCAAAAGAGCGGTGTGCGGCATCGTCGTCCATATAACGCCTCGAAAGGAGACATACCGTACTGGCTTGGTAGTGTTGTTGTATAAAAACTCTACCAAGTACAGATGGCTCTCCCAAGATCCTCCAAAGTCCAGGCAGGTCCTCAGTATATCCTCCAGTGTCTGTATCGTCCTCTCGGACAGCCCATCTGTCTGCGGGTGGTACGCGTACTGAACTTGAGCCTACTACCCAACTCCTCCTGCAAGCCTCTAGTAGTGGGACATGAACTGCTGTCTCTGTCCGACATGATGCTCACTGGCACTCCGTGTAGGCGAACTATCTGCTGCATGTATAGCTCCGCTAAGTTCTCGGTGGAAAGCCCCACCTTGAAGGGTATGAAGTGCGCACACTTCGTCAGCCTGTCCACGATGACCCAAATGGCATCTTTCCCTCCTTGGAAATAAGGAAGCCCTGAGACGAAGTCCATCGTAATATGTTCCCACTTCCACTCGGGAATGGGTAACGGCTGCAACAAACCAGCTGGCCTCTGGCGCTCCGCCTGACCTGTTGGCAAAACTAGGCATCTCGAGATGAAATATGATACATCCCTCTTCATCCCGTGCCACCAAAGATGTTCCCGCAAGTCATGGTACATCTTGTTAGCACCAGGGTGACTAGAATATCTCGATCGGTGTGCCTCCTGCAAGACTTCCTCTACCAGTCTCCCTTCGGCACGCACATCGGCTGCCATGCCTCAAGGATCCATCCTCTGCTATAGTAAAATCATCCAGCAATCCAGCTAAAGCTGGCTCGAAGTCTGCGAAGGCTCTCATCTGTAGATTGTGCCTCCCGGATCTGCTCCATCAAACCTGATTGAATGTCAAGCGCCATCATCTGTATCACTGATCCTGGCCGAACTAGCTCGATACCGAGCTTCTCCAGATCTTCCGCAAATGCCGATCATCAGATACTATGCCATCGGATGCCTGCTCAGTGCATCGCCACCACATTTGCCTTTTCGGAGTGATACTGTAAATCGATGTCGAAGTCTTTCATCAACCCAACCATCGTCTTTGCCTCATTTTCAGCTCTTTCTGCGTGAACACATACTTCAAGCTTTTGTGGTCAGTAAAGATTTCCACACTCTCCGTATAAGTAATGTTTCCATAACTTGAGTGCAAAGATCACCGCAGCTAACTCCAGGTCATGGATAGGATAATTCTGCTTATGAGTCCACAATTGCCTAGATACATAAGCAATCACTTTCCCATGCTGTTGTAGGACAATCCTAGCCCTTTCCAAGAAGCATCGCTGTATATGGTGAAACCTCCAGAACCTAAAGGTAATGTCAGAACTGGAGCGGTCGTCAGCCTCCTCTTCAGCTCCTCAAACGCTGCCTGGCAGTCCTCTGACCAAATATACTCTGCGTCCTTCCGCGTCAGCTTCGTCATGGGTTCAGCTATCCTAGCAAAGTCCTGGACGAACTTTCTATAATAGCCTGCTAAACCCAGAAAGCTCCTGATCTCTGAAACTGACGTCGGAGCCTTCCATGTCTCAACTGCAGCAATCTTCCTGGGATCTATCGAGATTCCATCTCCAGTAACTATATGGCCAGAAACTCCACTCAGTCTAAAAAGAACTCGCACTTCGACAATTTGGCAAACAATCTCTCCTGCCTCAGAATTCCCAAAATTATCCGTAAGTGCTCTGCATGCTTCTCCGGCCTCTTCGAGTATATCAGGATGTCGTCGATAAATACTACGACGAACAAATCCAGATACTGGTGAAATGTCTTATTCATCAAATTCATAAAGACAGCTAGCACATTTGTGAGACCAAATGGCATCACCAGAAACTCGTACTGCCCGTACTTCGTGTTGAACGCCATCTTCAGGATGTCTGCTGCCCTAACCTTCACCTGGTGGTACCCAGATCTCAAGTCTATCCTGGAAAACACCTTTGCTCCACTCAACTGGTCGAACAAATCATCTATCCTGGGCAGAGGATATTTGTTCTTGATGGTGATGGCATTCAAGGCCCGGTAGTCAATAAACAACCGGACTGTACCATCCTTCTTAGGCACAAAAAGCACTGGCGCTCCCTATGGAGAAGAACTGGATCGAATGAAACCCTTTTTCAACAGGTCATCAATCTGCTCTTTCATCTCTACAGCCTCCTTGGGATTCACTCTATAGCAAGCCGGGATACTGGTGATGAACCCGTACTAAATCTATAGTGAACTCCATATCTCTGTCAGGCGGAAGCCCTGGAAGATCCTCTGGGAATACATCCATAAACTCCCTAATAATATGGTGTGGCGGTGCTACGTCACCAATTGTCGCACAACAGTTCGGCTCTAGGCTGATCTTCGGCCCTGTCCTCCTGACACTGAATGGTGCTGTGCCTGGGGGACTGAACAAAATACTACCCTCATGACAGTCTATAGATACATGGGCATAGCTAAGCCAGTCCATCTCCAATATTATATCATAACCGGGGAGTGGCATCACAAAGAATCGTCCCCTGAACTCTCTTCCGGCTATAAAAATAGAGCATCTATAGATAGCTCTAATAGGCACTGGTCCTCCTCCCGTCATCACTCTACTAATCTTCGCAGTAGGTGTAGCTACTAGATGGTGTTTATGCATAAACTCTAATGATAGGAAGCTATGAGATGTACCAGAATCAAACAAGCATAGAGCTAGAAAAGTATGCAAATAAACATGACCTGTGATGACGTCAACTAAGTAATCTGGCTCCAAAACCTGCTCCGGCTCCGGCTCAAGGGCTAGGCTATAAGTCTTCCCCTGAGGTCCCTTCTGCTGCTGCAGATGCTGCCCAAACCTCTGCTGCTGAGACGGAAGCGGCCCTCTAGTCTTCGCTACTGGGCACTCTCGAAGCTGATGGGTGGGAGACCCACAAGCCAAATACTGACCCAACCTCTTCCTACAAACGAAAGAGTCGTGGCCTGGCCTCTTACATTATACACAAAAAGCTCCTTTCGGCTGCTGTCGGGGTCCCGAGGCTCTAACTGGCGGGGTCTGATGATGTGGTATAGGGGGACGGTATGTCTGCTGGTGCGGCATCGGTGCTCTTTACTGGAAAGCCTGACGCTTGGACGGTCCCTCGAGGTGTACAGAAGTCGGCCTTTGCTAGACAGAAGACGCTCTTCAATGTTCCAGGCCAACTCTAGGCTCTGGTAGTAGTCAGTCGTACCGTTCGCCACTATAAGAATGCCGATGTCTGGAACTAGACCATGGCAAAACCTACGGGTCATCTCCTCTGGATCTGCAACCAGACTAGGAGCGAAACGGCTCAAGCGACTAAACTCTGCCGTATACTCATCAACAGAACGGTTCTCCTGCTGGATGTTCTGGAATCGTAGCCCCATGGCTACTCTAGCAGTGGTCGAGAAGAATTTCTTCTTGAACTGGGTCTTGAACTGATCCCAAGTAGCCCTCCCTCTCGCAAACAATGGCTCATTCCGGAACCAGACTCCTGCCAAGTCTATCAGCAAAAATCTCGCTGCCTCGACCTGGAGGACACCCAGCATCCTAACTCCAAGGAGCTTCCTCTCCACCGAGTCTAGCCAGTCATCTGCTACTACTATACCCTCAGTCCCTGAGAACTCCTTGGGGTTCAGACCCATGAAGTCCTTGATCGTCCCCGCTCTCTGCCGTGGCTCTACAGGTGGTGGGACTACGGTACGTTCCTCAGAACGCTCCATGCTCTGGCGGAGTAGGGTAGTCTGCTCCTGATGGGTTGTTAGGAACCCCTGGATCAGAGTGAGCAGTTGGTTCCCGTCGAGTGTGACAGAAGCCTGGATAGGTATAGTGATAGGGGGTGGTGGAAGTATTGGGTCCTGCTGGGCCTGTGATGTGGAAGGTGGTGGAGGCATCTGGGTTTGTGGATCTGTGGAGTGGAGGAAGGTGGTAAGTGGAGGTGGGGGTGTATCAGTCAACTGGTCAGCTGGCTGGATATGGAGTACGCCATTCTCAGGTGTGACATACTGGGATGAACGAGTAAGCACCATCTAATTACAATAAAAAGGACTTATAAGGACTTGTTAAAGTAAGCAATCATAGACAAGAAAATCTAATTATAATAACAAGCATGTGATGTATTTCTTATGTTGCAATCCTAGTATTCCTCTAGGTGTTCTAAGCGTCATTCCTAATGTTGTCTAATTACCTTAAGTTCCTAATTGCAGGCATGCTTGGTACAATAACGTAACCAAATAATTTAGTCAGGACCTGTATGGGCCACCACTAAAAACATGTCACGACCCGCTACCCAAATTGTTGGGCCGGGCCGAGTCATGTCCAGCCTGCATTTGGGATAAAGTGCAGTAAGCTGTTCTAGAGATAACAAGATAAGACTAAATGTGCTAACAGTTCTATAAGTGAATAAAAGTCATAAATGCTCCAAACACAAAAGTCGTCTCATATAGTAAAATATCTAAAGTATAAGTCTGAAATGTAAAACTGGATACATGTCCAGTTACAAAATACGTAGTCTAATACATGACTACACTAAGTATCCCAAGTGACTACGCAAACTAGGCGAGTTTCCCCGCAGGTACATCCTCGTAAAGCAAATCCGGGTCCTCGACAGTATCTCCATAATATGAGTCGCAGAGTAACTCCTCCTCAGTAAGGACACCTACAACGTTATCCTGTCAGGACGGAAGCAAGTACTGATTCTAGCAAACTAAATATACAAAGCATGAACAGGAATGTAATAAACTGGAATCATGGCATATCATGGTTTAATTGGTTCTTTTAGAAATGACAACATATAGTTTAAAAGTTTAAATCGTATCATGTACGTGAATCGGTCAATAGGTGAATAGGATATACAGCGGCACATATCAAGTTTTCTGGTATGCACATACATGCACGAACGGCATCGGTGTATATCCATACACAAACGCGAGATCAGAACATACGGCAAGGTCACATATAGAATGTCACCGAGTGCGGTAAATACATACGGAGAAGGGGGTCATGTTCACGTACAATACTAACAGTTTCTCCTTAACCCGTTATTTAAACATGTGAGAGATATAAGATACTGTCTAAACATGACAGGGACTAAAAGTAATACAACATGTAAAGTTCTAACTTGCTACCCCAAGGATCAGCATTTAACATGGTTGGTAAATCACAGTTTATTGTTATAGCAGTATGTAAAGTTTGTTGAAAGCTACGATAAAAGTGCTATAGATGTCTGGTAACTCATCACTGTAGAAATAAATACATAAACTTAGTTTTTACACTAAGCTAAAACACTAAGACACTAATTGGTGCAACACGACTTGTGACCGGGCACCTAGCCAAAATGATGACTTTAGTATAGGAGACCAATGTGGGGTGACACACTACTATAGCTAACTTTCTAGGGTCTTTACACTAGTGAGGGGTGAGTTTCAACACGGCTAAAACTCAAAATAACACAAAAAGTTGTAAGTCGTAATTATTCAATAAATAAATCAAATGAACATTGTGTTCAAACAATTTTTGAGATAGACAAAAAGCTTAATTTCACATAAAATAAAGTACCAAAATGATCCTTGTTAAGTATAGAAATTTATTATAATTTTTCTGGAATTTATTAGCCAGTATGTATATTTTATAAAAATCAGTTTTCCTAAGTACACAGAAAATGAGTTCTGGTTTCATATGCCAAGATAGTGGCAAAACTGTAAATTAAATACTATAAAAATTATACTAAATCAGCTAAATTAACATAGTATCTAAATACTATTTTCCAGAATTTTAACAGCAATTTAAGTATTTTTAGAAATTCAAAAACAGCATTGCACACAATTGAAATTAAATAATTAATTATCTGCGTATTTTGTCCATGTATATAATTTGAACCAAAGTTCAAATACAGGACCCAAGGCCATGAATCAAGTCCAATATGACTTGTACAGGTCTTGAATGTGGAAAAACATATTTGAGCCCAAAAACCCATGCTAGGCTTGGACACCAAATGGTTGCAGTAATTTAAATACACAAAAATACAAAGACATAAAAATACATAATAAATACTAATATTTTAATAGGGTAAAATTATACATAATGGTCATATAAATATGACAAGTATATTTTCATAAAAAATAATTTACACTAGGTAGAGTGAATTACATATATAAAATGTATATCTATAATATTTATATATGCATATAAATATATAGATATTACATAATGGATATATACATACATATGTTAAAAATACATATATATATATATATATATAAGAAAATACTTAACTATAAAGTATATATATATATATACAAATATTGTATACATATATATAATAGTATATATATAATAATATATATACACATGAACATATATACATATATACATTTTTTTTATATATATAATAATATATATACACATGAACATATATACATGAAAAAAAAAAAATACACATGAACATATATACATATATACATATATATGTATATATGTATATACATATATACATATATATACATAAACACATATATTTATATATACACATATATAATATAATAAAGTATAAAATATATATATATATATATTTTTTTTTTATATATAAAGTATAAAATATATATATATATATAAAATACAGCATATATATATATAATACAGTATATATAATAATATATATATATATTCAAATACATGTATACATATATATATATATATATAAATATATATATATATTTTTTTTTGTATACATACATACATATATATTTTTTTTGTATACATACATACATACATATATACATACATACATATATATATATATATATATATATATATATATATATATAATAAAACAAAAGAAAAACAAAAGAAAAAGAAAAAAAATAAAAGAACAGCGCAAAGGGGGACTCGAACTCGGCCCTATGGGTCGGGTTTCTGAGTCGGGTCGGGCTGGCCAGGGGGTCAGCCCGCTCGTTGTGTTAGAGTTAGGTTTTGGTTTATTTTATTTAGGTTTTAGTTGAAAATAACAGTAGTCCGAAATATCACTCTATGTCCTGACAGTTTGGGACACAGAGTCTACGTGTCCGTGCTATGCACGACACGTACAGGCCCTAAAATACGTGTCCGAGCCATGCGTTGGGTTCGTCGTGTGTTGGCGAGTCCCTCAAGTGAAAACGAGACACCATAAGACACGAAAACAACTGACACGTACGTGTCCGACTTCACAGGGGGGTTCGAAAGTTGTGAACGGTGGAGGAGGCGTCGGTGAGGCGGCGCTTGGGTGGCGCTGGGCGTAGCTCGTCACGGCGAATCGACTGATGGTGGTTGGGGGCGGTGACTCTCGCTGTAGGGGTTGGATGAAGGTTCGCCGGAGTTAGGGTTTAGGGCTTAGGGTTTTGGTCGGAGAAGAAGGGTTGCGGTGGTTGTAGGCGGTCGTGGTGGTATTTTAGGGTTAGGGTTAGGTCTGGGAAGAAGGGGGGTATTTATAGGTCGGTTAAGGCGGTGGGTCGGCCGGAAAAGGCAGAGGCAGTCGAGTCGGTGGTCGTCGGGCAGTCTGGTCGTCGGGGTGGGTAGATCAGGGTTTAGCATTAGGGCCCCTAGACTTTAGATAATTACAAACTGGTCCCTAAAGTAGATAAATGCAAATAATAATTTGTATAACTAAAATATAATAGTTTACAAATTGCAAACTGTTATATTAACAATTTAATAAATTGCATAATGATATAAAAACAATTCTAAAAATTACAGAATAATATTAAAACATTTAAATTAATTGCAAAATAATATTTTAGTATTTAAAACTCATTTAAAAATTATTTAAAAATTCTAAAAAAATTCCTAAAAATCATGACTAATATTTTAAGGCTAAAAATGACATTAATAATTAAATAACACTAATTAAATAAATTTTGAAAAATAGGGGCTCATAAAATCATTCTCGTTCAGTTTGTTTCGGAATACCCAACGGGTGCCAATGACCGGATGATCAATGGGCTTGGGAACAAGTTCCCAAACTTGATTCCGTTCGAATTGGTTTAATTTCTCTTGCATAGAATCTAACCAAAAATTATCACTAAATGCTTCTTCAATGTTTTTGGGTTCAAGCTATGAAATAAAAGCAACACAAGAAGCTATATCTTCATTAGAGGAACGAGTACTTATACCCTTGGTAATCTCACCAATTACCAAGTCCTTTGGATGATCTGCTAAGAATCTCATCTCTTTTGGCGTAACCTCAGGATTGCTGGTTCCGGCTTCTTTGCTTAAAAGTTCTGCATCTTTGTGTGAAGGTTTTGCAGTAGCTGTACTTGGTGTAATCACGTCTTCATTGTCGTCATCGTCTGAATGTTGATTTAGTTTATCAAACTTGACATTAATTGATTCTTCGATGATCATGGTTCTCTTGTTGAAGACTCTGTACCCTTTTCTCTTTGCTGCATAACCTAAAAATATACCTTCATCGGCCTTTTCATCAAATTTACTTAGATTGTCTTTAGTATTAAGAATAAAGCATTTACAACCAAAAATCTTGAAATAAGAGACAGTGGGTGTTCTATCACACCATAGTTCATCGGGAGTCTTCTTCGATATAGGTCGAATTAGAACCCTATTGAGAATATAGCACGCTGTATTGACAGCTTCAGCCCAAAAGTATCTAGGTAGACTAAACTGGTTCAACATTACTCTAGCCATTTTAGATAGAGTCCTGTTCTTACGTTCCACAACTCCATTTTGTTGTGGAGTCCTAGGGCAGGAAAATTCATGCAAATAACCGTGTGTGTCACAGAATTGCTTGAACTCTGCATTCTCAAATTCGTCACCATGATCACTACGAATGCGAGTAATTATAAAACCTTTTTCATTCAGTACTTTCTTGTAAAAGGTGACGAATTCTGATAAAGCATCGTTCTTGCGTGCAAGAAAATATGCCCATGTGTATCTAGAGAAATCATATACAATGACAAATGCATATAACTTACCACCTAGACTAGCAATTTTACTTGGTCCAAATAAGTCCATATGCAACAATTTTGGAGATCTAGTGGTACTTACAGCGTTCTTGGATTTAAAGGCGAATCGGGTAGCTTTGTTCTTTTCACATTTGCTATATACCGTGTCCTTCTTGAAAGATATGTACGGTAAGCTGTGTGCCAATTTTTTTGTAGATAGTCTTAAAATTGTATCTATGTTTGCATGACCGAGTCTCATATGCCATAGTTAACTTTTAATGCTTTTGGCCATCAAACATCTATCTGCTTTGTTAGCAACTTCTAACAGATAGAAAACATATATGTTGTCTTCCCTGATACCTTCAAAGATAGTACTACCAGTTGAACTATCAACTATAGTACATTTGTCTTTGAAGAAGTTAATGCCATAACCGTGATCAGCTAAATGGCTTATGCTGAGCAGATTATGTTTTAACTCGGTAACTAGACAGACATCTTTAATCACAGGATAGGGAGCCTTACCAATGTCATCGATACCGATTATGTATCCTCTTAAATTATTACCGAAGGAGACGTATCCTTCTTTATTCTTCTTCGACAGTGTTGCAAATAATAAAGCATCACCGGTCATGTGCCATGAGCAACCGCTGTCGAGGATCCATTTGTTTCTAGCATGTGAAGGGCATTCCACCAACAAAATAATTTACAGATGAAACTCTTGGTATCCATTTCTTGTAGGGTCCTGACTGGTAAGTTTTTGGTATCCATGCATAAACATTTAAATCTACTAACTTTCTAATTCTACATGCAGAGGATATATGACCAATGAGGCCACAATAATAATATTTTGCATGTTGAGTGTTAAAAGTTGTGTGAGGTGCATGATTGGTAGGTTTTGGTTTTCTAGTATAGAAGAATGCATGCCTATTGGTCTTCTTGGGCATAGGTTTGGAATGGTTTGGTCTGACAGTGTTTGGTTTGGATGTGTTCCGATGATTCGGTAATTGACACGTGTTAGAATAGGAAGTAGCAACTTCAGGACGTTTTTCTAAACTAATTTCCAACTTTTTGGAGGTGTCATATAATCTAGTATAGTCAAATGTAAGTGTTTCCATTCTGACTTGTGCACACTAGAGATTCTTTCTCTCCTTAGATAAGTCTTCTTTTAGCTTGATGATAGTTTGGTCTTTTTCTTTGGATAACTTGATAGTCTCGTGTAACAACAGCTTAATAGATGAAAGCTCACCAGACTCGATAGAAGAGTCACTATTTCTAACATCAGATAGTTAGTCGGTAAGTCTTTCTATCTCACCTTTGTACTCTTTGAGTACCTTCTTAGAGGTTTCATATTTACTATACAGTTTCCTGTAGTCATTTAACAGGTCACTGTAAGCCTCTCCTAATTGCTCAAAGGTGAAATCATCGTAAGGATCAAACAGAGGATTAGTGATTACCTGATCGTAAGCCATCAAGCATACATTTGTAGCATCATCTGATTATTCGTCTTCTGAATCGCTGGCTTTGCTTTCATGCCATATACTTGTATTGGCGTACTTCCTTAATGTAGATCTCTTCAGGTAGCCTTTGTCATATTTGCTATTTTTTCTTGTTGATGATGATGCTGTTGGACAGTCTTTCTTCATATGTCCTTTCTTTTTACATCCATAGTAAATAGGATCTTCCTCGTTGTTGTTGCTGTTACTATCTTTTGTTCTTCAGTTGAATCTCATGAACTTCTTGAATTTTCTTACCAGAAGAGCTTGATCTTCAGAGTCAGAGTCGCTGTCGTCAAAATCATCTTCGACAGTTCTTTTATGTTGAGCCTTGAGAGCGATCGACTTTTCTGACTTCTCCTTTGGTGTAGCATCTTCAAAGTCTTGAAGTTCTAACTCGTGAGTGAGTAGCTTACCCATGAGTGTTTCCAGAGACATTGTTGAGAGGTCGTTTTCTTCAATGATTGTTGTAGCCTTTGGAATCCAGTTCTTTGTGAGAGCTCGTAGAAGTTTACGAATCTTCTCATGGTTACTGTATTCCTTGCCTAATGAAGACAAAGGATTTACAATATCCAAGAATCTCGTAAACATCTGAGTGACAAATTCACTTGGCTTCATTTTCAACGCCTCGTACTCTTGAGTAAGTCTGCTGATCTTTGACTCATTGACTTGTGTTGTTCCTTCGTGGGTTACTTCGAAAAGTTTCCACACTTCATTTGATGTTGTGCAATTCGATACACTGCTGAATTCAGCTCTGTCTAAAGTACAAAATAAAGCGTTAATAGCACGTGCGTTAAGACTGGCATTTTTCTTTTCATCCTCCGTATATTAATCATGGGTTTTTCAACTAAAACTCCATCAACATTAATACGATGAGGCTTTTTGTAACCATCAATAACTATAGACCATAAGTCAAAATCAAGAGATTTTAAGAAGAAACTCATTCGTGTTTTCCAATAAGTGTAGTTTGTGCCGTCAAACAGTGGAGGTATGTTTGTGGCTTGGACTTCACTTGTGAATTTCACAGTTGCCATGTGTAATATTGTGATCTATATAACAATTGAAAAATAACTGAATATAACTGCAGTTTTACCATGCTTTACCTATATAACCCGCTCTGATACCAATTGTAGGAACGAAATCGTAAAGCAGAATACACTAGAGGGGGGTTGAATAGAATAGGCAGTAAAATATTGCTAATTAAAAATCGTTAGCAGTTAGATCAAAGAAATAATAATAATCACAAAGTAATAACTATAAAGAAAAGAATATCAGAAGGCAAACGCAAACACAGAGATTTATACTGGTTTTCCTCTTGTGAGGACTAGTCCAGTCGGAAGAACTCTAGCTTCCAGTTGAATCAACTATTGGAAAATCCCGTAAGTTTTCATACGAAGTCCTTGTAACTTCTATAGACGTGAGCTTTGATGCGAAGAACTCGACCAACTTCAGTTTTGAAGAGTCTTTCTTCAATCAAGCCTCTGATTACGATTTCTCTGAAATCTTCTAGACCGCACCGTTCCGACAAATTGACTAGAGAATTGTAACAGGCTTGGGATTTGAAAATGGAAGATTTTTAGAACTCTTTGGAAGAAACGTAAGCTTTAGAAGAGAGAAGATGAAAGTGAATTGGTGTGATAAAATGATCAAAATTCCTCTCTATTTATAGTTTTTCCAAAGACAGAATTCGGGCAGAATTCGGACAGAACTCTTTGTAACCAACCGCAACTGAAGGGAGACCAATTTCAAAATTCAACGTTCACATAATGTTTACCTCGGCCAAACTCTGGCCGAGTTCTGTCAGGGTTTGGTCAGGTTTATATTATGAAAATTGTTTTTGGCTTTTTGAAAATCCTTCAGAAGCTTTTTGTAAAAGTAGATATTTTTCAAAAATATAGGTCATTTTAAAAAGATATGTCAGTTTTAAAAAACGATTTCGGATAGCCTATTTGCCAGTACGATTGGTGTACAATGTATTCCTAGACTCAATAAAAGAAAATTACATTGCGTAAGGAAATACAGTCTTGAGTGGCAAACAGCTTCGGTCTTGAACTGAGTAGATATCCAATCTTGATCGGTATCCAAAACGTCTTTAGTAAACATCTGAATTAGTTCGTATATCGAGACAGAGTTTGACCAATTATTAAAATCAGGTTTGACCCTGACCAATAGGCCAACATATTAGACTACAGTTGATGATGTGATCATGTATGACTTTATATTGTGCTAGATTTCCATTTTGTAAAGCTAGCTTCATGATCATTTTGATAGAGTATCGGGAACGCCTTACTTCCTCATCTTATTTATTCTGTATTACTGCTTATTATTTGATTGATTGAGACATAGTTTATTCTGTGAGACCTTAGGGAATCTTGTATTATAGTATATATCATATGTCTAAGAATAGTCATGATTGTATTATAGGATACTAATGTATACCGTAGTGGGTAATTGGTCGAGTCATAACCCCATTATCTGTATTTTGTTACGGGGACATGATGGCTAGCTTCTTCATGCAATGAACTTCGCTTTTAGCAAATTTGTATTCATTTTTAGCATTGCTTTTGGGAGTTCTAGTGTAGTAATAGTAGGGTAAAACCCTAGCCTGCCAATAATTTTGCGTCAGGCAAAATGAAGCTCGCAGATTAGCTTTATCTAGTGTTACTTATGGTGATGCTCCTTTATTAGCCTCGTATACAATAAGGTTAGGGTGGATGTCCAAAGTATTAGAGATGCTACTATAAGTAGAGGGCGGGCCTTCAGCCATTTTGATAGCATCATAGGCGCTGATGTTGGGAGTCATTGTTGGCTACTACTTTCCAAATGATTTGAAAGTATTGAAAGCCATTTATGGCTGATAGATCTGAAGGATCTGTATAGTTTAGAAAATCAAGCAAACTAATAGATCCTAAGAATCTATATTATATTTTAGAAAACCATTACCGGCTGATAGATTCAAATGATATGTTAAAGAAATGAAAGCCATTTATGGCCGTTGGACCACCGACTAAGGAGGTCGGATGACTATTCTTCAGAGGAGAAAATCCTATCTTCGCTGCCAAGGAAAGAAAAAAAAGATCTAAAAAAATAATTGAGATATAACTTACTCGTATCTTGCAAGGTTGATATCGCACGATCGTGAGCTTTTGTACATAAAGCTACGTGTTGATAATGTATTGTTGCTTAAAAGACCAAAGAACTCTCTAGGAACTCTGATAAAAGAAGAGAAGGAAGAGAAAGAGAGAAATCTCTTATGTGTGAGATTACTATATTATATATATACACAATATGATTTTTGTGATCATTAGGAGATACAAGAATTTCTACTTAGTTGTAGTTGCTACAATTTGTAACACCCCAGTCCCAAAATACGTAGGACTAGGAATGCATATACATGCCAGCTACGTATCGAGTAGATTTTAGTCCAGCTCGAATACGTATAAGCTGTATAAATGGCCAACTATCTATACTAGTTAAATATATCTGTCTCAATCCAAAGTAAGATAGAATACAAGAATGAACAAGATATAACATAGTGTGCACCCTATGCTACATTTGTCCGAACAGACTCGAAAGAATAACTTGAGTCTAAAAATACTAGGCTAATAAGAAAATATAAATAAATAGAGATGAATATGTAACCGCAAGAGATACCTGAAATCGTAAACAGAAACCATCATGATCAGCAATCAACTCCGCTCAGTCGAATACCTGGAGAGATCACCAGGTCCTTAGGGGACTAGCAAGGTACATAATATATATGCCAAGGTACAGATATGAAAATATGAACTAACGCAATCTATTATATATGTCTATGTTCTATGCAAGTGATAAACTCTCCTAGAATACCAGACCTCTCCATTAAGGCTCACAAGCACCTCAGCAGGATATTGTCCCCAGTACCGTGTCTTAGGACCAAGGACAATCAATTCTCGACAGTAATAATCCTCTACTCTGCTACAGAGCTAAAGGGTCACTAAACAACAGGCCGCACGATAATAGGTCTGATACTGTAGTCAAGTTCTCCTAAATCCCATGTCTAGAATCTAGCAATGTCAAGTCTGTACAGTCATCTCGATAACAATAACAATAATAATAAAAAATCTAGAATGCTAGTACGAGGTCAATACCACAAATACTCATGTAAACCTCGTATCATGAATGTGGCAGTGTCCTGTGGTCAATCATGTCAATGGACACGTCAATATGCACATAATGCCTAATGTCAATACTCGGTGTCATCATCATGACATCGGTACTCGTCCACAAAACGAAAACTAAGTATCGACGTTCCTACTTCATGCAACGCTAATCAAAATAACAACAAGAAAGAAAAATAAAACAATCTATAACCACGGTAAGGTACACTTACATGTTGTCTGTTGCGGTGTCATCTGGCTGGTGTCTTCAGTTGGAGGTACAATGAATCCAAGTTGTCCTATTATAACATATTATAATCAATACACACAATCTAACTCAATTAATATAAAAAGAATATGATCATTTGCACAACGTCAACTAGTATGATGATGTTCATGCAAATGATCCAACAATTACATGGCCTAAGACAATGTGCCAATAACCACGTACCATGCTACTGTCTATTACGTCGTGTGAGTCTCGTACATCGTATTATCACACGTACATTTAGGCATTTATATGATTCCGATACACGTAATCCTAAATATACGTACATACAACACGATGTCCCAAAATTCATGACAACGCTAAACTATACTTCGAACATGCATGTAGCCTCTCAAACACGCATGTCGACAACAAATAAAACTAAAATTAATATGAATTAAATTCTAAAATTTCTATTTATTTAGTAAAAAAATACTAAAAAAATTGCCGTTGCATGTAGAAAGTTTCGTTGCGTGTCGACTAGGTGTTTTAGCAACTTGACAACTAGTTTGTGCATGTAAGGTTGCCAACTTACGGAAAAAAATATTTAATATATAAAATATATTAAATTATATTCTGAGATATAAATTAAAACTATTTATAAACATTATTTAATCATAATAAATACAAGAATTAATTATCTAGTTAGTATGTCTAATTAATGACACAATATAGCCAACTTACCTATTTATTTGGAACCAACTATAATAGAAAAATAAATATTTTAATTCTAAAATAATATTTCAAAATATCATATTTGAAAATAATACAAACATATCATATTTATTTTATATACCAAAATTAAGCTACCCAGTTAACCCATTCAAGTAATCTCACTAGGTTGTCAAATTTCGATTGATTCGGACTAGATGGAATCGTGAAAATATAACACTTTATATTCTGACATTAATAAACTTATAAATAATATTTAGAATATATTATCATGGAATTTAAGATTCTTAACCATCGAATTTTAGTAGGACAAATAGGACATATCTATACAAGTTCTATTTTGAGAATCAGCGATTACGGTGACAGAAATAATAAAGTTGCAAGCAAATATATACATAAAACTTTACGAGATTAATTTTGGGCATAGTGGGATGTTATAGGAGATTGTTAGGAACATTACCAAGGGATTAATTACTGCCGTGGAGTTTCCTAAGGGTACACGAACAGTAGTGCACCGAATTCGGTTTCAGTCTTGACATTTTCTCATAGAACGAGTGTCACGGACAAACCTTTACGATCCAGGAGCTGCGACTTTGAGGGAAGGTAGAGTACACATATAGGTACAAGTTAGAGTCAGTATGAAGGAGATTTGATTGATAAAAGTAGCAGAACACAGTGATGAAGATGGTCTTACCTTTGAAAAAATTATAGTAGCAGTTTTCTGGAAATCGACTAGCTTGTTGGGCTATTTTACGGAAGTTAAAGTGAGTTTTCATGGAAAGTTTGTGAAAAGAAAATGTTAAGGATAGAGAGAGGAAGAAGTGTGTTAAAGTTTAGAGAAAATACTTAATATGGAGGGAGATATGGCCGGATTGGTAGAGACTAGCCGAATTCATATTCAGCCTAGGTAGGGTTGGTTAGATGGAGGTGTGAAGGAAGATGGAGAAGGTTTTTGGAAATAGTTTATGATTGGAAGAGGCTTAGAAAAAAGTTTTTTCAGGTGGTTTTAGGTAATAAGTGAAGGGGAGGTCATGGAGTGGTTGTTTACTAAGGGGGAGGTGAAGAGTTGAGTTGAATTGTCATAAAGGATGGGGGTTATGCTTGTGTGAGAAAGTGAAGAGGTAGGGTGTTATGTGGTGAAGGAATATAAAAAGTAAGGGGGTTATGTGTCACTCTCCATTCCTGATATACGTATTTGCTTCTTGAATCCTGTACACAGTATCAGGTAATTGTACTTGTGAACCATTTAATTTATTATTTATTAGTTGTTGCATATAGTCTTTAATCATGTCAATAGTTAAATGGTTAGAGCATGCTTAGGATTTAGGCTTTCATGAGAGCCCACCAACCCTACTATATATATTCGTTTCCTTTCTCTCTCTCTCTCTCTCTCTCTCTCTCTCTCTTCATAACTTTCCATTATTTTCCTCAACTAACTTTTAGGCAAGTACAACTTGCTCAAAAGAGAAGATTTATGCATTTTTGGTTCTTGATCTTTTCTTGGATATTATTAGCCTAAAATATTCCTCTCCTCATTCTCTATAAGTTTAGTTCTTGGTGTTGGTAATTTTAATAGATATTTTTGTGTAGATCTAGGTTTCATAAAAAAATAGGGTTTTATGGGTTTTTATGGCTTTGACCTATCAAACTTGCTTAGTTTCGAAAAGTACTTGTTCCATGATGTAGAGAATTCAATTTCATTCAGTTTTGATCTTTATTTTGCCCAAATTCGAGTCCTATAGCCCAAGTTATGGTAATTGGGAGTTTGCAAAAGCTTCATGGCCAAACTTGCTGCTAGTTACGGACAACGATGCCAGCTCGTGCGCCCCATGCACAGCCGTCCTGCTCGCGTGCCCTGTGTGCAGCCTTCCCGCTCTCGTACTGTTAGTGTGCCTGCGTATGCTGCTCGCCGCCCCAGCGCTGCTCGTGCGCTGTTCGCGCTCCTACATGCACTGCTTGCTCGCGTGCGCTGCTCTCGCGTGCTTTCTGTCCGTGCGCCTGTCCCGTACGCGGTTGGTTTGTGCGGTCCACGTGTCGTACGAACCTTTACGCGATGTACCATCCCCGTGCGCTACGCATGTATTTGACCCTCGTGCCTATGTGCCTAAGTGACTTGCGTGACCAGTAGCTTCTAATGACTATGTGCCTTGATCTTCATTCTCGACCCAATTTTCTATATATGTGCTGGTAAATCCTATGCGTGTACTGAGGTACAACCTATGTGAGCACCAAAGTGCATCTCATGTGCTAAGTGTTCCTACACGATATATGTCAGTACATCCAAAGTCTCCAGCACTTACATAATGAAGGGTCGATAGCAATGACGTGGTATGTGTTGGGTGTTGCATTACACGAAGGAGGGATCCTTATGTATAACTTCTTGAGCCAGTACGGATCCTTACTTAGGGTACTCGTACTATCTACGACATCTAGGAGGATGAGCATGTGACCACAACATGTGAATTCCGAGATTAACCTAGGGTTTAACTAGACAACTAATCTGGTAGATGTATTGGACGGGAAGAATCTCGAGATCGTGCCATACTAGCCACCCCAAATCCCGTCCTGACGTATCGGGTTGACCGCCACGGATATGGTTTCATCCGCCTATGGTAGATGACTATATCGGACTCCTATGTGCTACGTGTTATATGTTTTAGCGGGTAGCCTTACAAGGGACCAGTGCATAATCAATGTGCTACATGTTTATATCTATATTAGATTGGCTAGCCCTGCTGAAACGACACGATCTGAGAATTCCTATAATAGCATTGCGGGGATAACCCCGCCAAATATAGAAAGACGTAAAAATAATTAGCCGCTTGAAAAATGACTTGCTTGTACCTTATCCATTCCGTTAGTAATCGAGGGACACGGTCTGTCATGGTGCATGGTCCAACCCATATCCTTGTTTGGTTGTTGGGTTGGACTTTCGTGCTACGACAGTCTGCGGACCGAGGTTACAACCGAAAGCTTATAAGTTGACCATAACCATGGGTTGTGTCTCATCTCGTTTCGATGTTGGCACCGTTTGTCCTTGTTTGGTTGTAATGGTGCCGTATGGACTCGATGATGCGTTGTCACCCTATGACTCATAGGTCAAGTCTTATTTTATCTTTATGCTCGAGTTTTATCTTACTCTTTCGTGCTCCCTTATGGTACTTGCTATTCGGGGCTGACTCCGTTGGTTTTGTTTGGCCAGATCACGTAGCAGAGCCTGAGGATCCAACCTTCCTTCCCGACGTTAATGGTGCATACTAGGAGCATGACTGGCGGGGGACTTGAGTGGGTTTCTTCTCCACTACTCTAGTATCTTTACTTATGTACTGGCATTAGCCACCGGCACCTGTTTAGCCGGTTGTTCAGAATATTTTGTCTTTTTGCATAATTGTAATTAAATCAGACTACAGGTGAATACGATTATGTGCATGTGACTATCTGGGCTAGCTAACTTATAAAGCTGGTTCCCCGTGATCATTTTGATGAAGCATCGGGGACGCCTTACTGCTTTATCTCATATGTTCATTAATTTTTGTTTCTTGCTTTGATTGATTGAGACATAAATGCTCTGTGAGACCATAGGAGACTTGATTGTATCATGCACCCCTAGTCTCATGACAGCCACGATCGCCGTATGACATTTTTATACCTCATATAGAGTAACTGGCCTAGTCACCCTCTGTATTTCGGTACTGGGGCGTGACATTATGGCTGCCCACTAAGTGAGTTTGACCACACTTGAGTCATCCATTAGGTTTTAGGTGGTGGAGTGTAGAGTTGGGTCTATTCCAAAGTGTGCAAAGTTAAAAAAAAATTTACATAGAAGATTTTAGTGGTGAATCTTGAAGTTTGGTGTTGTGTAGAGAGGACTATGGTGTATGGTGTTTTACATGAACCATGTGAGGGTGTGTAAGCGTCTCGATTGAGTCTACAAAAGGTTTCGACTAAGTCAAACCAGTAACTCATTAGCACTACTAAAATATTGGTAATTAGCGACGGATATTTTCGTCGCTAAATACTATATTTCCGTCGCTAAAGTAATTTACCGACGGATTACCGACCGAAATAGGACGTCGATAATTATCACGTCGCTATGACATTTCCTTCGGTCAGCCATCGCCATAGCGACGTCTTACCGACGAAAATACCGACTAATTATAGCGACGGATTAGCAACGAATATAAATCGTTGGCAAACACGACGACAACTTAGCGACGGATTACCGACATACTTTTGTGAGCAAAAAAACCAAATTTTTCAGAAGCTCTGCGACAGAAATTTTCGTCGCTGACTCGTCTGATACGCTTTTGGTATCAGACAGAACCTTAGCGATGAAAACTTTCGTCGCTAGTCCGTCGCGAAGCCTACATGTATTCCTCGCTAATCCGTCGGTAGTTAGTCGCTAGCCTGCAAATTTTGCAGATTTTCGTCATTATTTCGTCGCTAGTTAGTCGCTAAGCTTATTATTATTGTCAGACTAAATTGTTCCAGCTTTGCTCAAACCTGTGAATAGATATAAACACCAATATAACCCCAGTATACATTACAGTCAAATGATATACAAAAAATATAACCCCAATATATACAAAAATTAACCCATGCACCAATATATACAATAAATTGAACTCCAATTGCCTATCCAAACAACTTCAATAGATACAAACTCGTCCAGCAGTCGCAATATAGTACATATACAACTCCAATAGATACAAACTCCATAAAGTTTATACAAATTCATCATCAAATACAACAAAGAAATAAACAAAAATCAAACTGATGGTGGAGGAGGTGGAGGAGGTGGCGGAGGCATAGCCAGTCATCCGCATGCATATAACTGCCCTAGGACCAAAGTGACGATCCGCTGTACGTCCAGGACAGGAACGTCTGGAAGAGTCGACGGCACGACAAGAGGCATTGTGGTCGTCGGAGGCGCTGCGGTCGGAGGAGCAGTCGTTGTCAGAGGCGATGAGGTCGAAGCTGGAGCCGGTGAAGTGGCAGCAGGAATCAGACCTGCTGTGCTTAGAACTCCGTTCATTTGGCTCACCTGACCCTGTAGGCCCACCAAAATCTGTGTAATATGCCGCAAAGTATAGGCGTCGGTAGTATCGTCGGTCTGTGGAGGTGGAGGTGGAGGTGGTGGAGATAGAGGAGCTCTGGAATAGACGGACGACAGGGATGCCAACGATCCGGTACCGAACACGCTGCCCCCTTTCCCTCTACCGACGGCTTGTATCCACAAGTCGTTCCTCACAGCCAGCATCGATGGCTGACTAGTCCCCGATCCCTCGGTAGTCCCTCCCTCACCGACTCGAGTCTCTAAAGTCTCATACGTCTCCTATATTTATATAGGTGAATAGATTTAGAATTAATACTCATGTTTTAGTTACTATTACGTATTGTTATGGTTACATTCTCATACGTCTCCTAAATTATTCTTTGATTTATAATGCTACTTAGGGTTATTATGATTTAGAGTTAATATTTATATTAGAGTTCGGACTAACTATTTAGGTAAGCTAAATATAGTTAAGTACATAAAGACAAAAGTGAAATGTAATTAGATATAGGACTCGAAAAACTTACATAAGCTTTGGTCGCTCGATCATCTACGAGCTTCCCATCCTTCTTTCGCTTATGGGTACGCTCAAAAACTTTAGGAAAGTCCACGGCGTTCGGGTCTCCGCCTCACCTGGCGACCTCCTCGCACTGTAACAATTAAACATCAATTTACAACTAAACATTAACAATTGAAGAAATAACAAATAAGAATACTCACCAGCCGTCGATAATGCTATGAAATTGGGATGGATCCACCCGTGTGGTGACCACCCTTAGCACGGGCAGCCTTTGCCTTCTCACACTTGTCCTTATAGGCCGGAGTGTCCATCTTCTTCTTCATCTCCTCCCAGAATTCCTCCTTCAACCACTCCTTGCGAAGAGTGCTATTTAGTGTAGCCAACGCCTTCTGGTCGTTGACCATATCCCTCAACCTCTTGCTGGCGACGGACTTGTAGCACTTCCGGATTCCTGATCTCTTTGCACCGGCCACCAGTACAAATTCTGCAAATAAGGACAAATAAAAACAAATGAGCAAATATTTAAGAAATATTGTAAACAAAGATGATATTATTTAGATATACCTCAAGCATCTCGAGCCAAATGTATCGCCTATCAACTGGGATGTCCCCAAAGTTCAGATAGGGACCACGGAATTGACGACGCATCAACTCACCCAAATCCCTACCAGCCTGGACCGAAAAGAACCTGGAATAAACAAAACAATGTACGATTAGATAATAAATAGAGTATGAATAAATGTGTCTACTAATAATTATATACTTACGTCGTTCCATCGGCCTATAGCTCGGGACGAGTGATGTTGGCTGGCCGCTCTGGTAGAGTAGGAGGGTCTGCAAATCCTGGTCGACGTATGTACACTTCACGGTCGACCAAAAGGCCAGGATATGGGTTCGCCGCAGTAGAAGCGACAGGTATAGTCTCCGACGTAGAAGACGAGGCACCAGCACCGGTAGGAGTAGATGCTGAAGGAATATCAAGGCTAGTTCTATCGCCGAAAAATGAGTGAACGGCGAAAATAAGCCATCCTCCTCATCAACCAAATCATCCTCGCTAATTCGTCTACGATCTGCAACCGGAGTACTAGGAGGAGTAGGAGGGCGGGTCGACCCAGATCCTCGACGTCGTGTACGGCCTCGTCCCGCCATATATAAATATGAAAGAAATAAAAAATGATGTGATGATACAAATAATCAATGCAAACCCAATTTAAATTAAACAAAGGTGTGTTGATACAAATAATCAATACAAATCTAATAGGTAATACAGACTAATCTTCTTCATCTTCTTCATAATCCGAATCTTCTTCATCTTCATCTTCTTCATTTTCACTATCACTTCCACTTTTACCTTCATCTTCAAATTCTTCCTCCTCATCCGATACGTCCATTTTAGACTCCTCCTCTACATGAGGTAAGTCCTCTATGTCAAGCTCTTCGTCAACTATATCATCCTCTACAGTAACGTCAACCTCTATGTCGTCAACGCCGGCTAAACTCGTATATGTTGGTTGAGGCATGACTACCTCGTCCTCCTAGCATGCTTGATCTCTAATATTATATGTATTTCTTGCTTTAGTTTTTTATACAACCCACCAATCACGAGTAGTGCGTCGTCGACTATGATAACTCGTATAGTACACTTGGACCGTTTGACTAGCCAACACAAATGGTTCGAAACCTACATATCTTTTTCCATGTTTTATATCAATAAATCCAAACTGTTTGTCAATTCTCCATCCTTGCACAATGCCAATACAATCTTCTCCTCAAGTTCAAACAGATGTTGCACCATCAACTTTCTTGAACACAAATCTCTAAAGAATATAGATAACTCGACCAGCGGACCCCATACTTGAGAAGGCAACATCTCTCTCAGAGCGATAGGAAGTAAACACTCCATAAATATGTGGCAATCATGACTCTTTATCCCTATTAGCTTGCGTTCGTTGAGATCGACACATCTTGCCAGATTCGACACGTAACCGTCAGGGAATCTCAACTTTGTAATCCAATTGCATATTATCAATTTATCATCCCTACTCAGTATAAATGGTGCTGAGAGCTTGACCCAGTTAACATTGGATCTTCGTGTTAGATGCAACTCTGGACGCCTACAAATAATTTTTAAGTCATTTCTTGCTTTGGGATTGTCTTTTGTTTTTCCCTTGATATCTATCACCATATTGAAGATATTGTCAAATACATTTTTCTAAATATGCATGACATCAAGATTGTGTCTTATGAGATTGTCATTCCAATAAGGTAAGTCCTAAAAGATACTTCGCTTCGTCCAATTATGGCTATGTCCGAATCCTTCTAAGTGATGGCCTGATCTCGGATCTTCCTTTACAGTTGGCAAATCCTCTACCTCTGCCCAAACGATATCTCTAGTTAATCTCAACGGAAGAGGAGCTAATTCCTATTTACCAACTCTAAAGGTGTCCATGTTCCTTCTCCATGGATGGGACATAGGAAGGAACTGACGATGGTAATAAAAAAATAAGCTTTTTCTCCATTCTGAAGGCAGAATGCCTTACTCTTTTTCATACATATCGGACAAAACATAATACCATGAGTACTCTACCCAGATAACATTCTGTATGCTAGGAAATCATTGATGGTCCACATCAACATCGCTCTCATCTGAAAGTTCTGCTCCATCGATCTACCATACGTATGAACGTCGAACTGCCACAATTGTTTCAACTCGTCCACAAATAGCTGCAAGTAAATATCGATGTTCTTTTTTGGATTTTTTAGACCGGATATGATAAGTGTCAAGAACATATAAGGTGTCTTCATGCACATCCACGGTAGTAGATTGTAAGGGATCAAAATTACCGGCCAACAAGAGTACTGAGCCCCCGACTGTCCAAAAGGAGTGAATCCATCAGAATATAAAGCCAGCCGAATATTCCTAGGCTCTGCAGCAAATCCAGGATGATATCGATCAAAATGCTTCCATGCCTCTCCATCAGATGAATGAGATAATTCTTCTTCATCCATCTTCCACTCTTTACTATGCCATGTCATGTGTTCTGCAGTATTCGAGCACATATACATCCTCTGTAGCCTCTTTGTGATCGACAAAAACTGTATGTATTTGTAGGGGCGCAACCTTGCTCGTGCAGTTGATTTTTCTTTGCCCTGAATGGGCTTGTACCGGTCCTCGTGATAGAAAATACATTTGTCTTTATCTTTGTTCTCCTTGTAGTATAATATGCAGCCGTTTCGACAACAATCTATCATTTCGTAGCCTAATCCGAGTTTTTATATCATCATCTTTGACTTGTAACAGTTTTCTGGCAAGTTTTTCGCTCATTTGGCAGCAACTCTCTAACAAACTGAATTATCTGGTCGTAGCACTCTTACGGTAGTTAAAATCAGACTTGAGGTTCAACAACCGCATCACCACCGACAGGACAGAATAAGAATCACAATCCGGATATAACGGAGTATCGGCATGGTTGAACATATTATAGAACTCCTTTGCAACAGGATTCGGATCTCCGGATCAAAACTTGGACTGGCACAAGCCGCATCAAATACCAACTCACGTGCCAAGTTTCGATGCTGATATTGGAAGTGGTCTCCAAGAGTGGGGTCTTCCACCTTCGTATTGAAGAAGTACTGATATTGCCGAACCAAAGGTTCTTCTTGAGCCGTCCACTCGTTGTAGTTCGGTACGAAACCCTTCTTATAGAGGTGCTCTCTCACGAGATCTACCACTTTGAATGGTATATTACGACAATTGATACAAGAGCATTATATGAGCCTTCCGTCCATGAAATAAGGTTGGCTATTGGCATATCTCAAAAATTCCTTGACACCCACCTTGAAATCATCCGTCAAACCAATCTTTCTCTCATGTTGCCGATTGTGCATCCACGAACGATCAAATAAATATCGACTCATTGTTCAAACCAATTCTGCACTATGTACCATATATTGGATAAATACAAGTAAAAATTAATTTATTACTTAATTCCTATGAGTATCGATATCGAAATCGATATCAGACAATTCTTATGAGTATCGATATCGAAATCGGTATGATCAGACAATTCCTATAAGTATCGATATCGAAATCGGTATCAGACAATTCCTATGAGTATCGATATCAAAATCGGAACCATACCATTCCTATGAGTATCGAGAAGGAGATAGGTATCGGTCGTATTAGATCGGTATCGGCCATATCCGATAGGTAACCATCGTATCGGATTAGTATCGGTCGTATCCGATTGGTATCGACCTTCAGATAGGTATCGGTTTTGATCCGATTGGTATCGGCCGTATCCGATTTTGTAACTTTCGGAAGATATATGATAAATTTCATTTTCTGATACCGTGTCAACCTATATGAATATCTAGAGCTTGATGATTGGCCTTCATCACTTTAATTATATAATGTTTTGATCTATCTTCTTTACAATTCTATTATTGGGCTCTTAGAATTTTTGCGATCAAATGTGCCCTAAATTGTTGCGATCCAATGTGCCCTAAATTTTAAATTTTTATATAGAATTTTTGCGATCCATTGTGCCCTAAAATTTATATTTTCTAAATAAATAATCTTACTCCAAATTCAAATCCATGCAACCAAATTTTCAAAAGAAATTAATGAAACAAATATAAATTAAATTGGTGTTATACCTGCGGTCGGAGAGGAGGAGGAGGTGGGTCTGCGGTGCCGCTGGGGAACGGGGGGTCTGCGCCGTCGAGAAATGTGGGTCGTGCACCTGAACGGGGATCTACGCCTCCGCTCGACAGAGAATGAGAGGAGCATGAGGGGGCTGTGGTGAAGGAGGAGGAGGGGTTCGACTGCCTAGAAGGGGACAGAGATCGGCGAAGGAGGGGTCGACCGCCGGGATGGGGGGCAATAAAGGAAGAGGAGGAGAGGTCAAGGCCGGTGAAGGAGGAGGAGGTTGGGGTTGGGGTTGGGGTTGAAGGAGTCGGGGTCAGAGGATTTGGGGGAAAAAATTTTGGGTGAAAATTTTAGAATGAAAAATAAGGGGTTAAAGTTTCACTTTTACTCGTATCCATCGACGAAATAGTCCGTCGCTAATCAGTCGGTAAAAATACAACAACGAATTTGTGACAAAAATAGCGACGTCTTCTTGTACTGTAATTTACATAAAATATCAGTAGCTATTCAGTCGGTAATCCATCACTGATTAGAGACAGATTAACTGGCATCGGTATGTTTCGTCGCTAATTAATAGTATTTTTGTAGTGTAGGACTATAGATTGTGTCATTAGGATTTACAACAAATAGTAAATATATAAAAGTCTAATTGATCTTAAAATATAAATTAATATTAAGTATTCACATTAAATACATAAAGTAAAAAATCCAAAAATTCAGGGAGCTTACATAATCAACTAGTTAGTTACAAACTAACTGTAAATAAATACAAAAAGAAAATAATCAACACCTACTACTTACAATGGTAAAGAAACTAATATGTGCTCAGAACGAACAATAATATCAAACGAAGCAACATCACTATCAAAATTCCACTAGAAGGAATTGTGTGTAGGGGTGAGTAGATTGCGGTTGGACAACTGAAAACCGACTCGACCTAACCCGTACTAGCCATTCGGGTCAAGTTTGAAAAAAATAGGTCAGTGGTCAATTTTGGTTTCAGTAAAAAAGTGGTTGTCGGGTCGGGTGTCACTTTTTGTAATCGGTTACCAACCCGACAATCGATTTATATAGGTAAAAGTACCAAAATACTCCTATGCCCTAACCACTCAGTCGGCCATAATATATAAGACAAAAACCTCTCTCTCTCTCCTCCATCATGCCTCCACGCATCCACTCTCTACTCCAGTCTCCAGATTGTCTCCTCCTCCACTCCTTGTCTGGGAGTCGCCTCTCAGTAACATTTAGGGTTTCTCACCGACTTCCTTCTTCAGTCTTTCTTCTCTCGACTCTCGAGTTAGACTCTCTTAGTCTCTTATCGTTGTTCGACACTAGCTAGAGTCGAGAAACTTCTGCAGTTGTGTCTCCGTCTTTCTGAGTTTCTTCTCCACACTGGCTCTCTCGATCTCGAGATCTAACCTAGATCTATTGAGATCCAACATAGATCTGTCGAGATCTAACCTAGATCTATCGATATCTAGCTTAGATCTTTTTAGATCTAACCTATATCTGGTAAGTTCTCACCTAGATCTTTTGAAATTATTTTTTTGGAATTTTTATTTATGTAGTCCATTTTTTCTAATTAATCTTTGTTATTCTTGCATGGATCATGGAAGGGGAGCAATCTTTGGTTCAGAATTGGATTCAAGTTACTTAGCTTTTCCTGCCGATATTTCGAACTCACTGTAAGTCCAACTTTTGACCGAATGCTGTATATCATTCTGGAACATGTGTTGTTGCAAAAAAAAAGCATTTGCTAGAAAAAAAAACCTGCAACACAAAGTTTGCTCTGTGTTGTTGGAAAAAATATTTGCTCATACAAAAAAATAATAGTTATAGTATTCAATTATATATAGTGTACACTGTTCAGTGACCATATATTCTTGTTTATGTATAATATACATTTTATATATTTTTATATATAGTGTATAGTTTATATATATTATGCAGTTTATATATAATGTGCAGTTTATTTACAGTGTGCATCAGGTTATATATAGTGTACTATTTTTATTATTTTCTGATCTGGATACATCATACGTATTTTGTATTATGTAAATGTGACTGTCATATGCTTTTGTTAATATGTGCTTACTGCTTGCAGTGTAGACTAGGAATGATATGTTACCTACTAGGGTTAGGTAGCTTAAGTTACTTACTTAATTATGTGATGTTTGGTAGGTAACACCAATCTATGGCAACCACTTCATATTCATGCAATGTGTGTATTCCTTAATTTTTATTGAAATTTAATATTCATATTCATATATTGAAAGATATAAATTTGTTTTTTAGATGTCGCACAAAGGTGATCCACCTCAATCACCAACTAGTTCTCAAGCCATTAATGTGCCAATTTTCAATCATCATTCGAGTCTTCGGGTTACTTGAAAACCTACGAAGAAATGGGCTCCGTTTAGGACAAATTTTATTAAATATGTGGATGAGGAAGGTCATCCAAAAGCTACTTGCAAATACTGTAGAAAAGAATACCATTGTCATAGTAGAATAATGAAACAACCAATATGAGAAATCATTGGAATGCATGTCCGATGAATCCAAAAAAATTATGATCCCATTCAATCAATACTCGACTTGCAACCAAATGCAAATGACAAGGATAAAATACTCACTAGTTGGAAATTTAATCAAGATGAGATAAAAAAAATCTTGAGATATAGTTATTGTTGATGAGTTCTATTTCGATCTGTTGAATGTGAAGGCTTTAGACAATTTAAGAGTATTGCATGTCCAATCTTTCATATTCCATCAAGATAGACCGTGGCACGAGATTATTATAATATTTACTCTATTGAAAAGAATAAGTTCAAAGCATACTTGAAAGTATCTAAGCAAATGGTTTGCCTTACAACGGATTCATGGACATCATTGCAGAAGATCAATTATAGGTGTATTATCGTATATTTCATGAATGAAGAATGAGAATAAAGGAGAGGCCATCAGGAAAGCAGTTGAAGCTCTTATTTATTATCAAGATTGGTTTAGGAGTCCTTCCGATCGACCAAAACTTGTTCAAGCTCTTATTTGTTATGAAGATTGGTTTAGGGGTCTTTCCGATCGACCATCGTATCTATTATCGAAGAGGACTTTGAAGACATGTATAAAGTTGAAATGGGTAATATGTTTGATTTTGAATTGTAAAGCATTACTTTTGTATCTATATTTTTGTGTTTTAACTTCTTCGTTAATCATTCATTCATTTTGATTTGGGTAAATTAACGGCGGAATCAACGTCAATAAGCGAGGTTTGAAATTTGCTCTTTAAAATAGGAGTAATATTTTGGGAACACAAACTTTATCTTTGAGAAAAATATTTGTAATATTTTTTAGGAGATTTTTTGTGCTAGACTTGCATATTATGCTTCTGATCTGCACATTATGCTTGGCTTCTGATCTGGATACATGTTCTGGATTACAGTGGATACATTTATGGTTAGTATTATACTTCTGATCTGGATACATATATCTGCACATTATGCTTCTGATCTGTATACATTATGTGCTAGACTTGTGATACTTTTATGGTTAGTATATGGACATTATGCTTTTGATCTGGATTATAGTGTACTAGACTTGTGATACTTTTATCGTTAGTATATGCACATTATGCTTCAGATACATTATGTGCTAGAGTTGTGATATACTACATCATTAATGATTTACTTGAGATGTATGTGACTGTCTTATGCTTCTGTTCTAGATACATGTTCTGGATTTACTTGAGTTTATGTGACTACCTTATATTTCTATTTTGGATACACGCTCTGGATTTACTTGAGATTTATGTGATTGTCTTATGCTTCTGATAAAGAAACATGTTCTCTACTGAATTTATTCTATTTTGTTGTGTATACACATGTCTTATATCAAATGTTGGGTTTATTTTGTTGTGCAGTGGCGAGGCACTTGTCGCAACCATTAGCGAGCCACTCGACATAGCTAGTGGTGAGGCACTTGTTGTAGCTAGTGGTGGAAATTCTTGAAGCCATTGGTGAGATGATGATTCATTTAATATTCTGAAATACTTTTTTTTTATAAGAATTGGCGATGATGATTTGGCATTTACTGTAGCTATTGGTGAGACATTTATTGCAGCCATTGGCGAGGCATACACTGCATCATTGATGATGCATAAAGAGATATTTTGAGCCTTTCGTGTCCCTCTTCTTTAGTGATTGTGTAATGCATGTCTTAACCGTGCCAAAGTTGGTGGCATTTGATACTTGGGCAACTAGGTTTTATCTCTGTATTAATTGCCTTATAAATTATTTGATTCATAATACTGGCCTTCAAAATTTGTCTTGAACTTTTTTTTATTATCTTATCATGAAAATGATATGGATGTGCACTGCTCTCATGTTTCTGAGATAATGAGTTAATAGGTTAAATAAATTAGGTAAACAATGAATGTCTGATATGGATGTGCAGTGTTGCACTGCTCTAATATTTTGCTTATAACAGTGTTCAAACTTATAACAATGGTAAGGGCATGATTTTATCTTTATGATACTAGTATAGCAAAAAGCATCTTTAAGATAATAGTATAATAGTGTTAAAACTTATAACATTTTGCTATTCTTTTTTGATCTTGTGTCTAATACATGGTGGCAAATTTAAAGTTTGATACATGGTGCCATTAGTGAAGTCAAATAAATGACTTCTATTTCATTTTTTGTGTCTTTTGATAAATAGCTTTTACTACTTCTTGTGTAGATGTTTCTTTTCTTTGTCTAAGCATTATCTTTTGATCATGATATAAGTATATAGGACTTCTAGATTGGGTTACTCCTGGAATTGTGAAGCTTGCACTAGAGGCAAGATATATGCAAAGGTGTTTGATATGGGCCCAGACAAAACAATTGATGTCTTGCAAAATTTAAACAACTGCTATAATTTTCAACTGAGAATACTTTCAACTGCAACTATTCTTGGTTTTATAGTGGCTACTTATCACTGGAAGCTCAAAATTCCACCAAGAAATAGGACAAGCCAAGAATCTTGTTTCTTTTGGTTAGGTAATTTTGGAAAATGGTTGCTTTGTTGTCATTTGATGTGTAATTTGGACAAGCCAAGAATCTCTATTGTGTAATTTGATAAAAGTGGCATTAAGCTACTCTATTGTGTAAATTTGTATCTTTTAGTTCTTTTTTTTACTGCAGCATCTATTTAACCATGATGTGTGCTGGTATAATTTAACATTTTGGATTGGTGTTGCAGCTGCTACAATATTTTGAAAATGCTGCAAATAATTTTTTTATTTTTATTTAATGTATTTTTACTGTTATTTTTGTATTAAATTTGGTTTTAGAAGACCCGGCCCATCAGAGGCCATTAAACCGAACCAACCGAAAATCGAACCGACCAAAGTTGGTTTGGTTCGGATCAGTTTTTTAGTACGGTTTGGTTTTCGGTTTTGTGAATTTCGGTTATTGATTTATTCAGTTTTCATGTGAACGGTTCGATTTGGACCGAACCGAACCGTTGCTCACCCCAAACTCCAAACTGTGTGTTCAGAAAACCTCGTGCATGTTATGCCTCTTAACACATTAATAGTAAGGCTTATCCCAATTTCTAGATTCTAGTTTCAAAATATAAGAGCTCATTTTGTACAATAGTAAGGTTCAATTATAGTCCTATGATGATTCCATTCCAGCCACATGAGTTACAATCTGAGCCTCAGAATTTATACGTTCAGAATGTATGAACTTATTTGTATAATAGTAAAGCTCAATTTGGAACCCAAATTTCTAGATTTTATGTTATTTTTTGAAGAAAAAATGACACGTGAATCTGTAGAGATTTTAAGTGATTGATTATTATTGTAGTAGAGACTACATATATATAGGAGAGGCTAGCCTCCTCTCCTATCATTCTAGGAAATGTGGGACTAAAGCCCAATAAGACTTAACACATATATCAACACTCCCCCTTAAGATGGGCAAAAGATATTCACTAAATCCATCTTATCACATCCTCTCATCATGCTGATAGAACTAAGCCCCTTTGTTAGTCCGTCTGCTACCTAATCTTTGGTTGGAACGTAGCCCAGATCTAGTACTCCTTTCTCCAGCTTTTCTTTGATGAAGAATCTGTCAATTTTGATATGCTTGGTCCTGTTACGCTGCACTGGATTGTTGGCAATACTAATTATCACGTCCAAGAACCAGAATACTGGAGAGCGGGGGCGAACATAGCCAGCTACGTATACTGAAATGGAATCTATCTCACCATACGGTCACGGCTGTCTAGATATATAAGGGTTTAACTATAAGCCATCAGTCGCTTATGGTCATGAACAAGCCTATTGTCTCGATCTCAAGCAAGAAATAACAGTTACAAGATGTTAGAGAACCAAATATACAATAGTAAGACGTCCCATACATTACATAATTGAATGATCATGAAGCTAATCATTACAAAAATGTGAAGACTAGCAAGAGTTTTAGTCATACATGATAAACCCTAGGATCTGTCAATCATGTTACAGCCCGTAGGCAGACAGTAAGTATAGTACAATCGAGCTAACACGTGCTGCTCGGCTGAACGTCTCAAAAGAATATTTTTACAATAGAGTGGGAGAGCCAAAATAAATCCACTCGTTGCCAGGATTCCGTCTAGTGGTCACCATCTGGCTGGAAGGTCGGTAGATCCTCTGGAGCTGCTCCGAAATCTGGCCATACAAAACCAGCTGGATCAGACCCCAGAAAGAGCAAGTGCCACAAAGGAGGCTTCACTTAGGAACTAAAACCAGCAATTAGCACGAGAATAATAATAAGTAGTAGAACTGGAAATATGGAAAAAAAATTAGGATGATATACGACGAGATAACCATGGAACTATTCAGATAACCAGGTTACAACCCGTAAACCAAACAAGGATCGGAGTTGTAACCCTTCATCTGAACGGAACTTGGTTTCCCACCATTTATCGGCAAGATAATATAAAAAAATCAGGTCATGTAACTGTCACCCTCACTTTCCTGAATAGGGCCAATATGGTCATTTATAATATTTCATTTTTTTAATATTATTTAAATATTATTGTTAGTGTATATTATTATTTAAATAGGCATTTTATTGATAGAGTTTTTATTTATAAAAGTTTAATATATTTAATATATATATAAAATAAAATATTTAGTTTTTGTTTATAGATAAATTCTGATTTTTATTTATATATATTTAGGCATTATTCTATTTATGGGATATATACATAAATATATATATTTGTATTAATGGGTAAATATTAATGGATTATTTTATATAAATAAATATATACGTATATGTGTAAATAAATTATATATGTATGCATGTATGCATGTATTTATGTGTGTGTGTATAAATATATATATATATATATATATATATATATATATATATATATATATATATATTAGCTAATGGAATAAAGAAAGAAAGAAAGAAAGAAAATAAAAGGAAAAAAAAAGGGGATTAATAAGCAAAAACAAACACATACACCCCCCCCCCCACGAAATAACAAGTAGTAGCAGCAGCTACGGCTACCAAACCAAGCGGCCCCATAGCCTTTTAAACGCCACAAACCGCGTTTCCTTATATAACTCGATCTGTAAGTGTGTAAATATATATATTTATAGAGAGAGAAAGAGAGAGGAATTTTTACAAAAACCAAACCCTAGCCGTCACCCCCAACCCAACGTGCACCCCGACATCGCCGTCGACCAACCCGCGGCCGTCCATTACCGAAAAACGTGCAACGAGCATCCCACCCGCGCACGAAAATTGTCAGCGAAGGGCCAACTTCGGAAATAGATTTCTCCTTCCTCGCTCCGTCGTTTTACGAACCACTTGGTCAGGTATGATCCCAACATATACACCTTTAATTTCCTTCAAATAGTTCGTGCCGATTCACACCATGTGCGACGAAAAATGAGTTCCAAAATCGAGAAAAAACTCGATTTTCTGGGTTTAGAAACTGTCCCGAAATCCCAACTTTGTGGCCGATTTACGACCAGCGTGTTGCGAATTTTCAAAATCGGTCTGAAGAGACTTGGAGACAACATATAGGGCTTTAAAACCTTTTTTTTGTAGAACTGGATTTCATGCACTGTACAGAAAGTTATTGATTTGTGAAGTTGGAGAAAAAACTGATTTTCAAAAGTAGATTTTTAGAAAAATTGTCCCGATACGCCGTCCGTCCCGTCAATCCAGGCGACGTGGTCACGTACCGAAAGCATCAAAAGGTGGGTATCGACTTCGTGGTCATGTGGGCTTCGACGGAATTCAAATTGGTCGCGTGTGCGCGATGAATTTGATGCGTATCCGTCAAAAATTTACCGTATCGGCCTTTTGTATATTTGTCAATTACTTTGTGCATACTAATCAAATCACGACGAAACTTGCGCCATTGGACTCGAAATATTTTTCTGGTCCTGTATGCCAAGTTTGGTCCGATTCTGAGACCGTTAATCGGGACGCCATTTTGGCGGGCCCACAATCCCACTCAACGGGTGATTTTGTGCACAGCCCACCGGAATCCAAAATTGGACATACCGTTGGGTTCGTCTCGTCAAACCGAACCTGTAGACATATAGTTTGATGACTTTAGAGACCGTAGATTCTGGCACATTTATCGGTGCAAAGTGGGTCCAACGGCGGACACCATTTTGACCCGAAATTATCGTTTTGCCCCTGTGTCCAGAATTGGACTTATGGGTAGGCATTTCTAGCTAATTTGACCATTCTGAGAACGTTGGTAATATCTGTTTCAGCATTAAGAGGCTGTTGTACGAGTTGACCGTTCGTGGCTCATTGAGTGGGTTGTAGTTTCGATTTCCTCAGCTCAGGACAGTAGGCGAGTACATCCTCTGATAGTTTTCATTGTCTTGATATCTGCTATATCCGATTCAGTTGTAATATTATACTTGATTCTCGACACGAGGATACACGGACTAGTATACGTGAATCTCGTCATGATATGTCATTCCTGGTTTACCTGGTATATGAGTACATTGTTCGGTATTGTTTCCTGTACTTGTATAGACACTGATTTGGAAGTGGGCTGGCCCCCTGCTTTTCAAATCCCGTGTCATGACCTGTCATGTCTGGATCCATTATACTACTCGGGGATGGGGAGTTATTAGAGGTTATGTGATCATACCCCTACTTCTTTATTACTTGTGCATAGCTCCACCCTCACCACACGTAGGGTATAGCCTGACCTTATACTACTTGTGCATAGCTTTCCATTTTGGCCGGCCTGATCCATATACCATTATACTACCTGTGCATAGCCGGTCAAATGGAACAGCCTGATGTTGACCCAAGCCGATCACATAACGCTCTAATATCTCATGGCAATTTATTTTTATGTTTACATTATATCGCAGATTACTTTCCATTTATTTATATTCCAGTTTTATCTTATATCTCACACATGACATGATATCCAGTTCTCTTGTACCGTTTTACTTTCAGTCTTGATACTCCATCTTGTATTATATTATGATTGTCTCTTATAGTATTTGTCAATTCACATAGAACTGCTGTTGGCGCTTGTACTTGCTCATATCCTGACAGGATAACCCCCGTTGTTTTTCAGAGGATTTAGATGCAGATTGTCCGACCTACTACGGGATTGGCATAGATGGAGCCTACGACCAGGACATGCCTGTGGACCCGGTGCTCGTAGAGGACGCACCGCCAGTAGTGACCTAGTTCACCTAGATTTTGTTTTGATTATATTCCAGTTTGATACTTTGAGACTTGTAGTATTTATTTTGGGATATTATTTTATGTCTTGGTCTCTGAACTTGTGATTGTGGCTCGAAACTATTTCAGAGTATTTATCTCATCTTTATCTTTATCTTTATCATCATGTTTATCTTCCTTAGATTTATGTGATTGAGTTGTGGTTATATTCCTCCGTGCAGAGATGACAGGTTATATTTGTGTCTTAGATTCTATATATTCTAGATGACCCTCATAGCGTTCTACCGCCGATACTGCGGCGTAGGCTAGACGTACCCACGTGCTCGTACCCCTAAACAGGGTACGGGTCGTGACAGTAACAATCTTGTACAGGATCAAGACAAGACTAGACTGATTATGCCTCATCCAACAATCACGGCCAAGCAATAGGTACGGCTTGACACTTTAACTAACTAGGGTTATCACAAGCCTAGTTACTAGCAAGATGCAGTGAGATTATTCCAACAGCCACAAGCCCTACAGACCATCTAGGCTATCCGGACGCAATTAGGGGTTGAATTCAAGTGGGTACATCGTCCAGAAAATGCATGTACCCTTAAGTAGCTTGGAGGGAGCAACACATGACAGTGTGCTGAAAATGTGCCCTACTCGACGGCAGGCTACAGATCCCAGGTGGGGCGCCCAGATAACGGGATTGCCTGTAGCTGGGAAAATCTCTTCATGACTACTGGATTATTCTAGTAATTAGCCTTAGTTGACTTCAGTAGGTACCCCTGACCGTGATACTCAAGGGTCCCTGTCCTAGACATGATGCAAGATAAGATAGGTTCATTTGTACAAGCACTATCGTCCACGGTGTCCAGGTCATTCATTCTTGTCATGTCAAGCTAGTCGTCACAACAGCATATCGAGATATATCATGTCAGGTTTATCATGTCAATTTATCATATCAAGTTTACTTGTCAGGAGTGCGCCACGACGGGCCACTATCATGTCATGTTACTTGTCAAGAGTGCACCACTACGGGTCACTATCGTGTTTATGGTACATGTGTAGGATAACATAGTACAAGCATTCCATCAAGAGACCCAAGTTACACTGAGGGCTACAGGACATGGGTATAATAAAATAATTAAATCATAAAGTACAAAGCTATGGAAGAAGCATGCGGCTCGGGCATATGCGGCCAGGAAAGAAGGGAGTGTATGCTGCTCAGGGAAGTTCAGGGTACATACGGCTGAAAACCACTGGGTCCCATGCGGCCAGCGGAAGAGGGCGCATGCGGCTGGGAATGGATGGGGCATATGCGGCTGGGTTTCATGCGGCAGAAGAATCACTGGCCTATACGGCCAGGAAAGAATTGGGTCCCATGCGGCTGGAAGGACTCGGGTCCTTATACGGCTAGGAAATGGGCCTTATGCGGCTGGAGAACAGTTCAGGGTTCATGCGGCCAGGGTTAAGTTTCATGCGGCTGAAGTAAAATTAGTCTCATGCGGCCAATAGATCAAATCTTCATGTGACTGGAAGAATAACTAGGTCTTATACGGCTCGGAAATAAAGTTCCTGCGGCTAGGCCATGCGGCCAATTCATGCAGCAAGGCTTATGCGGCCAGGAAGGAACTTGCCGCATAAAAGATCATGCGGCTAAGTTCATGCAACAAGGAACATGCAGCTGAGAACTGTTCTTCTTCTTCTCCATTATTCCGAAAAGAAGAACCATGCAAGCCATAGCTTCCAAGCTTCATAGATCCTTCAACCAGAGTCCGAATTCGAACTTCCATAGGTCAAAATGGGGCAAAATGAAATTCTTTACAACATGGAACCATCAAAACTTGAAAACAACAAGGTTAGATAGATCAAAACCCAAGAAATCTGAAAACACAATAAACTTAGATCTACAAGAAATGAGCCATGGAAATTAAAAATGCTAAGTACTAAAGTGTTTTGGAATGCTGTAAAGAAGAGAATGGAACAATAAAACTTGAGTTCCTCCATGAAGCAAGATGCACTTGCCTAAGCTCTCCCTCTCTCTCAGGTAGGTGAAGAGTAATGGTAGGGAAGATGAAGAGTAAATGAGGAGAGAGAAAGGAGGTTGGTGGCTTAAATGATGGGTGGTGGTAGGTAGGGTTTATGCTAACCCAAACCCAACCAAACTCAACCAAACAAAACCAAGCCAAGCTAAGCCACACCAAGATGAGCCAAAATAAGCTAAACCAGGATCAAGACAAGCATGACAAGTCTAACTACAGGTCGGGATTCTGTACACGTATATAAAATACGTAATACGAACCACGAAAATTATAATTCTACCCACCTTAAAATATTTCCATCCTCATAATTTAATTAAGAGGCTAGAGGGGCAAGAACAAGCTATACTAAGCAATCAATCGATCAATCAATCATGCAAGCAAGGAATTTAAAGGTATGAGGAAGAGGGAAGTCATCCTGCTTGGAACCTCTCTGCCGGTTCTGAATCTGAGCTTGGACCTGGGCATACTGCTGGGGTCTCTACTGCTGGAAGACTTGTACCTGAGGCGGCAATGGCCTCGAAGGCTGGTACTGCTGTTATACTGGTGCTGGTGCTTGTGCCCTAACCAATGGACTGGTTAGGTTCGCTGACGATGAGCTGGCCCTATTCGGGCAGGATCCTATCTTGTGATCCGGTGCCCCACAAGCCAAACACAATTCCTTTGCTCTACGATATTCCGAAACAATATGTCCTGGCTTTCCACAATGAGTGCAGCCCATTGCGGAAGACTGCTTCTGCTTCTGTTGCTGAGGGGACGTCGGAGTCGAATACTGAATCGACGTAACCGAATCCGCCCTTTGGGGAACTCCAATAGTTAAAGCCCTAGCTGCCGGGGCTGGTGCTGAAGACTGGGTCATCTGGCCATGAGATTGCTTTCGTCCTCCGGTCCTGTCCACGATCCTCTGGGAGGTATACTCGTACCTCCTGGCTGATCTCAATACTGCATCAAAAGTTTGATGCTCAAATTGCTCCACTGCCAAAAGAATCTCTAGGTGGACTCCCTGCTGAAACCGCTGGGCTCTATCGAACGCGGTCACCACTAAGGTGGAAGCAAACCAACTAAGCCTGAAAAACTCGACCGCATATCCGTCGACCGTTCTGCCCAATTGCTTCAGATTGGTGAACCTCGTCTGTAGATCGTACCAAGCTACAGCATCGAAGTACTTGGTCGAAAACCTCTCACGAAATACTGTCTAGACAATAGGCGCCACTAGTCCAATAGCCTGCGTCGCCCACCAGCTGCGGGCAAGATCCAATAACTGCAGGCGTACTACAGCCACCTTCTCATCTTCTGGGGTCTTTGTGGCCTCCAATATCACCTCTATGTCCTGAAGCCACGTGTCAGCAGCGATAGCATCTTCGCTGCCATCGAAGAATGGCGGGTTCAGGCGCTTGAAGCTGTTGGCCGCACTGTTCCCTGGATGACCTCCTCTGGTCAGAGCATCTGACACTGCCTGGTGCAAGGCATATCCTCGCCGGTCTTAGGAAGATAATAATGACCTGATGAGACCAACCAAAGTGCCATCATCAGGGTCTGCAGGCTGGACGGGCTAAACTGGTGGCTCTCCTCCAGTAGGCACGACTCTGGAGGCTACTCCTGAATGCTGGGCTTGATCTCCAGGTTGCTACTGGTCCACGGAAGGTGCTTCGCCTTGTCGATCGGTAGGACCAGGACAGATCAATGATACAAGCATGTGATCAGGTCAAGATTCTCAGGGATTTAGAAAATACGAGCAGAGATTAAGGACGAGTGCTGATTGAGACATCTATTCGGTAAACCCTCATATATCTTGATTTCACAAGACCTGTATGGGCCACCACTTAAACCATGTCACGCCCCAGAACCAGAATACTAGAGAGCGGAGGCGAACATAGACTGCTACGTATAATGAAATGGAATCCATCTCACCATATGGTCACGGCTGTCTAGATATATAAGGGTTTAACTACAAGCCATCAGTCTCTTATGGTCATGAACAAGCCTATTGTCTCAATCTCAAGCAAGTAATAACAGTTACAAGATATTAGAGCACCAAATATACAATAGTAAGGCATCCCATACATTACATATTTGAATGATCATGAAGCTAGTCATTACAAAAATGTGAAGACTAGCAAGAGTTCTAGTCATACATGATCAACCCTAGGATCTGTCAATCATGTTACAGCCCGTAGGCAGACAGTAAGTATAGTGCAATCGAGCTAACACGTGCTCGTCGGCTGAACGCCTCAAAAGAATATTTTTACAATATATTGGGAGAGCCAAAATGAACCCACTCGTTGCTAGGATTCCGTCTAGTGGTCACCATCTGGCTGGAAGGTCGGTAGATCCTCTGGAGCTGCTTCAAAATCTGGCCATACAAAACTAGCTGGGTCAGACTCCAGAAAGAGCAAGTGCCACAAAAGAGGCTTTATTTAGGAACTAAAACCAGCAATTAGCACAAGAATAATAATAAGTAGTAGAACTGGAAATATGGAAAAAAAATTAGGATGATATACGACGAGATAACCATGGAACTATTCTGATAACCAGGTTACAACCCGTAAACCAAACAAGGACCGGGTTGTAACCCTTCATCTGAACGGAACTTGGTTTCCCACCATTTGTCGGCAAGATAATATAAGAAAATTATGTCATGTAACAATCTTGTACAGGATCAAGATAAGACTAGACTGATTATGCCTCATCCAACAATCACGGCCAAGCAATAGGTACAGCTTGATACTTTAACTAAATAGGGTTATCACAAGCCTAGTTACTAGCAAGATGTTGTGAGATTATTCTAACAGTCACAAGCCCTGCAGACAATCCAGGCTATCCGGACGCAATTAGGGGTTGAATTCAAGTGGGTACATCGTCCAGGAAATTTATGTACCCTTAAGTAGCTTGGAGGGTGCAACATATGACAGTGTGCTGGAAATGTGCCCTACTCGATGGCAGGCTATAGATCCCAGGTGGGGCATCCAGATAACGGGATTGCCTGTAGCTGGAAAAATCTCTTCATGACTACTAGATTATTCTAGTAATTAGCCTTAGTTAATTTCAGTAGGTACCCCTGACCGTGGTACTCAGGGGTCCTTGTCCTAGACATGATGCAAGATAAGACGGATTCATTTATACAAGCACAATCGTCCATGGTGTACAGGTCATTCATTATTGTCATGTCAAGCTAGCCATCGCAACAGCATATCGAGATATATCATGTCAGGTTTAACATGTCAAGTTATCATATCAAGTTTACTTGTCAGGAGTGCGCCACGATGGGCCACTATCATGTCATGTTACTTGTCAAGAGTGCACCACTATAGGTCACTATCGTGTTCATGGTACATGTGCAGGATAACATAGTACAAGCATTCCATCAAGAGACCCAAGTTACACTGAGGGCCATAGGACATGGATATAATAAAATAATTAAATCATAAAGTACAAAGCTATGGAAGAACCATACGGCTCGGGCATATGCGGCCAGAAAAGAAGGGAGTGTAAGCTGCTCAGGAAAGTTCAGGGTACATGCGGCTGAGAACCACTGGGTTCCATGCGGCCAGCGAAAGAGGGTGCATGCGGCTGGGAATTGATGGGGCATATGCGGCTGGGTTTCATGCGACAGGAGAATCACTGGCCTATACGGCCAGGAAAGAATTGGGTCCTATGCGGCTGGAAGGACTCGGGTCCTTATGCGGCCAGGAAATGGGCCTTATGCGGCTGGAGAATAGTTCAGGGTTCATACGGCCAGGGTCAAGTCTCATGTAACACCCAGTTTTCTAAATGAGGGTAATTTTGAAATTTTGTAATTTTAATCTTTTATTAATGATATTTAAATCATGATATGAATTTTTGGTGATTTTTGATTATTTTAAAAATTATTTAAAACCATGACTTGTGATTTACCAATTTAAAGACTAGTGATATGGCATTAGGATAATTATTTTTACTTTTAAGCATGGAAGTATATTGGTCATTTTGAACTTTTGGGAATTATTTAGAATTATTATGAATTATTGAGATTTATTAGAATTTATATGATTTTTGGTATAATTTAATTAAGGGTTAATCTAGACTTGACTAGTGTTGACTTTGGAGCCTAACCTAGGAGCTAACCCTAGTTGGTGACCCTTGTCTAACTCTAGTTAACCTACTATTAGTCATTAGAATTTAGTTTTAAAGTAGGGAGGTTTAGTTGAGTGAAATTAGTCCATGACTAGTGACTTAAGTCAATGACTTATGACTTACCAACTTAAAGACTAGTGATTAAGCCATAGGCCCATGAATTAAGCCCAAAACCAATTCTAACCCAACCATGGCAGCCACTATTAGGTTTCCCTTTGCCTATAAGTAATCTCTTAGAGTGTTCTTGCCTCTTTTTAGGTTTGCCCTAATTTTGGAGGAGAGATATTTTCCCCTATGCTCTAAAATCCCATTTAATTCATTTTAAATCCTTTTTGACCCTAGTTTTATGCAATAGGATCTAATTTATGTTTGTTTGCTAATTTTTTAGGATCACCTCAGTTTATGTGCCATTTGGAGAATTGGAGTTGCCATTTGGAATCCCCTCTTTGAAGCTTTTCTTGAGTTTTGATGCTCAATAGCTAAACTATCTAAACCCTTGTTTCTTTCTGATTTCTTTATATATAAGGTTAGGTTTAGGGGTTACCTAACTGTCCACGAGATTCGGGCACAATTTGTGTCCATTTCGTGTCCGTATCGGACACGTATCGTATTGGTATTGTTGGTGTTTGTAGAAATGCCACATAGGAATTGATTTTCATATTTTTGAAATGTAATTGCATGGATTTGTAGATCTAGGTGAGTGTATTAATTTTTGTGAAGGTGGTAGGGTGTTTCATGTCCATTTGTGTCGGGTATTTTCACTTGGACACGCAGTACGAGCCCGTAGGTCGTGTCCTGCATCACAGGCCCTGTATCTCAGGATACAGGACACGTCGTGTCCTGAATTTTTGTGGGAAGCTTGGGGCAGTGACTGCCACCACGCTTCCAAAATTTGGGAGCGTCTCGTGCACTACACTTGGAGAAATCGCGGTTGCACTGGCCGCGTGCTGTCGCTCGCGGGCTGCTGTGCACGTGCACAGGCACGGCTGACACGCGTGTCGTATCGTGTCTGTGTGTCACGAGGACTCGTTTTAGGGTGTGTCAGTCCTAGACCTACCCTAGGTGCACCGCTGGACACGAACACGAGTCGTGTCGTGTGTCGCGTGTTGGATGCACGTGCTCGCGTGCACAACGATTATTTGTGCACTGTCGGGTATTGTGTTCGTGTGTTATTTTGGACACGAATGCACCCCCTAGTATCCTCACACGTGTGACTTTAAGTACCAACCCTTTATTTGTCATTTTGATGGAGTTTTGAATTCAAAATTCGAATTCCCTATGGGACTGATACTCACTGATACCCTTTGACTGAATGTTCATTTCTGAAATTTATTTTCATTTTTCCTGTTTTACTGATGATTAATTGAGCAAATTAGTTCACCCACATAATTGTTAACTAATGAATGATTAATAGGTCACTTTGTTTTGTACTAAGGCTAAGGAATCATCGATTTGGGTTGGGGGTTTCCTGTCAAGTTTCAGAAAAACTGAAACCTGGGTTTGATCTCCTATTTAACTGTCACACACAAATCAGCAATTACTCACACACATGAGTTTAACTCAACACTCACACACATTGCACACACACATATCACTGAATTCCAGGTTCACTCATACACACACAGTCACTCATTCACAAAATCCTGAAACCAATGTCACTGTTTTCTCTCACACTCTCACACTCACACACACAAACATTCACTCACAACACATACACACACATTGTTCATTGATATGGTCACTCACACAAATCATACACACTATGGTACACTCACATATGTCTTCCTTACATCACACAATCACTCATAGCTAGCACACACACACACACAAAATGCCTAACACATACTTTGCCTATTGCACAATACCACACTTGACACTCTTTCACTCTCTTCCTATCTCACTATATATAATGTATATATTTGTAGTGTAGGTATATGCCTATATATGTATAGATGTAAATATGCATATTGATATGATATGGATAATGTATATAGTATTTGTATATATATATGTGTATAGGTATATGTGTTGGTTTGTAGACTTGTATAGCCTTGGTTAGACCTAGTTAGACTAGCATAGGCTAATTTGACTAGTTTAGACTTGGTTAGCCCTAGTTGACCTAGTTTGACTTCTAGAGTTGACCAAGAGTTGACCTTGGTCTAGATTGACCTAGAATTGACTGATTAAGCCTAGGTTTGACCAACCTAGACTAGTTTGACCAAGTTTAACCTTGTTTGACATAGTTTGACCTAATTAGACTAGAATTGACCTAGTTTGACTGTTAGGGTTGACTAGAGTTGACCAAAGGTTGACTTTAGCCTAGATTGACCCCAAACTTTATATAGATGCATTGTAGCAGTCTATTTTCTTATTTTAGACATGTAGTGACTTGTACTGTTCTATAGGAGACAGACACTACTCCTCGGATAGTATATTCTCTTCGGACATTCAGGATACCAGGCGAGTACATTCTCTGATCATTTCATATCTTGTTTAGGATTATATTTCCTGCTTTAGATTATTCTACTTGATGTTGACACATTGGTAACACGGATTAGTACTATATGGATCCCTTCATGAGATGTTATCCCTCTCGGGAGCATCAGATACTCTTGTCTCGTGTGTTTCACTTATATCATGTATCTCTTGCTTCTATTATCATGAATCTTCGAGAATCAGCTAGTGACTCATGTACTCTCATGATCACCGAGCCTTCACGAATCAATTCATGAATCACCCTTTATGGGCAATGTAGTATAATCATGAATCCTAACATAACTTGACTGGATCTTTGTGTATTGATTGGGGATGGGGGAGTATAAATGAACATGTTGATAATTCCAAGTAGTGTAATCATGAATCAATTCTGTAGTGTAATCATGAATCAGTCCCTAGCCATTCACATGTTTATCCTGTACTCTGAATCACTAGCACTGTCTCTCTTTTATATATCATAGATATTTACTTACAGTCTCTCTTTTACATTATGTTATTCTTCAGTTTCATGTATCTTACTCTCTAGCATGATTATATTTCCTTTCCTGCTATGACTTGTTGAGATGTATTGTGCTCGCTCCTGTTCTGACTGGACCTGTTGAAATATTACAGAGGATGAGGACGAGGCGTGCTGTCCCACTTATTATGGGGCTACCCTAGATGACAGTACAGACTTCGACCAGCAGCAAAATCCTTTAGCTATGGATGACACTCCACTAGACTAGGATGTTTCCTTATATTTTCATTTTGGAGGACTGTATTATGATATTTGGGATTTTGTGGATTTGTTATATCTTTTAGACACTTAGACTTCTCTGATTGTATTCTGTGGATCTTTATTTCAGTATTATCTATCTTTCTATCTTTACTCTGCCTTAGATGTGATTGAGACTGTATATTGTTATGTCACCTCTATTCGGAGAGTATATACTATACAGGTACCTTTATACTGTTAGATGTTTGACCTATGACAGTGTTCTACCGTCGACACTGCGACGTAGGCTGGACGTACCCACGTCTCGTGCCCTTACTCTAGGGTGCGGGTCGTGACATCTCATGCGGCTGAAGTGAAATAAGTCTCATGCGGCCAATAGATCAAATTTTTATGCGGCTGGAAGAATAACTAGGTCCTATGCGGCTCGAGAATAAAGTTTCTGCGGCTAGGCCATGCGTCCAAGTCATACAGCAAGGCTTATGCGGCTAGGAAGGAACTTGCCGCATAAAAGATCATGCGGCTAAGTTCATGCAGCAAGGAACATGCGGCTGAGAACTGTTCTTCTTCTCCATTATTCCGAGAAGAAGAACCATGCAAGCCATGGCTTCCAAGCTTCATAGATCCTTCAACCAGAGTCTGAATTCGAACTTTCATAGGTCAAAATAAGGCAAAATGGAATTCTCTACAACATGGAACCATCAAAACTTGAAAATAACAAGGTTAGATAGATCAAAATCCAAGAAATCCAAAAATACAATAAATTTAGATCTACAAGAAATGAGCCATAAAAATTAAAAATGCTAAGTACTAAAGTGTTTTTGAATGCTGTAAAGAAGAGAATGGAACATTAAAACTTGAGTTCCTCCATGAAGCAAGATGCACTTGCCTAAGCTCTCCCTCTCTCTCTCAGGTAGGTGAAGAGTAATGGTGGAGAAGATGAAGAGTAAATGAGGAGAGAGAAAGAAGGTTGGTGGCTTAAATGATGGATAGGGGTAGGTGGGATTCATGCTAACCCAAACCCAACCGAACCCAACCAAACAAAACCAAGCCTAGCCAAGCCACACCAGGATGAGCCCAAAATAAGCTAAACAGGATCAAGACAAGCATGGCAAGTCTAACAGCAGGTCGGGATTTTGTATACGTATACAAAATACGTAATACGAACCACGGGCATTACAACTCTACCCACCTTAAAAAAATTCCATCCTTGGAATTTAATTAAGAGGCTAGAGGGGCATGAACGAGCTATACTAAGCAATCAATCGATCAATCAATCATACAAGCAAGGAATTTAAAGGCATGAGGAAGAGGGAAGACATCATGCTGGGAACCTCTCTGCCAGTTCTGAATCTGAGCTTGAACCTGGGCATACTGCTGGGGTCTCTGCTGCTGGAAGACTTGTGCCTGAGGCGGCAATGGCCTCGAAGGCTGGTACTGCTGTTGTACGGGAGGTGCTCCGCCTTGCCGATCGGTAGGACCAGGAACAATACCGCTGAAGAAGACGACATAGGGACAATAAGAAAGGACCAGAACAGATCAACGATACAAGCATGTGATCAGGTCAAGATTTTCAGGAATTTAGAAGATACGAGCAGAGATCAAGGGCGAGTGCTGATTAAAACATCTATTCGGTAAACCCTCACATATCTTGATTTCACAAGACCTGCATGGGCCACCACTTAAACCATGTCACGCCCCAGAACCAGAATACTGGAGAGCGAGGGCGAACATAGTCTGCTACGTATAATGAAATGGAATTCATCTCACCATACGGTCATGGCTATCTAGATATACGAGGGTTTAACTACAAGCTGCCAGTCTCTTATGGTCATGAACAGGCCTATTATCTCAATCTCAAGCAAGTAATAATAGTTACAAGATGTTAGAGCACCAAATATACAATAGTAAGACGTCCCATACATTACATATTTGAATGATCATGAAGCTAGTCATTACAAAAATGTGAAGACTAGCAAGATTTATAGTCATATATGATCAACCCTAGGATCTGTCAATCATGTTACAGCCCGTAGGCAGACAGTAAGTATAGTGCAATCCGGCTAACACGTGCTCGTCGGCTGAATGCCTCAAAAGAATATTTTTACAATAGAGTGGGAGAGCCAAAATAAACCCACTCGTTGACAGGATTCCGTCTAGTGGTCACCATCTGGCTGGAAGGTCGGTAGATCCTCTAGAGCTGCTCCAAAATCTGGCCATACAAAACCAGCTGGGTCAGACCCCAGAAAGAGCAAGTGCCACAAAGGAGGCTTCACTTAGGAACTAAAACTAGCAATTAGCACAAGAATAATAATAAGTAGTAGAACTGGAAATATGGAAAAAAAATTATGATGATATACGACGAGATAACCATGGAACTATTTAGATAACCAGGTTACAACCCACAAACCAAACAAGGACCGAGGTTGTAATCCTTCATCTGAACGAAACTTAGTTTCCCACCATTTATCGGCAAGATAATATAAGAAAATCAGGTCATGTAACAATCTTGCACAGGATCAAGACAAGACAAGACTGATTATGCCTCATCCAACAATCACGGCCAAGCAATAGGTACAGCTTGATACTTTAACTAACTAGGGTTATCACAAGGCTAGTTACTAGCAAGATGCAGTGAGATTATTCCAACAGTCACAAGCCCTGCAGACCATCCAGGCTATCCGGACGCAATTAGGGGTTGAATTCAAGTGGGTACATCGTCCAGGAAACGCATGTGCCCTTAAGTAGCTTGGAGGGTGCAACACATGACAGTGTGCTGTAAATGTACCCTACTCGACGGCAGGCTACAGATCCCAGGTGGGGCGTCCAGAATACGGGATTGCTTGTAGCTGGAAAAATCTCTTCATGACTACTGGATTATTCTAGTAATTAGCCTTAGTTGATTTCAGTAGGTACCCCTGACCGTGGTACTCAGGGGTCCCTGTCCTAGACATGATGCAAGACAAGATGGGTTCATTTGTACAAGCACAATCGTCCACGGTGTCTACGTCATTCATTCTTGTCATGTCAAGCTAGCCATCGCAACAGCATATCGAGATATATCATGTCAGGTTTATCATGTCAAGTTTACTTGTCAGGAGTGCGCCACGACGGGCCACTATCATGTCATGTTACTTGTCAAGAGTGTACCACTACGGGTTACTATCGTGTTCATGGTACATGTACAGGATAACATAGTACAAGCATTCCATCAAGAGACCCAAGTTACACTGAGGGCCACAGGAGAAGGGTATAATAAAATAATTAAATCATAAAGTACAAAGCTATGGAAGAACTATGCGGCTCGGGCATAAGCGGCCAGGAAAGAAGGGAGTGTATGCAGCTCAGGGAAGTTTAGGGTACATGCGGCTGAGAACCATTGGGTCCCATACGGCCAGCGGAAGAGGGCGTATACGACTGGGAATGGATAGGGCATATGCGGCTGGGTTTCATGCGGTAGGAGAATCACTGGCCTATACGGCCAGGAAAGAATTGGGTCCCATGCGGCTGGAAGGACTCGGGTCCTTATGCGGCTGGAGAACAGTTCAGGGTTAATGCGGCCAGGGTTAAGTCTCATGCGGCTGAAGTGAAATAAGTCTCATGCGGCCAATAGATCAAATCTTCATGCGGCTGGGAGAATAACTAGGTCTTATACGGCTCGGGGATAAAGTTCCTGCGGCTAGGCCATGCGGCCAAATCATGCAACAAGGCTTATGCGGCCAGGAAGGAACTTGCCGCATAAAAGATCATGCGGCTAAGTTCATGCAGCAAGGAACATGCGGCTGAGAACTGTTCTTCTTCTCTATTATTTCGAGAACAATAACCATACAAGCCATGGCTTTCAAGCTTCATAGATCCTTCAACCAAAGTCTGAAATCGAACTTTCATAGGTCAAAATAGGGCAAAATGGAATTCTCTACAACATGGAACCATCAAAACTTGAAAATAACAAGGTTAGATAGATCAAAACCCAAGAAATCTGAAAATATAATAAACTTAGATCTACAAGAAATGGGCCATGAAAATTAAAAATGCTAAGTACTAAAGTGTTTTGGAATGCTGTGAAGAAGAGAATGGAACAATAAAACTTGAGTTCCTCCATGAATCAAGATGCCTTTGCCTAAGCTCTCCCTCTCTCTCTCAGGAAGGTGAAGAGTAATGGTAGGGAAGATGAAGAGTAAATGAGAAGAGAGAAAGGAGGTTGGTAGCTTAAATGATGGGTGGAGGTAGGTGGGGTTCATGCTAACCCAAACCCAACCGAACCCAACCAAATAAAACCAAGCCAAGCCAAGCCACACCAGAATGATCCTAAAATAAGCTAAATCAGGATCAAGACAAGCATGACAATTCTAACTACAGGTCGGGATATCGTACACGTATACAAAATATGTAATACGAACCACGGGCATTACACTAATAGCTGACTGGTTGTCACACCATAGCTTTATCTTGGCTCCCTGGTCCAGCTTTAGTTCTGTCAGCATATTCTTCAACCACAATACTTCTGTGACCCCCAAGGCCATAGCTCTATACTCTGCTTCAGCTATTGATCTGACCACCACTGACTGCTTTTTACTCCTCCAAGAGACCAAGTTGTCTCATACAAATATGCAGTAGCCCGATGTGGATCTCCTGTCGTCAGCACAGGTAGCCTAGTCAGAATACAATAGCCCTCGATGCTTACATGATTATTTCTTCTGAAGATCAGTCCCTTCCTGGGGGCTCCCTTTAAGTACCTCAGAATTTGGTATACTGCGTCCATGTGACCCTTCCGGGGGTCATACATGTAGCGGCTCACTACACTGACCGTAAAGCTGATATCAGGTCGAGTGTGGCTCAAGTAGATCAACTTGTCCACCAATCTCTGATATCTAACTCGGTCAACTGGTTCTCCAGCTTCAGTATCCAGTTTGAACTTCTTGTCTATCGGTGTCGTAGCTGGTTTGCATCCCATCATCCCCATTTTTGTAAGCAGGTCCAGTGCGTACTTCCTTTGAGAAAGAACGATTCCCTCATTATTTTGAGCAATTTCAATCCCAAAGAAGTATCGAAGAGGGCCAAGATCCTTCACCTCGAACTCCTTGCCAAGCTTTTCTTTGAGTTACACGATCTCCTGCTCATCATCGCCTGTGATAATCATATCATCTATATATACCGCAAGCATGGTGATGTGGCCTCCACTTCGTCTGAAGAAAACAGTATGATCAGCATTGATATGCTGATATCCCATCCCTATTATTGCTCTTCTAAACCTGTCAAACCATGCTCGAGGAGACTGCTTCAGTCTATAGAGGGACTTCTTCAGTCTGCAGATCTTGCCTCCTGTCTGTTTGGTGTCAAATCCTAGTGGTATCTCCATGTACACCTCCTCCACTAGATCTCTATGAAAAAATGCGTTCTTCACATCCAGTTGGTGTAGCTTCCACCCTTTATTGGCTGCCAGGGAGATCAAGGTCCTGATAGTGCTCATCTTTGCTACTGGTACAAAGGTTTCGTCATAGTCGATGTCGTACGTCTGACTGTTTTTTTTTTGCCACCAGTCGAGCTTTATAGCGCTCAACCTGTCCATCTGGGTTCTACTTCACAGTAAAAATCTATTTGCATCCGACTGCTCTTTTTTCTTCTGGCAGTCCCACTAGCTCCCAAGTGTGGTTCTTCTCCAAAGCTCTCAACTCCTCATGCATTACCGCTTTCCACTTTGGATCGTTCTTGGCGGCAACCTGCCAATTGTTAGTTATAGTAATACTATCCAAAGATGCTATAAATGCTCCATGAGAAGAAGAGATATGATCCTAAGAAACAAACTTAGCAAGGTCCCAACCATATCTGTCCGGAGAATTTTTTGCATTACTGCGAGTAGTCCTTCATGTAGGTAGTGGTATAGGAGAAGTAGGAGGGATAATATCACTTGAGGAGGGTGGTGGTATAGATGAGGAGGATGGTGGTGTCTCAGGAGTTAGGACAGACGCATGCAAGGGACTTAGCACTGGCACTGTAGGCACTGGTCCTGCAGTTTGCTTCTCTCTCCTGCTGTAGGTAAGTAACTCCCCCTAAGCCGTAGGCCTGATACTTCTTATCTCCTTCCCCTGTTTTGTTTTATCTTCATGTTTCTCCTCAACCATGCCTCTATGCCATACTTCTAGATCGGTTACCACCAAGTTCTCCATCTTCCCCTCTCGCCTTATACTGGTAGTATTAGGCGTATTGTGCGAAGTTTTCTCCTGGCGGTAATATGGCTCATGCTCTCGGAAGTGGACATCCATACTAATGAACTTCTTCTTCTCTACTGGACTCCAGCACACATATCCCTTCTGAGTCGCTGAGTAGCCCACGAAGATGCACTTGACTGCTCTGGGGTCAAGTTTTTCAACTGATGGTCTGTTGCCTTTCACAAAGCACACACATCCGAACACCTTTAGTGGGAGTATCCTACTATTATTGTCTTGTAATACTTTGCATGGCGACTTCCATCCTAGGACTTTTGAAGGCATCATTGTCACTCCCCAATCCCGATATACGTAAATCTTCATGGAATCTGTATACGGTATCAGTATTTAGCATGTGTATAATTTTGGTTATTATTTATTAATGGTGGCATGTAGCTTTTTAGCATTGTCATTAGTGGAGATTAGGGATTAGGGTTTCCATTAGTCAACCCTTATTTATAATCTCTTCCTCACTCTCTCTCCTTATTCACTCCTCCATTTATTTCTCTCATCCACCACTCCACAGGCAAGTACAACTTGCTCAAAAAGAGGAGATTTTATGCATTTTACATTCTTAATTTTTCCTTAAAATTATTTGTCTATTTTGTTCTTCTTTTCATTCTCTACAAGTCTAGTTCTTGAAGCCTTTGATTTTGATGGCTAGATTTGTGTAGATCTAAGTTCCTAAAACTAGGGTTTCATGGATTTTTTATGGTTTTGATCTGTCAAACTTGGCTATTTTTTAAAACAAATGGTCCTATGTTGTAGGAAATTTGATTCTACACAGTTATGACCTTGAGAAAGTTAGATTTTGACTTGTTTATGGCCGAAACAATAGTTGGATTTCACCGTAGTTTGCCTACGCTGGCTCTGCTAGGGAAGATGAACAGTTTGCAGTCGCATATGCTAAATCCAGCCGTATGAGCAATTGTGGCTGTACGAGCATTTGCGGTCGTAGAAGTAGTGTCGGCCATATAAGCATTTTGAGCCGCATAAGAGCCCGGTTCATTTCTGAGCCGTATAGCCCACCCTTTTCCTTCAGTCGTATAAGACTCCCTCACTCTAGCTGTATGGACTTGTTTCCTCCCTGGCCGTATGAGATCTCTGCTCAGCCGTATGAGTCTAGGCCACAGCTAGTCTGGCCGCATGACCTTACTGATTCTGAGCTGCATGCTCCCGCGTTCTCCAGCTGCATGAGCTCATTCTTCTGGCCGCATGGCATATGGCAGTTGGTCGCATGAGCTTTAGCAGCCCTAAGAGCCCCTTTCCCGAGCCGCATAAAGTCATACGGACTTCATTTCTTGGCCGCATATAATCTGGCCGCATCAGCCTCAGCCGTAGGTCATTAGTCCTCATTTCTGATCTGACTACCTATGTGATGGCTGGATATTCCAATATGTGTACCGAGGTACAATCTATGTGAGCACCGATGTGCAATCCTAAGCGCTAAGTATTCCTACGTGATACCTGCCAGAACTTCCAAGAGTCCAGCATTTACATAGCGAATGGTCGGTAGCAATGACGTGGTATGTGATGTCTGTTGCATTACACCATGAAGGAGGAAACATACGTATGACTCTAGGAGCCAGTACGGATTCTTTCTTGGGGTATTCGTATAATGTACGACATCTAGAGGAGTAAACATGTGACCACGACCTGTGAACTCTGAGAACAACCTAGGGATTAACTAGGCAACTAACTTGGTAGAAGCATTGGATGGAAAGAATCCCGAGATCATGCCATACTAGCCACCCCAGTCCTAGTCCTGACGTGTCGGGTTGGCCACCACGGATATGGTTTTATTCGCCTATAGCGAGTAGCTATATCCGACTCCTACGAGCTATGTGTTAAATGTATTAGCGCGGTAGCCCTCCGGAAGACTGGTATATAATCAATGTGTTATATGTCTTATGGTTTGGCTAGCCCTGCTGGGTTGACACGATCTGAGGATTCCTTTTAATCAGTAACACGGGGATAACTCTGCCACATATAGAAAGCCGCAAGATTGAATGGCCGCTTGGAAAACGACTTGACTGTGCTTGAGCCTTTCGTCAGTAGCCGAGGGACATGGACTGTCATGTTGCGTGGTCCAACCCATGTCCTTGTTTGGTTGTTGGGTTGGTCTATCGTGCTAGGATAGGCTGTGGACCGAAGTTACGACCGGAAGCCTATTATTACTTTTATTTTATGTCTGGGTTTTATTTCACTCTTTTGTGCTCCCTTGTGGTACTTGCTATTCGGGGCTGACCCCGCTGGTTTTGTTTGGCCAGATCACGTAGCAGAGCCTGAGGATCCGAACTTCTTTCCTGACGTCAATGGTGCATAATAGAAGCATTGCTGGCGGGGGACTTGAGTGGGTTTCTTCTCCACCACTCTAATATCTTTACTTATGTCCTGGCATTTAGCCCCTGGCACCTGTTTAGCTGGCAAATCTGGATATTTTGTCCTCGCATAATTTGTAATTAAATCGGACTGCAGCTGAGTACAATTATGTAACTCTGACTCTCTGGGCTAGCTAACTTATAAAGCTAGATCCCCATGATTATTTTGATGAAGCGTCAGGGATGCCTTACTGCTTTATCTTATATTTTCATTAATTGATATTTTCTTGCTTGAATGATTGAGACATAGATGTTCCATGTGACCATAGGAGACTTGAATGTAGCATATACCCCCTTGTCTCTCGACAGCCACGATCGTCATAAGACGTTTGTATACCTCATATGGAGTAGCTGGCCTAGTCCGTCTCTGTATTTCGATACTGGGGCGTGACAAGGTTTTATTGGTGGCCCATGCAGGTCTGACTTTTCAGACTTGTGGGGTGTAACTATTATAGGAGTCTCAATCAAAACTTGTTTCCTTTGAATTTCTTGCCTCGATTTCTCTTTCCTCACCTTGATTGATAACGTGAATTGCATCCTCGAACCTTTCTCGTCTTGATAATTGATGTCATATACCCTTCCATATAGGGGTGCTTCTTTCTCAGTAGCTGGTGAGGCCAACATGGAGGAACAACCGGCAGAGCATGGTTCGACGGGGCAGCAACCGGAAGGAGTACGTTCTCCTGACCAGATCCGAGTGGAAGTGATATCAGAGCCAGTGGAACCGCAGGTTCTAGAAACTCCTGCACCCCCAGCGGTGGCAGCAGTGATGCCAGTACCTGATGCTGCAGCACTCCTGGAGGTCATCCGGGGATTCCTGGCTACTCAGCAGTGTCAGGTTACAGTCCATCAGCAACAGCACATCCGGCAGCAGGAACATAATATGCTATTGAATCAGGGGTTACAATTAGCCCTCGAGAGAAGTGTCAGGAATGATTCGGGAGCGTCGGAGAGGTTTTGTCGACTCAACCCGAGATATTTTGACGGCACGGAGGACGCCATCACGGCGGATGCCTGGCTTCAGGATACTGAGGCCATATTGACCGCACCGAAGGTTCTAGCAGAAGAGAAGGTCGACCAGGTCAGACTGATACTTTAGGATCTCGCCCGCAATTGGTGGACATCAGAAGAGGTTGGAATGAGGCGTCATGTTCCTTGGGATAGCTTCTGTACCAGATTTAAGGTCAAGTATTTTGGCATGGTAGCACGGTATGAGCTACAGCAGAGGTTTATCAGTCTCAAGCAGGCTGGAAAGACGGTGGATGGATATGCAGCGGAGTTCTGCAGACTGAGTCAGTTTGCACCGACGATGGTAGCTACGGAGCCCGAGAAGGCTATGAGGTTCCAGCAAGGACTTCATTTGGAGATTCTACAGCTGGTAGAAGGGCACGACTATCAGACTTTTGACGCCATTTTAACGGTAGCTCGGAGGCATGAACTCACCCAACAGAGGTTGGTGACAAGACATGGGGGCCAGAAAAGGTCTTATTCCCAGAGTAGAAGCGGAGGAGCAGTACAGCGAACATCGGCGCCAGCACTCGGCATCCGTATTCATGAGTCAGGAGCGCCGCAGAGGACGGTCGTATCTGAGATATCAGCACCAGTTCGGCATCAGCAGTCGAGGAACCAGCAGCAGTGCCAGGGGGCGTCCATTGGATGTACTTACCATGGTAAGAGAGGGCACACTAGGGATGTGTATCGTTCAGCTAATGGCTTATGCATGAGGTGTGGCAGTCCAGACCATAGGATTGCCAATTGTCCTATGATGCAGAGGCCAGGAGGGCCAGTTCAGCAGTTTCCGACATTGCCAGCTCCAGGGGCAGCACCGAACAGAGGACCAGCATTGGCCGTCAGGCCGCTAGCCCAGCGTCTACCCATACAGGCTCAGATGTTTCGCCAGGCACAGAACGAGGAAGGTCCGCAGAGGCCGCAGCGACAGCATGATCGAAGAAGGCAGCAGGAGGGAGCTCAGCAAGGCCAGGGCCAGGCCTTCACCTTATCCCTGGAGGATGCGCTAGCTTCAGGCGACGTAGTTGTAGGTAATATTTCTGTTACCTCTTTTCCTGCAGTAGCATTGTTTGATTCGGGGGCTACCCAATCTTTTATATCTGCATGATTTGCGACACGTATTGGATTGTAGTTCGAGGCATTGCCAGAGAGGATGAATATACTCACTGGTAATGGGTTCGTAGAAGTTAGCAGAGTATGCTTAGCGTGTCCAGTCGTAGTGTGTGGGCGATTATTGCCCGCATCTTTGATTGAGTTCTCCATGGACAACTTTGACGTTGTACTAGGCATGGACTGGTTGAGAGACAGTCATGCGACGATAGATTATCGGAGAGATAGGGTAGTATTTAATGTACCTGGCATAGAGGAGTTTGTCTTTGATCGAACACTGGAGGATCGACCCAAGGGCATTGTTGCAGAGGCATTGGCAGAGCAGGAGCAGATTCCAAGGGTGGTCAGAGAGTTTGCTGATATATTTTCAGATGAGCTTTTGGGTTTACCACCAGAGAGAGATGTGGAGTTTTGTATTGAGCTGAACCCTGGGACGGAGCCTAAAGTCGGCAGGGTTTACAAGATATCACAGACAGAGTTGGACAAGTTGTACCAGCATGAAAAAGAATTAAAGGCAAAGCAGTTTATTCGAGACAGTAATTCGTCCTGGGCAGCACCGGTGATTTTGGTACCTAAAAAGGATGGATCGACGCGGATATGCATTGATTACCGACAGTTGAATGCTGTAACAATGAAGAACAAGTATCTGTTACCAAGGATTGATGGCTTGTTTGATCAATTGAGCAAGGCTTGCGTCTTCTCTAAGATTGATCTTCGATCTGGATATTATCAAGTGAGGGTTTGGGAGCATGACGTACCTAAGACAGCATTTAGATCACGGTATGGGCATTATGAGTTTCTGGTGATGCCATTTGGACTGACTAATGCCCCAGCAGTATTCATGGATTTGATGAATCGCATCTTTCTACCCTATTTGGATAAGTTTATAGTAGTGTTTATAGATGATATCCTCGTCTATTCCAGTAGTGAGGAGGAACATGAGAAACATCTTCGGACAGTTTTACAGACCTTGAGGGAGCATCAACTTTATGCGAAGCTTAATAAATGTGAATTTTGGTTGGACCATATTTCGTTCCTGGGACACATTATTTCTGGAGCAGGAGTGTCAGTAGATCCGAAGAAGGTTGAGGCAGTAGAGAATTGGCCAGTTCTAAAGACGGTAGCAGAAGTGCATAGTTTTTTAGGATTGGCAGGTTATTACCGGAGGTTCGTAGATGATTTTGCCAGGATTTCGGCACCCTTGACGCGTTTGACGCATAAGGATGTAGAGTTTGTATGGTCAGCAGAGTGTCAGGCATCATTTGAAGAGTTGAAGAAGAGATTAATCTCAGCCCCGATCTTGACACTTCCAGTAGGATCGAGAGGGTTTACAGTGTATTATGACACATCCGGGAAGGGACTTGGATGTGTATTTATGCAGCGTGGTAAAGTGATAGCATATGCATCTCGACAGCTTTGAGATCATGAGAAGAATTATCCAACTCACGACCTGGAATTAGCAGCAGTAGTGTTTTCACTTAAGTTATGGAGGCACTACTTATATGGGGATCGAGTAAAGATTTACACTGATCATAAGAGCTTAAAGTATGTGTTTACCCAGAGGGACCTGAACATGAGGCAGAGGAGATGGTTGGAATTACTAAAGGACATTGATGTAGATCTTCAGTATCATCCAGGCAAGGCGAATGTGGTAGCAGATGCCTTGAGCAGGAGAGGTGGTGCATTCATTTTAACCACGCAGAGACACATTTTAGGAAATCTTCAGAAAATGGGAATTGAAGTGATCTTGCCGCAAGATACGGGAGTTATGGCCAGTTTGCAGATTCAGTCCACTTTAGTAGAAAGGATCAGAACAGCTCAGGCGGAGGATCCTCGAATCCAGAAGCTTCGATCGGAGTGTGAGTCAGGTCTCAGAAAGGAGTTAGTAACCCATGAAGATGGTACACTTAGGTTCGGGAACCGTCTTTGTGTACCAGGTAGAGACCTTCGACAAGAAGTTATGACAGAAGCTCATAGTTCTCCTTATTCTATTCATCCCGGAGGCACCAAGATGTACCAGGATATGAAGCAGCACTTTTGGTGGAATGGCATGAAGAGAAAGATAGTGAGATTTGTATCCAGGTGTTTGGTATGTCAGCAAGTGAAGACAGAGCAGCAAAGACCAGCAGGATTGTTGCAGCCCCTACCTATTCCGGTATAGAAATGGGAGCACATCACGATGGACCTTGTGACCGGCCTGCCTAGATCTCCGACCGACCGAAACGCAGTTTGGGTAATCGTGGATTGGCTCACAAAGGTTGTATATTTTCTTCCATTCAGAGTAGGGCAGTCTACTGAGCAGCTGGCAGAAATGTATATGAAGCAGGTTGTGAGGCTGCATGGTATTCCAGTCAGCATAGTATCAGATCGGGACACACGGTTCACCTCCCACTTTTGGCGAAGTTTGCATCAAAGTTTGGGCACCAAGTTGCGGTTCAGCACAGCCTATCATCCGCAGACGGATGGGCAATCAGAGAGAACCATTCAGACCTTGGAAGATATGTTACGGGCTTGTACTTTGAACTTCGACAGAACTTGGGAAGATCACCTTCATTTAGTAGAGTTCTCTTACAATAATAGTTATCAGACAAGTATACGGATGGTGCCGTTTAAAGCATTATATGGAAGGAAGTGCAGGTCCCCTCTTGCGTGGGATGATATGGGAGAACGGAAACTGTTGGAACCAAAGATGATCACGCAGACCGTGGAGACAGTCAAGTTGATCAGAGAACGGCTTCGAATCACGCAAGACAGACACCGCCACTGGGCAGATCAGCATCGAAGGCCTCTAGAGTTTGGTATCGGTGACCAAGTGTTTATGTGGATTTTGCCTACTCGGGGCGTCATTAGGTTTAGAACCCGAGGAAAGCTTAGTCCAAGATTCGTTAGTCCTTTTGAGATTCTCGCTCGGGTAGGCGATGTTGCTTATCGGCTTGCCCTTCCTCCCTCGCTATCTGGAGTACATGATGTGTTTCATGTATCTCAGTTGCGTGGGTATGTCCCAGATTTGAGTCATGTCCTCGACCATTCGGAGTTAGTTGTTGGTACCGATCTAACTTACGAGGAACAACCCGAGTCTATTTTGGACCGATAAGAGAAGGTACTCAAGAATCGGACTATTAGCCTTGTCCGTGTCGCTTCGGTCCATCACTCTCCGGAAGAGTCAACCTGGGAGCGGGAGGACGAGATTAGATCTCGGTATCCGCACTTGTTTGACTCGGAAGGTATATTTCTTTTCATGCCTTGGTAATCTGTTTACATGTTTGTTTACACCATTTTGAAATATATGATTGCGTAGATTGTAAAAGCACCATTACTTGCCTGGATACCTCCATTTTTGTCTTGGCTAAAATTTCGAGGACGGAATTTTTCTAATGAGGATAGAGATGTCACTCCCTGATCCCGATATACGTAAATCTTTATGGAATCTGTATACGGTATCTGTATTTAGCATGTGTATAATTTTGGTTATTATTTATTAATGGTGGCATGTAGCTTTTTAGCATTATCATCAGTGGAGATTAGGGATTAGGGTTTCCATTAGCCAACCCTTATTTATAATCTCTTTCTCACTCTCTCTCCTCATTCACTCCTCCATTTATTTCTCTCAACCACCACTCCACAGGCAAGTACAACTTGAGCAAAAATAGGAGATTTTGTGCATTTTACATCCTTGATTTTTTTTTTGATATTGTTTGCCTATTTTGTTCTTCTCTTCATTCTCTACAAGTCTAGTTCTTGAAGCCTTTGATTTTGATGGCTAGATTTGTGTAGATCTAAGTTCCTAAAACTAGGGTTCCATGGGTTTTTCATGGTTTTGATCTGTCAAACTTGGCTATTTTCAAAAACCAATGGTCCTATGTTGTAGGAAATTTGATTCTACATAGTTATGACCTTAGAAAAGTTAGATTTTGACTTGTTTATGGCCGAAGCAATAGTTGAGTTTCACCGTAGTTTGCCTATGCTGGCTCTGGAAGGGAAGATGAACAGTTTGCAGCCGCATATGATAAATCCAGCCGCATGAGCAAGGCATCCGCATGAGCAGTTGTAGCCGCACGAACATTTACGGTCGCAGAAGCAGTGCCAGCCGCATAAGCATTTTGAGCCGCATAAGAGCCCGATTCATTTCTGAGCCACATAGGCCCACCCCTTTCCTTCAGCCGTATAAGACTCCCTCACTCTAGCCGCATGGACTTGGTCCCTTCCTGGCCGTATGAGATCTCTGCTCAGCCGCATGAGTCTGGGCCATAGCTAGTCTGGCCGCATGACCTTACTGATTCTGAGCCGCATGCGCCCGCGTTCTCCAGCCGCATGAGCTCGATCTTCTGGCCGCATGGCGCATGGCAGTTGACCGCATGAGCTTTAGCAGCCCTAAGAGCCCGCTTTCCCGAGCCGTACAAAATCATACGGACTTTATTTCTTGGCCGCATATAGTCTGGCCATATGAGCCTCAGCCGCAGGTCATTAGTCCTCATTTCTGATCTGACCACCTATGTGATGGCTGGATATTCATATGTGTGTACCGAGGTACAATCTATATGAGCATCGATGTGCAATCCTAAGTACTAAGTGTTCCTACGTGATACCTGCCAGTACTTCCAAGAGTCCAGCATTTACATAGCGAATGGTCGGTAGCAATAATGTGGTATGTGATGTGTGTTGCATTATACCAAGAAGGGAGAAACATACGTATGACTCCAGGAGCCAGTACGGATTCCTTCTTGGGGTACTCGTACAATGTACGACATCTAGAGGAGTGAACATGTGACCACGACCTGTGAACTCTGAGAACAACCTAGGGATTAACTAGGCAACTAACTTGGTAGAAGCATTGGGTAGGAAGAATCTCGAGATCATGCCATGCTAGCCACCCCAAGCCTAGTCCTGACGTGTCGGGTTGGCCGTACGGATATGGTTTTATTCGTCTATAGCGAGTAGCTATATCCGACTCCTATGAGCTATGTGTTAAATGTATTAGCGCGGTAGCCCTCCGGGGGACTAGTGTATAATCAATGTGTTATATGTCTTATGGTTTGGCTAGCCCTGCTGGGTTGACACGATTTGAGAATTCCTTTTAATCAGTAACGCGGGGATAACTCCGCCACATATAGAAAGCCGCAAGATTGAATGGCCGCTTGGAAAATGACTTGACTGTGTTTGAGCCTTTCGTCAGTTGTCGAGGGACATGGACTGTCATGGTGCGTGGTCCAACCCATGTCCTTGTTTGGTTGTTGGGTTGGTCTATCGTGCTAGGACAGGCTGTGGACCGAAATTACGACCGGAAGCCTATTATTACTTCTATTTTATGCCTAGGTTTTATCTCACTCTTTTGTGCTCCCTTATGGTACTTGCTATTCGGGGCTGACCCCGCTGGTTTTGTTTGGCCAGATCACGTAGTAGAGCCTGAGGATCCGAACTTCTTCCCTGACGTCAATGGTGCATACTAGAAGCATGGCTGGTGGGGGACTTGAGTGGGTTTCTTCTCCACCACTCTAATATCTTTACTTATGTCCTGGTATTTAGCCTCCGACACCTGTTTAGCCGACAAATCTGGATATTTTGTCCTCGTATAATTTATAATTAAATCAGACTGCAGCTGAGTACAATTATGTAACTTTGACTTTCTGGGCTAGCTAACTTATAAAGCTAGATCCCCATGATCATTTTGATGAAGCGTCAGGGACGCCTTACTGCTTTATCTTATATGTTCATTAATTGATATTTTCTTACTTGAATGATTGAGACATAGATGTTCTGTGTGACCATAGGAGACTTGAATGTAGCATATACCCCTTGTCTCTCGACAGCCACGATCGTCGTATGACGTTTGTATACCTCATATGGAGTAGCTGGCCTAGTCCGTCTCTGTATTTCGGTACGGGGGCATGACTATCATGTTGATAAGTTGAGCTGCTGTCAATACTGCATATCCCTATAGATTTTGTGGGACATTCATGTCGATCATCATACTTCTTGCGGTCTCTAGAAGGTGTCGGTTCTTCCTTTCTGCTACTCCATTTTGTGCTGGTATGTATGCACAGCTGTCACCCTCGGATTTTGTTATATGTATTTTGGTATACGTGTACGTATCTCGGACCCGTATTTTGACTTGTCCTAACTGGCTAGCCTTGGGTTTTGTATTGGCATGGGTTAATTAGCATTTTATGGTTCATGTGGTCTATTTTGGCTTTAGCATGCATCGGGTTCGATTGGGTTCGGCTTGGTTTAGTTCGGTTTGGGTTAGTATGCAAACCCCTACCTACCACCGTCCCTCATTTATTAACCCAACAACCCCTTCTCTCTCCTCATTCATTTTCTCATTAAACTCTTTCTTCTTCCTCATTACTCTCTCCACCTACCAAGAGGGAGGCTTAGGCAAGTGCAACTTGCTTCATGGAGGAACTCTATTTTTGTTGTTCCACTGTCTTCCTCACGAGATTCTAAGACACTTTAGTACTTAGCATTTTCAATTTTCATGGTTTATTTCTTGTACATCTAAGTTTGTTGCATTTTGGATTTCTTGGGTTTTGATCTACTAAAATTGGTTGTTTCTGGAGTTTGAGAGTTCCATGTAGTTGGAATTTCGATACGACGCAAGTTTGGCCTTTGAATGGTTGGGTCAAGTCTTGGCCGAGATGGGGTTCTTGAGTTCTTGAGTCCCATGGCTGCTTTCCTTGGCCTTGGGGAGAATACGAGCCCTTTATGCCCACGTTTTATGTGTCCGCGTAGTGTTCCCCCTTTTACGCCCACGTTTTACGTGTCCGCGTAGTGTTCTCCCTTTACGCCCACGATTTTCGTGCTCCCGTAGCGTTTCTCCTTTTACGCACACGTATTTGCGTGCCAGCGTAATCTCCTATACGCCGGGTTCGTTCCAACTCTACGCAGGGGCTACTCCGCTCGCGTGGAGTGCTCGCTCGCGTAGAGCTCTGCTCGCGTAGAGTGCTTGCTCACGTAGAGTCCCGCTCGCGTGCAGTCTTGCCCGCGTAGGGAGCGGCCCTTGTCACGACCCGCACCCATTTTTTTAAAAAACGGATATGAGACGTGTCCAAGCCAGCCTACGCCGCAGTGTCGGCGGTAGAACGCTGTCACTGCCATAAAGATCAAAATCACAAATAATGCTCATTCACATAATTAATTTAAACTTACAATATTTCCAAGTTTTATATTTGCAAAAAAATATAAACTTGTACAAATATTGGAATGACTACAACTCAGCTATCTAGCTAGTCTCTAGGCATTTGACTGCAAGTACACCCGTAATTCCCCATATTAAGTGAATCCACGGCTAATCTGAAAAATATTAGTTTTCAGTCAGGAATGGAACGAGCACAATTCACTGAATGCAATTTCAATAAATGAAAATGACTATACAACAGAGGCTAGACATCAATTATATGTTTTTGAAAATAAACAGAAAAGACAGAAAATCAATAGTAATAGACAAAATACTTTACCTGCTGTTAGAAGTATCTTTGATATGTGATCAGTCTGGGACACTACACCGCGAGGTCTACGAGGTCTACTTGCACGAAAATAAACAATGTCTACGAGGTCTACTTACAGAAATTAAACAATGTCTACGAGGTCTACTTCCAGAAATTAAACAATGTCTACGAGGTCTACTTGCAGAAATTTAAACTATGTCTACGAGGTCTACTGCATGAAAATAAACAATGTCTACGAGGTCTACTGCATAAAAATAAACAATGTCTACGAGGTCTACTGCATGACAATAAACAATATCTATGGTCGGATCACACATCATTGGTACTCCTTGTTCCCAACTCAATATTTTTATAATATAAAAAATTACATAACCAATGGCCAATCAATGAAATATAGTGAAGATCAATATCGAAATGCAGACAATAAACTGTACTCGCCTGTGGTCCGTTGATGGTGAAACCGATATTCCAAACCATTCAGTGTGCCATAATAGTCAAAAATAGTATAACCTATATATTTATATATATACTAATATAATATTTATAATTATTAGGCATCCATATACCTATATATTTATATATATACCTATATATTTATAATTATTAGGCATCCATATACCTATATATTAGGTCAACTGTACTGAGAGTATATATATTTATAATTATTTATTAGGCATCCATATACCTATATATTTATATATATACTAATATAATATTTTAAATAAACCTCAATATTATCTATTCCTAATGACTATATATAATAATATTTATTTGACAAAAATAGTATAACCCATAATAATAAAACAATATTACATAATAATAACCTCAATAGTATTGATAATAAAAATAATAATAATAATAATAACAATAACGAAATACAATATCCAATAATCGGCATTGCATCTACTTAAAAATATGTCTACGTGAAATCTTTGTGTACACTGATTGCCTACATGGGCTTGGCTCAGTTCGGTTCCAGTCCGGGCTAAAATGGTATAACCGGTTTTTCCTAAGCTCAATAATATAATTAATAACTAAATAAATCATCGATAAGGGTTAAGTCGCAACTTGGCCTGGTTTTCCTAGTTAGGACATCACTATGGCTCAGCCTTCCCAACCAGGGCTAATACACTAGTCAAAGCACACCATTGCACTATCCGTGCCACGATTTCTAGTTACCGTGTACTCCGAAACTCCATCATTGCTAAAACCATCTTCCGTAATAATTAACTAAATAATTATTTATAAATTCTAAAAATCACCATTTAATTTAAATAAATAAAATATATTATAAAAATTCTGGGAAGAGGGGTTACAGCCCTTCCTCGGTCTTGTCCGCGTAAAGCTATTTTACGCTCGGGGCCCCTTGGCCTAGCGTAGTTTCACTAGCATAGAGTCTTGAGCCCTTTGGCGTACCCCGATCGCCTCTCTATGTTCTTGTACTTTGTTATGAACTTGATAATCACGGTTGGATAGTACGATTGGAATGATGATTGTACACGGCATGGTCTAACAAGTAAATTAATAAGACATGGCATGACATGACAAGTAAGTATGATGGGAACTATTGAATGCTGTTACGACGGCTAGCATGACTTGACAAGAATTAATGAATGGTCTGTACACCGTGGATAATTGTGTTTGTACAAATGAACCAGTATTATCTTGCATCATGTCTAGGGCATGGACCCCTGAGTACCACGGTCAGGGGTACCTGCTGAAACTGACTAAGGTTAATAACTAGAATAATCCAGTAGTCATGAAGAGATTTTTCAGCTACAGGCAATCCCGTTATCTGGGCGCCCCACCATAGGATTTGTAGCCTGCCGTCGAGTAGGGCACATTTCCAGCATACTATCATGTGTTGCACCCTCCAAGCTAATTAAGGGTACATGCATTTCTTGGACGATGTACCCACATGAACTCAACCCCTAATGTCGTCTGGATAACCTGGATGGTATGCAGGGCTTGTGGCTGTTGTATCAATCTTATTGCATTTTTTTAATAACTAGGCCTGTGATAACCTTAGTTAGTTAAAGTATCAAGCCGTACTTATTGCTTGGCCGTGAATGTTGGATGGAGTTTAACCAGTCCAAGCCTTGTCATTGTTCCAGTACCTGGCTACTTCGGAAGATGATTGCTTTTGCTTACTTTATCAATAACTGATCAGAATAATTTCTCATCCTCATGGCATTATTACTCTATTTAGATTTCATGTCTTATTATTATCTTTCTTATTTTATGTTCTGATATGCTGGTTTTAGTTCTAAAGTGAAGCCTCCCTTGTGGCACTTGCTCTTTCTGGGATCTAATCCAGCTGGTTTTGTATGGCCATATACCGGAGCAGCTCCAGAGGATCTCCCTACCTTCCAGCCAGATGGTGACCACCAGGCGTAACCCTGGCAACAAGTAGGTTTTATTTTGTTCTCCCACTCTATTGTAAAAATATTCTTTTGAGGCATTTAGCCAACGAGCAATTGTTAACTCGATTGTACTTTACTTACTGTCTGCCTACGAGCTGTAGCATGATTAACAAATCCTAGGGTTGATCATGTATGACTGAAACTCTTGTTAGTCTTCACATTTTATATGACTAGCTTCATGATCATCCAAATATGTAATGTATGGAACGTCTTACTATTGTACACTTGGTGCTCTGACATCTTATAAACTGCTATTACTTGTTTGAGATTGAGACAATAGGCTTGTTCATGACCATAAGAGACTGATGGCATGTAGTTAAACCCTCATGCATCTAGACAGCCGTGACCGTATAGTGAGGTGGGTTGCACTTCAATATACGTAGCTGGTTGGGTCCGCCCCCCCTCTCTAGTATTCTGGTTCTGGGGCGTGACACGGTTTAAGTCGTGTCCCATGCAGGTCTTGTGAATCAAGATATGTGAGGGTTTACCAAATAAATGTCTCAATCAGCACTCGCCCTTGATCTCTGCTCGTATCCTCAAAATTCCTGAAATCTTGACTTGATCACATGCTCGTATCTTTGATCTGTCCTGGTCCTTCCTTATTGTTCCCTGTGTCGTCTTCTTCAGCGGTATTATTCCTGGTCCTGTCAATCAGCCGGAAGGAGCTCAACGAGTACCCCCACAACAAGAAGATCAAGCTCAGCACTCAGGAGCAGCTTCCCGAGTCATACTTCCCAGAGGTCCAGAACCCACAGTACGGCCAGCCCAGCCTGCAAGACAGGATGATGAAGTCTTGGTTGGACTCATCTGTTGGCCCATTGGTCATAGTCAACCTGATTTTAATAATTGATCAAAACTCTGTCTGGATATACGAAGCTTGTTGGGACATCTCAGCTTCTTGGACATAAGCAAGATTGGATATTCACTCCGTTCAAGACTAAAGATCTGTTTGCCTACTTGAGTCTGTACTTCCTATGCAATGTAATTTTTCATTTTATTTGAGTCTAAGAATACGTTGTACACCGAGTCGTACTGGCAAATAGGCTACTCCCAAATAGTTCAAAATGTTTTTAAAATGACCTATCAAAATGTTTACAAAAAGGTTTTCAAAAAGGTTTTCAAAAATCACCAAAAATCTTTTTTAAAAACCCTAACCTAACCCTGACAGAATTTGGCCAGAGTTCGGCCAGAGTTCGGCCAGAGTTCGGTTGGTGGCCGTTTGATTTTTGAATTCTCTGGAACTTGGTCCTCCTGCAGTTGCGGATTTGACCGAGATTTGCTCATCGAGTTCTGCCCGAATTCTGACAGAGTTCTCCCTTTGGAATTCCTATAAATAGAGATAGATTTTGATCATTTCAATTCACTCATTCACTTTCAATCTTCTCTCTATCTAAAAAGCTTTCTGCCTTCCAAAGAGTTTTCTAGAGCTTTCATTTTCAGATCCCAAGCCAGTTACAATCCTCTAGTCGATTTGCCAGTGCGGTACGGTCTAGAAGTTTCTGAGAGATTGTAATCAGAAGGCTTGATTGAAGAATACCTCTTCACATTTGAAGTTGGACGAGTTTTTCGTATTAAAGCTCGCGTTGTAGAAGTTGCAAGGACTTCGTAAGAAAACTTGCGGTTTTTCCTATAGTGGATTCAACTGGTAGCAAGAGTTCTACCGACTGGATTAGTCCTCAACAGAGGGATATCAGTATACATCGCTGTCTTTGCATTTGCTTTCTGAACTCTGCCTTTACATTATTTTAACTGTGATTATATACTGTGATTGTGTTGCTAACATTTTTTATTTAGCATTTTTCCGCTGCCAACTCTATTCACCCCCCTCTAGAGTATTACGCTTTACTATATTGTTCCTACAATTGGTATCAGAGCGGGTGTTACAGGTAAAGCGAGGTAACAGTGCTATTATTTATTCATTATTTATTAGATCACAGTACATCACATGGCTACTATGAAATTCACAAGTGAAGGTCAGGCCACAAACAGACCCCCTCTGTTTGATGGTACTAACTACACTTATTGGAAAACACGGATGAGTTTCTTCTTGAAATCTCTTAATTTTGACTTATGGGCTATTGTTCTTGATGGCTATCAGAAGCCACCTCGTATAAATGTCGAGGGAGTTTTGGTTGAAAAACCCCAAAGTAGTTATACAGAGGAAGAAAAGAAAAAGGCCAGTCTTGACGCACATGCCATTAATGCTCTTTTTTGTGCCTTAGACAGAACAGAATTTAACAGGGTATCTACATGCACAACGGCAAATGGTGTGTGGAAGCTTCTCGAAGTTACACATGAAGGCACGACTCAAGTCAAGGAGTCAAAAGTCAGCAGACTTACTCAAGAGTACGAGGCGTTCAAAATGAAGCCAAATGAAAAAGTCACACAAATGTTCGAGAGGTTCTTGGATATTGTAAACCCTTTGTCCTCCTTAGGCAAAGATTACAGTAACCACGAAAAGATTCGCAAACTCCTGCGAGCTCTCACCAAGAACTGGATTCCGAAGGCTACAGCTATCATTGAAGGAAACGACCTCACTACAATGTCACTTGAAGTACTCATGGGTAAACTACTCACTCATGAACTGGAGCTACAAGATTTTGTAGAACCTACACCAAAGGAGAAGACTATCGCCCTCAAGGCTCAGCACAGAAAAGCTGCTGAAGATGACTCAGACAGCAGTGGATCTGACGCTGAAGATCAAGCTCTCCTAGCAAGGAAGTTCAAAAGATTCATGAGACATGAGAAGAGAGTCAAAGAGAACAACAGCAACAACTGGTACCAAGAAGATGCTGTCTGCTATGGCTGCAAGAAGAAGGGACATATGAAGAAGGACTGTCCCATCAACTCATCATCGAGCAAGAAGAACAACAGGTATGAAAAAGGCAACCTGAAAAGATCAACGTCTCGGAAATATGCCAACACCAGCATATGGCATGAGAGTGAAGCTAGCGACTCAGAAGATGAACATTCAGAGGACGCTGCAAACATCTGCTTCATGGCAATCGATCAGGTACCTACTGAACCTGTAGAAACATATGATGACTTCACCTTTGAGCAATTAGGAGATGCCTTCAGTGACCTGATGCTTGACTACAGGAAACTGCGTAGTAAATATCAGACCGCTAAGAAGGTACTCAAAGAGTACAAAGGAGAAATAGGAAGACTTACCGACCTACTAGCTGAGGTTAGAGCTAATTTTAGTGAGTCTGGTGAGCTTTCCTCTATAAAGCTCTTATTACACGAGACTAAACAGTCATCCGAAGAGAAAGACAAGATTATAGACCAATTGAGAGAAGATCTTTCTAGAGAAAAGAAAAGTCTTCAATCTGCACAAATCAGAATGGAATCACTCACTTCTGATTATACTAAGTTATATGACACTTCCAAAAGGTTGGAAATTAGGTTAGGAAAACAGCCTGAGCTTGCTGCTTCCTATCCTAACACGTGTCACTTACCGAGAATTCGGAACATTCCCAAGCCAAACACTGTCAGACCAAACCATATAAAACCTTTACCCCAAAAGGTTAAGCCTAAACATGATCATAGGTATGCATTCTTCTATACTAGAAAACCCAAACCTACCAACCATGCACACCACTCAGCTTTCAACACTCGACATGCACAATGTCATTATTGTGGCCTCATTGGTCATATATCATCTGCATGTAGAATGAGAAAGCTTGTAGACTTAAATGTTTATGCTTGGATACCTAAAGCTAACAATTCAGGACCCTACAAGAAATGGGTACCAAAGGTTTCATCTGCAAACTGTTTTGTAGGTGGAACACCCTTCACATGCTAGAAGCAAATGGATCCTCGATAGCGGTTGCTCACGGCATATGACCGGTGACGCTACCCTATTTGCAACACTGTCGAAGAAGAAGAAGGAAGGTTATGTTTCCTTCGATAATAATTTGAAAGGGTATATTATTGGTATCGGTGATGTTGGTAAGTCTCCCTATCCAGTGATTAAAGATGTCTGTCTGGTTACCGAGTTGAAACATAATCTGCTCAGCATAAGTCATCTAGCTGATCATGGTTATGGTATCAACTTTGGCAAAGACAAATGTACTATAGTTGATAGCTCAACTGGTAGTACTATCTTTGAAGGAATCAGGGAAGACAATATATATGTTTTCTATCTGTTGGAAGAAGCTAACATTTCAGGTAGATGCTTAATGGCCAAAAGTGATGAGAGTCATCTATGGCACATGAGACTCGGTCATGCAAACATGGATACAATTTCAAGATTATCCACAAAGAAGATAGTACGCGGTTTACCAGACATAACATTCAAGAAGGATTCGGTATGCAGCCAATGTGAAAAGAACAAGGCTACCAAATCCACATTCAAGTCTATAAACGCAGTATGTACTACTAGACCTCTATAATTGCTACACATGGATTTATTCGGTCCTAGCAGAGTTGCTAGTCTCGGAGGTAAATTATATGCATTTGTTATTGTAGATGATTTTTCTAGATACACGTGGGTATATTTTTTGACACGCAAGAATAACGCATTATCCGAATTTGTCGCCTTTTGCAAGAAAGTACAAAATGAAAAAGGTTACATGATCACTCGAATTAGAAGCGATCATGGAGACGAATTCGAGAATGCTGATTTCGAGCAATTTTGTGACACACACGGTTTCATACACGAGTTCTTCTGCCCTAAAACTCCACAACAAAATGGAGTTGTGGAACGTAAGAACAGAACTCTAACCGAAATGGCCAGAGTGATGTTAAATCAATTTAGCCTACCCAAATACTTCTGGGCTGAAGCTGTCAATACAGCTTGCTTTGTGCTCAATAGAGTTCTAATTCGACCCAAATCGAAGAAGACTCCATTTGAGTTATGGTTTGATAGAATTCTTTCAGTTTCATACTTTAAGATTTTTGGCTGTAAGTGCTTTATTCTTAATACTAAAGACAACTTGGGAAAGTTTGACGAAAAGGCCGATGAAGGTATATTTCTAGGTTATGCGGCAAAGAGCAAAGGGTACAGAGTCTTCAACAAACGTACCATGATCATCGAAGAATCAATCAACGTCACTTTTGATGAAATGAACCAAATGTCTCTCGATGATAGTGATGAAGATCTGCCTACATCAAGTTCAACATCAGCTGAACCTGAACTAAGCTCTGCACTAGCTGAACCCCCTAGAGGAGATCCAGGAACCAGCTACCTATAGAGTCTACCGAAGAGGTTAAAATTCACAGCTGATCATCCACAAGATTTGGTAATTGGTGACATTACCAAAGGAGTAAGTACTCGATCATCCAGTAGAGATATTATTTCTAGTGTTGCATTTATCACACAGCTAGAACCTAAATCTATTGATGAAGCATGTAGTGATAGTTTCTGGATAGATGCCATGCAAGAGAAATTAAACCAATTCAAACGGAATCAAGTTTGGAAACTTGTTCCCAAGCCTATTGATCATCCGGTCATTGGCACCCGTTGGGTATTCCGAAACAAACTAAATAAGGATGGTTTAGTAACTCGTAACAAGACTCGACTCGTAGCTCAAGGATACAATCAAGAAGAGGGTATCGACTACGATGAGACTTATGCCCCAGTTGCGAGATTAGAATCCATTCGAATGTTATGTGCATTTGCATGTTTTCATGATTTCAAACTTTTTCAAATGGATGTAAAAAGTGCTTTTCTAAATGGCTTTATAAAAGAAGAAGTTTTTGTAGCACAACCTCCGGGTTTCACAGATTTCAAAAATCCTGACCATGTTTTCAAGTTGAAGAAAGCCTTATATGGTTTGAAACAAGCCCCTCGTGCTTGGTATGACCGTCTAAGCTCTTTTCTACTTGACAACGATTTTTCAAAAGGAAAGGTTGACACTACACTTTTTATTAAATCTTTTAATGGCAAGCTGCTTTTAATTCAAATTTATATTGATGATATCATATTTGGATCCACTGATGAATCTCTTTGTCAAGAATTTTCTAAGTGTATACAGAATGAGTTTGAGATGAGCATGATGGGAGAGCTGAAGTTCTTTCTCGGATTGCAAATCAAACAAACCGACAATGGGACGTTCATTAATCAAGCCAAGTACACAAAAGATTTGCTAAAGAAGTTCGATCTGGACAATGTCAAACCTATTGGCACTCCGATGGCAACTTCAACAAAACTTGATTCTGACGAACAAGGCAAGCCAGTCGACACACGTAAGTATCGAGGTATGATTGGTAGTTTACTTTACTTAACTGCTAGTTGTCCAGATATAATATTTAGTGTTTGCTTGTGTGCACGTTTTCAAGCTAACCCAAAGGAATCACATCTGACCGCAGTTAAGCGTATCTTCCGATACCTTAAGGGCACTTCTTCTGTCGGCTTGTGGTATCCCAAAACTAAATCCTTTGACCTTATTGGTTATTCGGATACAGATTTTGCGGGATGCAAGGTTGATAGAAAAAGTACTAGCGGTACATGTCATTTCTTATGCAAGGCTCTAGTCTCTTGGTTTAGTAAAAAGCAAAATTCTGTAGCCTTATCAACAACAGAGGCTGAGTATATCGCCGCAGGACGTTGTTGCGCTCAGATTTTGTGGATGAAACAAACCCTAGAAGACTTTGATTTATTTTTCACACATATTCCCATTTTCTGTGATAACACGAGCACCATTAATTTGACTAAGAATCTTGTATGTCATTCTCGTACTAAACATATCGAGATTAGACATCATTTTCTTAGAGATCATCATCAAAATGGAGATATAAACCTTGTGTACATAGATACTGAAAATCAATTAGCTGACATCTTCACTAAACCTCTAGCGGAAGATCGTTTCAATTATTTACGTCGAGAATTAGAAATTTTGGACGTCAATAATATTAATTGATTTTATTTTATGATTATATATCATTATGCAAAAACTGTGTTAGAGACAAGCTAATAAAGAGTCTGTCTGTCACCACAACTACAGTTGAAGCGAAGCGGTACTTAAGAGTTCCCCGGTGAACCTCCGCCAGCTGGGACAGTACTCCTACAGTTAATCTGAGACAGTCGCTGTGTAACGACATTTAATTCATAAAATATTATTAATTATGTTATTTGAAGACTAAAATAACTAATCTTTGAATTAAATATTTGCAACGAGTCAATGAAAAAGAAGTAGCAAAATCAACTTTGAAAGAACCCTAGGCGAATTCGGCCAGAGCTCTGACCGAATTCGGCCCGAGTTCGGTTGAGGGTGTATGTGTATATATACAGAACCCGAGAGCTTCTTCTCTTTCATTACTTCCAAACTAATTACAACAGCAGCAGCAGCCGACCCCGACCTCCAAACCCTAGTTCTTCACCAATCTATTGCTTCCAATCTACTTGGTGAAATCCTTCCAAAATTTGGAATCGTGCGGAGATCGTTCTTCTCTACAACATATCTAATTTTTGTGAGGTATAACTCCCTCTCTCTCCACCTTTCAAATTAGTGCTTTTTATTTTAATGGCACCTAGATTTAATCCGTCTAAGAGGAAGAAGACCACTCCTAGTGAGGAAGGGTCCTCTTCGAATCCTCACACGGATTCTTTGTTTTCGCCGGTCCAAAAGAGCGACGGCGCTTTCGATGGTTCTTCTTTCAAACCCTCGATCAAGCTTTATTATGGTACGGTAACTTTTCCACCCGTTCCATATGTAGCGGCGCTCCAGTTAAATGGACGGTATTCTCTGATCATCGTCACTTATTTGAGGCATTAGGGTTACACTTACTTGTTAAACTGTGCTTCCCAATAGCCACTAATGCCATTAGATTGTTCTATTGCAATCTCGTAGTTAACACTTTTGACGTGAGCACACGTGTCGGAGGCATAGACATTGACTTCAATGATGTCCTTCTAGCAGAGATTCTTGGTATTCCCAATGAAGGTGAACCGCTAGTTGATATCACGGAATTCGATTTCCCCGAAGGCACTACACTCACGAGTTTCAAAACGAAACTTTATGCACCTGACAGAGTACGTTCTGGAAAGTTCAAGGCTAACAACCTGAACTTGTTTAACTACGAATTGCATCGCATCATCTACTCTACTCTTCTTCCAAAATCCACTTCCAAGGATGATGTGACTTCGCTTGAGCTGTCCGCCATGTACCATATTCTTAAGGGGATTCCTTTTTCCACCCCTAAGACAATCATTCAGATGATGGGACGTTGTCGTGCTAGAGATCGAAATCTCTCTTACGCGATGATTCTCCCTCGTATCTTTCAGCGATTCGAGATCGATCTATCGACTTGTACTCAGGACTCTGAGCCCAAGTTACTCCAGCTTTCTCGTCGCAGCCGGACTGCTTCAGTTCCACCTCCTGCTCCTCCTACTGCACCATCTTCACCACATCAGCCGTATGCCATGACTTTTGAGGGCATACATCAGCATTTATCAGCTTTGCACGTCTCGATGACGGACATGGCTCGCGAGCGAGAGTTTCGCGATGTCACCCATTACCAGGCGATGGCAAACTCCTTGGTCGATCTGCGTTTTGCCCAGACTGGTCACTCTGCTGCTTCCATCCCTCGTGATCCAGCTTTTTCGGGTTACCGCTGTGAGGATGAGGCTGTTCATGCCTACTTCCAGCCAGGTAACGCCTATGACTGGTATCGTGCACCTCGAGATTACGTTGGTGAGTTCTATGCTGGCGCCCCTACTCATCCTACTGGCGCTGGTACTTCTGGTGCTGGTACTTCCGGTCATGCTGGCCACGCTGCTGATGATATTGATGAGGATAGTGATGATGAGATCTGATTTGATTATTAGTGATATTCTATTGTATACTTGGAAATGCTCCGACATTCCAAGTTTTTATCATTTACTTTTTATCAGTACTTTTTATCTTCATGGACATGTTTTTGATGTTTTATTTATGTCATCTCAGTTTATTTCAGCATTTTGTTTAAGCACTATCTCTTTATACTGCTTCTCAATTTTAAACTGCCTGTGAAATAGCATGCCTGAGATTTTTTTTATGTTTTTGAAGCAATACATGCCTGTGATGATAATTTGTAGAAACTTTACATTCCTGTGATGCTATATCTCTAATTCTTATACTATATTTCTTTTATTTTTTCGCTATTTGTTACTTATGCATTGATTGCGGGGGAGCCTTCTGCATTTAATGCGGGGGAGCCTTCTCTTGTGCAATTATTTTGCTAAGTGACAAAGGGGGAGAAAATTAAAAATGATCTAACATTTTTTTTGAGTTAAAAACAGGTTATGAATAATTTCTACTTTTTGATATTTTTTAACAAGCTTGAACAAGCTTAATGTTATATCATTCATAGTTTGTCAATTATCAAAATGGGGGAGATTGTTGGCCCATTGGTCATAGTCAACCTGATTTTAATAATTGATCAAAACTCTGTCTGGATATACGAAGCTTGTTGGGACATCTCAGCTTCTTGGACATAAGCAAGATTGGATATTCACTCCGTTCAAGACTGAAGATCTGTTTGCCTACTTGAGTCTGTACTTCCTATGCAATGTAATTTTTTATTTTATTTGAGTCTAGGAATACGTTGTACACCGAGTCGTACTGGCAAATAGGCTACTCCCAAATAGTTCAAAATGTTTTTAAAATGACCTATCAAAATGTTTACAAAAATGTTTTCAAAAAAGTTTTCAAAAATCACCAAAAATCTTTTTAAAAAACCCTAACCTAACCCTGACAGAACTCGGCCAGAGTTCGGCCAGAGTTCGGTCGGTGGCCGTTTGATTTTTGAATTCTCTGGAACTTGGTCCTCCTGCAGTTGCAGATTTGACCGAGATTTGCTCATCGAGTTCTGCCCGAATTCTGACAGAGTTCTCCCTTTGGAATTCCTATAAATAGAGATAGATTTCGATCATTTCAATTCACTCATTCACTTTCAATCTTCTCTCTATCTAAAAAGCTTTCTGCCTTCCAAAGAGTTTTCTAGAGCTTTTATTTTCAGATCCCAAGCCAGTTACAATCCTCTAGTCGATTTGCCAGTGCGGTACGGTCTAGAAGTTTCTGAGAGATTGTAATCAGAAGGCTTGATTGAAGAATACCTCTTCACATTTGAAGTTGGACGAGTTCTTCGTATCAAAGCTCGCGTTGTAGAAGTTGCAAGGACTTCGTAAGAAAACTTGCGGTTTTTCCTATAGTGGATTCAACTGGTAGCAAGAGTTCTACCGACTGGATTAGTCCTCAACAGAGGGATACCAGTATACATCGCTGTCTTTGCGTTTGCTTTCTGAACTCTGCCTTTACATTATTTTAACTGTGATTATATACTGTGATTGTGTTGCTAACATTTTTTATTTAGCATTTTTCCGCTGCCAACTCTATTCACCCCCCTCTAGAGTATTACGCTTTACTATATCGTTCCTACATCATCAGGATGTTGCTTGCATCACAAGATCGTCGGGGTGATGTATTACACTAGACAGTACAAGATGCTATGAACAGAGGTAACAGTGCGGCCAATAGCTTCAAGCACTTGAACCCTCTCTTCTTCGATGGCAGCGAAGATGCTATTGCCGTAGACGCTTGGCTGCAGGACAATGAGGTTATTCTAGACGAAGCCAGGACCCCAAAAAATGAAAAGGTAGCCGTGGTGCGCCTGCAGTTATTAGATTTGGCCCGCAGCTGGTGGACGGCACAGGCCATTGGATTAGTGGTACCGATTGCCTGGACAGTATTCCGTAAGAGATTCTAGACCAAGTACTTTGACACTGTAGCTCGGTATGATCTACAGACGAGGTTCACTAATTTGAAGCAGATGGGCAGGACGGTCGACCGGAAGTCGGAAGCGGTCCTACGGCCAGATAAACCAGTCTTCAGCACCAGTCCCGGTAGCTATTGCTTTGACCGTTGGAGCTCCGAGGCGGACGACTTCCGTTACGTCGATTCAGCATTCGAACTCGTCATATCCCTAACATTAATAGCAGAAGCAGTCTTCCGCAATGGGTTGCACTCATTGTGGGAAGCCAGGGCACGTGGTGTCAGAATGTCGTAGAGCACAGGGTTTGTGCTTGGTTTGTGGGGCACCGAACCACAGGGTTGAAAACTGCCTGAATAGGGGAGTTCATCTTCTTCGACCTTTTCTAGTCCCTCGGTTAGGGGGCCATCCCCAGTACCAGTTCAGCAGCAGCAGCAGCAGTACCCATTTTCGAGGCCCTTGCCGCCTCAGGCCCAAGCATTTCAGCAGCAGAAACCCCAGCAGTATGCACAAGTCTAAGCTCAGATCCAGAACCGCCAGAGAGATTTCCAGCAGAAGGGACCAGCACCTAGAGGGCAGGGTCAAGTGATGGTCTTGATCGTAGAGGAGGAGTTAGCATCAGGTGAGGTAGTGGCAGGTACTATTCTCGTCAACTCCTTCCCAGCATCAGCGTTATTTGATTCTGGTGCATCGTATTCATTTATGTCTGCACGATTCGCAAAACGGATAGGACTGGAGCCCGAGTCATTATCAGTAAGGCTCAATATACTTACTGGTAACGAACTTATGGGAGTAGATAGAGTGTTTTCTTCGTGTCGGATCGTAGTTAGCGGTAGAGAGTTTTTTGCTAGGTTGATAGAATTCTCGATGGCCGATTATGATGTGGTCTTAGGAATGGATTGGTTGAGGGACCAGTATGCTAGAATAGATTGCCATATCGGTAAGACTATTTTTAGTAGTCCTGGTGAGCCAGAGTTTTCATTTTTTTTGAGGTGGGATAGAACCTTCTCCTCCAGTATTGCGGATGGCAGTTGCAGCAGCAGTTCAATTTCCCAGAGTCATAGAAGAGTTTCTCGATATTTTCCCCGAGGTGCTTCCAGGTATGCCACCAAAGAGAGAGATCGAGTTCACCATAGACTTGATCCCCGGAGCAGCACCAGTGTCAGAAAGAGTCTACCGGATGGCACCGTCAGAATTAGAGATCTTGTATAAGATGATTGAAGAACTTAGAACCAATGGATTCATCCGTGCTAGTGGATCGCCTCGGGGAGCCCCGATGCTTCTTTTGAAAAAGAAGGATGGTACATCCAGATTATGTGTTGACTATCGTATCTTGAACTCAGTGACAATCAAGAACAGATACCCTCTCCCGAGGATAGATAACTAGTTTGATCAACTCAAAGGGGCGTCCATATTTTCGAAGATTGACTTGCTGTCAGGATACTACCAGATCAGAGTCAGAGAGCAGGACATCCCAAAGATGGCATTTAGATCCAGGTATGGGCATTGGGAGTTCCTTGTTATGCCCTTTAGAGCAACCAATGCGCCGACTGTATTCATGGACCTCATGAATCGTATCTTTATACCTTATTTGGATCAGTTTGTGATTGTATTTATAGACGATATCCTGGTCTACAGCAAGAGAGAAGCGGAGCATGAGCAGCATCTCAGAGTGTCCTCCAGATTCTCCGAGAACACCAGTTGTATACGAAGTTCAGTAAACACGAGTTCTGGCTCGATCGCATTTCATACTTGGGTCATATCATCACCGGAGGTGGAGTAGAAGTGGATCCCCAGAAGATAGTACCTATAGAGTCGTGGTCGGTACCCAGCACAGTTGCAGAAGTTTACAGTTTTCTTGGCTTGGCCGGTTACTACCGGCAATTTGTTTTAGACTTTACACAGATTTTAGCACCTATGACCCAGTTGACCCGCAAGGATGTGCAGTTTGCTTGGACAGCAGAATGTCAGGATTCTTTTGAGAAGTTGAAGCGAGGCTTGGTGACGGCACCCATTCTCAATCTTCCGGATGGAACCGGGGGATTCTCAGTGTATTGTGATGCTTCAGGCAGAGGTTTAGGATATATTTTAATGCAGTATGGGAAGGTAATAGCTTATGCATCATGTCAACTTCATGATCATGAGAGGAATTACCCGACCCACGACTTGGTGCTAGCAGCAGTAGTTTTTACAATGAATCTTTGGAGACACTACTTGTACAGAGATAGGGTGGAGATTTTTATCGACCACAAGAGCCTGAAGTATGTGTTTACTCATAAGGTTATTAACATACGTCAGAGGAGATGGCTAGAGCTACTTATGGATTATGACATCAACCTGCAGTATCATCCTGGAAAGGCCAACGTTGTTACTGATGCATTGAGCAAGAGAGCCGAAGTTTATTTTCTAACAACACAACCAGAGTTGTTAGCAGATCTTCAGAAGATGGGTATAGAGGTTGTCCTTCCTACCAATGTGGCATTGATGGCCAGTATACAAGTTCAGTCCAGTATAGTTGAGAGGATCAAGTTAGCTCAGTCGTCAGATTCTAAGCTTCAGCGGCTTAGGACAGAATGTGTAGCAGGACGAAGACCAGAGTTATGTATCCATGAGGATGGTACACTTTGGCATGGAAGGCATCTTTGTGTACCTAGTGGTGATGTCAGACAGGAGGTCATGGCAGAAGCTCACAGTTCTCAGTATTCAATTCATCCGGGCGGTACGAAGATGTATCGTGACATCCGGCAGCATTTTTGGTGGAATGGCATGAAGAGGGAGATAACCCGGTTTGTCTCTCGATGTTTAGTTTGCCAACAAGTTAAAGCTGAACATCAGAGACCGATTGGACTTCTTCAACCTTTATCGATCCCAGTATAGAAATGGGAGCACCTTACCATGGATTTTGTAACTGGATTGCCTAGATCCCCAGCTGGGAGGGATGCCATCTGGGTTACAGTCTACAGACTCACCAAGGTAGCCCATTTTTTTTCTTTCAGGGTTGGTCAGTTGACGGATCAGCTTATAGAGATGTACCTTAGGCAGATAGTCAGATTTTATGGTGTACCAATCAGTATTGTATCCGACAGAGATTCAAGATTCATATCGTACTTTTGGCAGAGTCTTCAGAAAAGTTTGGGGACTCGTCTTAAGTTCAGTTCAGCTTATCATCCGCAGACAGATGGTCAGTCAGAGCGCACGATCCAGACTCTTGAAGATATGTTACGGTCATGTACACTCGACTTTGGTGGTTCGTGGAAAGATCACCTACTGTTTGCCATTAAAATCTTTTGATTGCAATTTCAATTAGAAAAAGAACAATATTACAATGTAGGACATAGATGTAGTCCTAGGAGTACACTTTTGTTTATCTGGGTCCCTGTGTCGATGGAGCGAGTGGTAATGCGTTGACTCCGTTGACGATCTGACGACGTTTTTCGGTTCTCTGAAGGTCTGAGTTGCCCTGGGTGCTGGACCTTGCGGAGAGGAAAAAGACGTTGAGTGTCTCTGTCTCTCTCTCTGTGTGTGTCTTTATAGGTCTTTCTGTCCGTCTGTGTGTGTAGAAGAAGGAAAAAATTCCTTTATTTATAAGCAGCAGGTTGGGCTGCTCATGCGCGCATATGTAGGATGCGCCTGTACGTGGGGACGCCACGTAGTTAAAGCTGCGGGAGGCACATGGATGATGCACCATCATTTGTGGGTTGAATCCTTCATGCTGTATTTGTGGGCTGGCACGTAGTAGTGGAGAGGATATTTCAGTTGCTGAGATCTTGGGTGATTAGCACCCCTTCAAAGGCTGAATTGAGTCAAAGGACACGTGGCGCGTGTCCGTAGCTCAAAGATCTCGGATTTTGTAACCCCACTTTCCATTTTTCCAATTATTTTTTTATCTTAGAAAAATCCCAAGTGTTTTGAATAAATCATATTCAAGTTGTTTTACTATTTATAATTCATGATTATATATTTGGGAAAGGGTTTTACTTAAATATCTGGGTTAATTAATTAATTGTTTGGGAGTAACTAACTAGTGTGATCCCTCAATAGTGTAACAAACTTTTCTAACTGATTTTTCTGTATTCAATGTAATAACAGAAAGGAAGGGGGTGTCCTTGTAAATTTTTCTTTAGTGGAAGGACTGCTTTGAATATTTTGGGAGCAGAGGGACTTAAGTGCAAATGTGCACTTTTTGGTTATATTATGGAAGGAGAGAGAAACTTCTCTCATTCTTCAGAAATTTTCCAGATCCAAACATTTCCCTCTTCCTCCTCAAAACTCGGCGGGCCACCAAACCCTAACCCTAGCTGAGATGGCAACGACTCCGGCCACGGAGGCGATGGCGACGGCGGCGGTTTCGAGCGACCCCGGTGACTTTGACGGCGGCGGTGGTTTCCACTCGGTGACGACACGATCCTCTCCAGTGAGCTCGATGGGACGACGGCAACGGTGGTTTCCTCCACGACAAGCCACGGTGGTGGTGTTCCGACTTCCGACAGCAGAGCCACCCTCCCACGGTGACGACGACTGCACCGACCTCCAGCAACTGACGAACGTTTCCATGGCGACGAACCACACACGACGACGGGACGACGACGTGATTGGTGAGTAACCATTGTGACTGAATTCGTAAATCAATTCTCTATCGAACCTTCCTTTGATCCTTCCCTTGTTATTCGAACGTTGTGTAGAACCTTGTGATTGATCGATCTACCTAGAATTCGAGCAAGTAAAACTCTGAAGGTTGATCTGGTGGATCTGATTGGAAATGGTACTTCTCATTGGTGAGTCCTTCCATCTGTATCGAATTTATTCCCTCTATTAAATTGAATAATCGATCCTTGATTTCTGTTCAATCCAAGTTCCTATGATTTGTGGGGATTTGGTTAAGATCTGTTCTAGGAACCTTCCATATTTTTCTTGAGAGTTGTTGTAGCAATTTATCTTCAATTCCTTAACTTGTCCTCCACCTGTTTGTTGCAATGTATCATAGTATAACTGATTGGACACGAGGAGTAGTATTAAGAACCCGAGCTGTGCCTGCACGTAGGGGTGAATTCTTTTCTCTTCAGGTATGACACGAACCCTGGCAACATAATATTTATCACTAATCTCATTAAAGTGTGGTAGTGTCCTGATCTGGTTAAATGCCTATATTATGATAAATTCTAAGAGAAGTACTCTGTTCTTGAGGAAGGAATTAGTGTTGGGAAATGTATTGGGTGCAATTCAGTTTTCTGAGAATAATCTATATAACTGAAGACTTAAATTCCATGTAAATGAATTCATAATATTTCAATGGTCATGTAGACTGTTAGTCCAGCCTTGCTTCACAATATTCTGGGACTAATGCAGTACACTATATCTTATGGCAGTCACATTGATTCAGCCTCCTGGATCAATATACAATGGGACTGTGTTCTCCATATCCTGGAATCATTGCTTGGTTCGATCTGTTAAATCTGGAACCAAGTCTGTATCACCCTTGGATGTTATGAGTACTCATATCAATGTGATTACCTAAATTGATATCTACAAAAGTGACTTAGTCCCTTAGAGGGCCTGGACCTCACCTGCATTTGTGTTTCACACATTACCCAGGTATAGTCGAACTGTGAGATTTTCAGTGTGAATTTGGAACTGTATATTTTATCTCGAACCAAGGGTTGCATAACTCAGGGTACTGATGGAGATCTCAGGCAAAACCTGGGAGTTAAATTCATTGAAACAGGGGAGTCAATCTCAGTATAAAAAACTGGGAATTGCATATGCAATACTGAATGTGGTTGAACCTGGAACCATGGATTCATATCTTGGATTACATTCTTGAACTGGACTCACATATCAGTGATGCCACACTTAAGTAACTGGACACCCTAATGAAATATAGGCTAGGAGTTTAGCTTTGTAAATGAACTGATTTATGTATTAGTTTTCAAACCATATTACTGCCATTTTTGTACTGTCCTGGCTATTTGACCTAAGCAATATTCCTAAGTAATACCAGTGAACTGAGTGATATTCTGATTTGAGATTTCATCTCATGTGAAATCTGGAATGGAGTATTATCTTCTGATTAGAGATTTTATCTCATGTGAAATCTGGAACCTGGGATTGAGGGTGGCTATAGATTGAAATTGAGAATTTTATCACAAACTGTGAGGACTGATATTGTTTCCTGGACTGTAGTATTCAGTCCTAAGCCAACCAAATGGTGTCAGGCTTGTTTTTCCTGAGTACCTTCCTATCAGTGAGCAGTTGCTAATTATGGTTCTTCCAAATTACTTGCTGTTGAGGTGAATACCTCTAATGAACATTGCTTTAGTTTGAACCCTGATTAAGCAATTGATTCACTGATTTTGGGGTTGAAGAAATCGAATGTTTGAAGTTATGATGATTCCTGAGAACTGTTCTTACATTTCCTGAAAAGTTCTTTGTTTCAAATATAGACTGATTCTATATGTCCAAGTGAAGGATAAGATAGGCCTGTATAAATAAGCTTCGTGACAGTGTTAGGGTGTTATTTTTACTGAATTGAAGTCTGTATTAGGAGAATTAAACTGTCACATTCCATGTTCTGTTAGACTGTTTGCTCAGTTCAGTTTTAAACTGAACAAGCACTGGGATTTGAACATCAGAATTTAAATCTCTTAGGCTTAGCATCATCAGGAGAGTTCCCGGAACTGTGGAACGGAGAACCTTGATGACCTCAGAGTCATTCCAGTTTTATGTTGCTCTTTAATAGAACGAATGCAACCTATAGGTATTAAACTAAATGAGTACTAGTCTGTTTTAACATATACTATGGTAGGGTTGGACTAATTCCAACAGTTAGACTATGGTGGTGTAAGGTTGGCTACCCATTGATAGATTACCTTTGTAGGGTATATATCTCTGTTAAACAAATGCTTGTTATGATATTGCATAGTTATAATAATAAGTTGACTATTATTATAGATTTAAGAAAGTGTTTAGCTTAAGTTTTAATCTAAACTAGACTATATAGATAATCACATTCTATAGAGTAGATTGTATTTATCAAATAGGATTGTTTTAATGATTTTAGACTTAACATCAACTTTACGTTGTTGACTCATCAACTGTAAATCAAACTAGGAGGATTTCCAGCTCTACCACCCTTTCTTGATCACCCGGAGACAGGCAAGTATACTCCTCTGATTTGTTCATTTCTCATGTCTTCATATCCTTTCTTGTATCGCCTTGATGACACGATAGTTCATGATATTGTCTGGTTTCAGGTATCATTTGCGTCTGGGAGGGGAAATACTATAGAGATGTGATCAAACCCTGTTACTACCCCTGTGAATAGCTTGGGTCCCGCATCGTGCATGCGGGGCCAAAGCCGTACCATTTCATTATCATTGTATCTACCCAAGCCGATCACACTCTAGAAGTATTTCAAATATTGCACATGTCAGGATTCAGTTTGTATTTCAGGATTTCATGTTGTATTTCATGCTCAGGACTCTTACCATGTTCCCTGTTTTACTTTCAGTATTTCCTATTCAGTTTCATGTCTTGTTCTCATTTCATGTACTTTACATTTATTCATATTTTCTTGATTCATACCATGATGTACATGTTCATTTCTCTGGATATACTTTGCTCCGCTTCTGACTGGATAAGTTGTAGGTATACTTGCAGGATATCATCCTACTCTATGGGCCAGAGCCTAGGATTTAGCTGAGCAGGATGAGGCTTAGCTTGAGGCTTCAGGTTTAGATTGCTTAGCTTTACTTTGAGATATTGACTTTAGAGTTTATAGCACTTTTCATTTATGTTGATTCTGGTACATTATGATATCTGAATTTGTGGATTATGGTGATCATTCTGGGATACGTTTTTAGATGTTGTGATTCTATACTTTCATGTTTATCTATTAGATTTTCCGAGCTTGGTACAGCTTACTTCGTCGTGTCTAACGACGAAGGCTGGGCGTGTCCGACTCGTGTCCGATTATTCGGAAGCGGGTCGTGACATGTTTTTAGTGGTGGCCCATGCAGGTCTATCCTAATGGTACCTAGGTATTCGAGTACTATTGGGGGACTTGTTAACTAGAAAAACTTGAATCACAGCATAGAAAAAATCAAAAAATATGGGTATATCTGGTATATCAGGTATATTGATATTCTATAAACACTTGTTGTATTTAGGTCTAGATTATTTTAACAGTTTTTTGTTTTTCAGAATAGTTCAAAAGCACGCGACACCGGAACAGTCGATCCACCTACACTTGAGGATTTCGAGCTTCCACTACCTTCTATCGCCACTACTATCCCCATAGGTAGTACGCAGTTGACGGAGACGTTTCAAGAGTTCCTTGACACCAGCAGGTCGTCCTTTTCCAATTCAGACTTGCAAATACAATTCCCGAGCTAGAGAGGACTCCCAGACTCTCAGACTCTTGGATTTTTTTGACACCGAGCACATATCTTTTACCAGGGAGTAGATCGAGAACCTGAAGCCGCCACTGAAGATCATCCAAGTCTTTGAGGATCCGACTTCTCTGAAGATTGAAGTCATCAACCGAAAGATCTAGCTCGTAGCACATACAACAAGACGGAAAACTGAAGCTCGGGGGGAACATGAAGACTTATGATGAAGATAGCAACTACTGTGGATCCGTAAAGCGTTGCCACACTCAGACAGCATTTCTTCAGACACCTTATCAGAGACAGATTCAGGCCCACATTCACTGGATGAAGGATTGTCAGCAAGTCGCAGATCACAATGATCGAGGAGCATCAGGATCCCAGCAATCAGCAAGCAACAACCATATATTTCTGTCAGAGTCCCTGTATTTCAGTCACCTCAGCGGGAGATCCAGATTTAGATCCAGTCAACGATCATTTGTATTTTCTGTCGCAGCTCAGGACACCACTACGACGAATGCCACAAAGGACGGAGGCTACGCTTGTACTGCGGATCGCCTAAACTCACCAAGTCAAAGATTGTCCGGAGATCGTTGATCACACTGCTCGAGAACAAGCACGAGGAGCACCAGGACTGCAGCAGAAGGACCCGCCTTTCCAGATTCAGCAGCTATATGGAGCACTATCGCATGGACCAATCTACGTCAGGACAGTTGAAGAAGTTGAAGTGATTCCAGTCCCGGAGGAATACTAAAGATAGACAGAAGACAGAAGATTTCTTTTGCATGGTTGGAAAAACCATGTATCTTGATTAGCAATTCAGTCTCTCCTTAGAATCCTCTTAGCTCCTAGATTATTTCTTGAAACTTCTTGTTTCAAACCTTGGTTGATGTCGAAACTTACTTCGAGATATTGTTTCCTATTTCGGTAAACTTGTTTCAGATCCACAATTTGATAATTGTTTGAAATCCGTTGCATATTCATCATTCCTGACCTTGTTTCCTAGTGATGGCTCCTATTTGCAAATTTTGTTCCTTTATCAAACTTTGTGTTATTGGATATTTAATCGCTTCTCGAGATTTTATTTCAAAATCTTGTTCCTCATTCGAAACTGGTTTAAGCTCTGTCCTATGCAGCACATTGTTGAGAATTCCTTTGATGGTTTTGAAGATCTTGTTTCCTATTCGAAACTCCAGTTTTTATTCAAGATTCTGTTTTTTCGTTCAAGGTTATTTCATGTTCACTATTAGATACCATATTCACTATGCATGACCTTGTCACCTATTTTGGCTTCTATTCAAAATTCCATTTCCTATTCAGGAACTTGTTACAATTCATAAATTTTGTTTCCACTCAAGGTTCAGTTTACTATTCAGGGCTTGTTGGAATTTGATTCCTATTCAATAATTGCTTCTAATCTCCAATCAAAACTTTGTTTGGAAACTTTGTTTCAAATATGAGGTTTTGACTTGTTCCCTATATGAGATTTTGTTTTCTATTCGTGGCTTGTTTTCTATTTGGGAAATTGTTCTGTTCACGACTTTCTTTCGACCTTGTCTCCTATTGAGATTTGCTTGTTTCATAATTACGATCCAATACCTTGTTTCCTATTGAAACCTGTTTTCTAGTTACTATTCAAAATCTTGTTTTCCTCGTTGAGATTTTCTATTCGAGATTTTGTTCCTTATTCACGACTTTGTGATACTTGAATTTCTATTTTCACTGTGTACCCTAGTGGAGATTTCGTTCTTTTCTATTCAAGTTTTTGCTCGAGATTTCATTGTTATTCGAGATTTTATTGAACTTGTTTCCAGTACGAGATTTTATTTCTTATTTTGGGACTTGTCACCTATTTAATACCTTGCCTCAGTTCATCCTTCGAGACTCTGTTACCCTCTCAGGATAACGTCCCATATATGGAATCTTGTTACCATTCCAGATATCAGTTGATATTCTGTCATAATTTGAAACATTTGCCCTGTCTGAAATTTTAAATCTTCCTGGTTTCCCTTTTGTACTCACCGATAGGATCCCTTGTCGTCTCTTAGTACCTAATAAATCCTTGTATTCTAACAGTCAGGTAACTTCACCATTTCCGTGACTTAGACAATTGAAACTCATTTTGAATTCCTTGAAACTCTTTTGAAATTCCTAGAGATAAAAGTCGAGAGGCTATTCGATAACCTACTATGGCATGACAGTTGCGCGCTGCAGCCATTAGCTGGATTATGGAGACTGAGGGTTCACTGCAGCCAGTAGCGCACTGGCGAGGCAGGAACTCTAAGTTGAAGTGATTTCAGACAATCATAGGTTTTCGAGTACTGTCGAGACTTGTCATATTCTTCATACCTTGATATCTTGGGTTGCTTCGTCAATGATTGTTAGAAAATAGATAAGGTTGACAGATTATTCGGTGACATATTATTATTTGAGTCATGGAGCTGAAAGTCCACTGCAGTCAGATATATACTGGCGGGGTAGGGATTCTAGGCAAAGTGATTTCGAATAGCTATATATTCCCGGACACCATGGAAACTATATCTTTTTATATGATTATTGGTTTTCGAGAATCACAGATCCTTGCACGTTCATCCTGATTTGATACTGTGTCTCCTGAGTATTTTGTACGTTTTCTCAATCAATCCTTGCTTCTAGTATTTTACTATTAGATCATTGAATTCCTCAAAATTATACATTGCCAGATTTTGATTCCATACTTCGTTTGTGTCTTGTCTAAACTTCGATCTTAAATCATGACTATCTGACCATGATTTTTCTATCTTGTCCTAGTCCACTTGTGTTAAAATATCAATTTTTTTTATCATGCTTAATAGTGTGTCTTCATGATTTTGTTCCTCTAAGTTGTAATTAGAATTTCATTCTATCTCGTGCCTATTTGATTCTTGATCATTGATCGTATTATTCCAACTTCTTGTGTGTACTTATCTCAAGGCTCAGAGCGTCATGGATCGACAGAAGCACTAGGCGGACAACATCAGATGGCCACCGGAGTTCGCAGTTGGAAGCAGAATGTTCCTGAAGAATCTTGTCGACCAGAGGCACCATTCATTTTGGCAAAGACAGGAAGCTCAGTCCGAGATTCACCGGACCTTTCGACGTGACGGTGCGGATTTGGCGAGGGTGGCATATCGACTAGCACTTCCAGCTAGCTTGGAGGGAGTAAACGATGTTTTCTACATATCTCAGCTCCGACGTTACATTCCAGACCCGAGCCATGTGGTGGACTATTCCGAGCTGGAGGTGGGCCGAGATTGACCTACGAGGAGCAGCTAGTGGAGATCCTTGATCGGAGGGAGAAGCGCATGCGGAACCAGACTATTCCACTTGTCCGCGTCATGTGGAGACATCACTCTCCGGGAGAGTCCACATGGGAGCGCGAGGACGAGATGCAGGAGCGCTACTCCAATTTGTTTGATTGATTTGATTGTACTCTGTTTCTTATGAAATTCTATAAATGACTGGTGTTTGGACCTTTTGTGATTTACTGAGATTTATTTTTGGTTCTTTGAATTTTGAGGACAAAATTTTCTAAGGGGGGGAAGATTTGTAACCCCACTTTCCATTTTTCCAATTATTTTTTTATCTTAGAAAAATCCCTAGTATTTTGAATAAATCAGATTCAAGTTGTTTTACTATTTATAATTCATGATTATATATTTGGGAAAGGGTTTTACTTAAATATCTGGGTTAATTAATTAATTGTTTGGGAGTAGCTAACTAGTGTGATCCCTCAATAGTGTAACAAACTTTTCTAACTGATTTTTCTGTATTCAATGTAATAACAGAAAGGAAGGGGGTGTCCTTGTAAATTTTCCTTTAGTGGAAGGACTGCTTTGAATATTTTGGGAGCAGAGGGACTTAAGTGCAAATGTGCACTTTTTGGTTATATTATGGGAGGAGAGAGAAACTTCTCTCATTCTTCAGAAATTTTCCAGATCCAAACATTTCCCTCTTCCTCCTCAAAACTCGGCGGGCCACCAAACCCTAACCCTAGCTGAGATAGCGATGACTCTGGCCACGGAGGCGATGGCGACGGCGACGGTTTCAAGCGACCCCGGTGACTTTGACGGCGGCGGTGGTTTCCACTCGGCGACGACGCGATCCTCTCCAGTGAGCTCGATGGGACGACGGCAACGGTGGTTTCCTCTACGACAAGCCACGGTGGTGGTGTTTCGACTTCCGACAGCAGAGCCACCCTTCCACGGTGACGACGACTGCACCGACCTCCAGTAACTGACGAACGTTTCCATGGCGACGAACCACACACGACGACGGGACAACGACGTGATTGGTGAGTAACCATTGTGACTGAATTCGTAAATCAATTCTCTATCGAACCTTCTTTTGATCCTTCCCTTGTTATTCGAACGTTGTGTAGAACCTTGTGATTGATCGATCTACCTATAATTCGAGCAAGTAAAACTCTGAAGGTTGATCTGGTGGATCTGATTGGAAATGGTACTTCTCATTGGTGAGTCCTTCCATCTGTATCGAATTTATTCCCTCTATTAAATTGAATAATCGATCCTTGATTTCTGTTCAATCCAAGTTCCTGTGATTTGTGGGGATTTGGTTAAGATCTGTTCTAGGAACCTTCCATATTTTTCTTGAGAGTTGTTGTAGCAATTTATCTTCAATTCCTTAACTTGTCCTCCACCTGTTTGTTGCAATGTATCATAGTGTAACTGATCGGACACGAGGAGTAGTATCAAGAACCCGAGCTGTGCCTGCACGTAGGGGTGAATTCTTTTCTCTTCAGGTATGACACGAACCCTGGCAACATAATATTTATCACTAATCTCATTAAAGTGTGGTAGTGTCCTGATCTGGTCAAATGCCTATATTATGATAAATTCTAAGAGAAGTACTCTGTTCTTGAGGAAGGAATTAGTGTTGGGAAATGTATTGGGTGCAATTCAGTTTTCTGAGAATAATCTATATAACTGGAGACTTAAATTCCATGTAGATGAATTCATAATATTTCAATGGTCATGTAGACTGTTAGTCCAGCCTTGCTTCACAATATTCTGGGACTAATGCAGTGCACTACATCTTATGGCAGTCACATTGATTCAGTCTCCTAGATCAATATACAATGGGACTGTGTTCTCCATATCCTGGAATCATTGCTTGGTTCGATCTGTTAAATCTGGAACCAAGTCTGTATCACCCTTGGATGTTATAGTACTCATATCAATGTGATTACCTAAATTGATATCTACACAAGTGACTTAGTCCCTTAGAGGGCCTGGACCTCACCTGCATTTGTGTTTCACACATTACCCTGGTATAGTCGAACTGTGAGATTTTCAGTGTGAATTTGGAACTGTATATTTTACCTCGAACCAAGGGTTGCATAACTCAGGGTACTGATGGAGATCTCAGGCAAAACCTGGGAGTTAAATTCATTGAAACAGGGGAGTCAATCTCAGTATAAAAAATTGGGAATTGTATATGCAATACTTAATGTGGTTGAACCTGGAACCATAGATTCGTATCTTGGATTACATTCTCGAACTGGACTCACATATCAGTGATGCCACACTTAAGTAACTGGATACCCTAATGAAATATAGGCTAGGAGTTTAGCTTTGTAAATGAACTAATTTCTGTATTAGTTTTCAAACCATATTACTGCCATTTTTGCACTGTCCTGGCTATTTGACCTGAGCAATGTTCCTAAGTAATACTAGTGAACTGAGTGATATTCTGATTTGAGATTTCATCTCATGTGAAATCTGGAATGGAGTATTATCTTCTGATTTGAGATTTCATCTCATGTAAAATCTGGAACCTGGGATTGAGGGTGGCTATAGATTGAAACTGAGAATTTTATCACAAACTGTGAGGACTGATATTATTTCCTGGACTGTATTATTCAGTCCTAAGCCAACCAAATGGTGTCAGGCTTGTTTTTTTTGAGTACCTTTCTATCAGTGAGCAGTTGCTAATTATGGTTCTTCCAAATTACTTGCTGTTGAGGTGAATACCTCTAATGAACATTGCTTTAGTTTGAACCCTGATTAAGTAATTGATTCACTGATTTTGGGGTTGAAGAAATCGAATGTTTGAAGTTATGATGATTCCTGAGAACTGTTCTTACATTTCCTGAAAAGTTCTTTGTTTCAAATATAGACTGATTCTATATGTCCAAGTGAAGGATAAGATAGGCCTGTATAAATAAGCTTCGTGACAGTGTTAGGGTGTTATTTTCACTGAATTGAAGTCTGTATTAGGAGAATTAAACTGTCACATTCCATGTTCTGTTAGACTGTTTGCTCAGTTCAGTTTTAAACTGAACAAGCACTGGGATTTGAACATCATAATTTAAATCTCTTAGGCTTAGCATCATCAGGAGAGTTCCTAGAACTGTGGAACGGGGAACCTTGATGACCTCAGAGTCATTCCAGTTTTATGATGCTCTTTAATAGAACGAATAAAACCTATAGGTATTACACTAAATGAGTACTAGTCTGTTTTAACATATACTATGGTAGGGTTGGACTAATTCCAACAGTTAGACTATGGTGGTGTAAGGTTGGCTACCCATTGATAGATTACCTTTGTAGGGTATATAGCTCTGTTAAACAAATGCTTGTCATGATATTGCATAGTTATAATAATAAGTTGACTATTATTATAGATTTAAGAAAGTGTTTAGCTTAAGTTTTAATCTAAACTAGACTATATAGATAATCACATTCTATAGAGTAGATTGTATTTATCAAATAGGATTGTTTTAGTGATTTTAGACTTAACATCAACTTTACGTTGTTGACTCATCAACTGTAAATCAAACCAGGAGGATTTCCAGCTCTATCACCCTTTTTTGATCACCCGGAGACAGGCAAGTATACTCCTCTGATTTGTTCATTTCTCATGTCTTTATATCCTTTCTTGTATCGCCTTGATGACACGATAGTTCACGATATTGTCTGGTTTCATGTATCATTTGCGTTTGGGAGGGGAAATACTATAGAGATGTGATCAAACCCTGTTACTACCCCTGTGAATAGCTTGGGTCCCGCATCGTGCACGCGGGGCCAAAGTCGTACCATTTCATTATCATTGCATCTACCCAAGCCGATCACACTCTAAAAGTATTTCAAATATTGCACATGTCAGGATTCAGTTTGTATTTCAGGATTTCATGTTGTATTTCATGCTCAGGACTCTTACCATGTTCCCTATTTTACTTTCAGTATTTCCTATTCAGTTTTATGTCTTGTTCTCATTTCATGTACTTTACATTTATTCATGTTTTCTTGATTCATACCATGATGTACATGTTCATTTCTCTGGATATACTTTGCTCCACTCCTGACTGGATAAGTTGTAGGTATACTTGCAGAATATCATCCTACTGTATGGGCCAGAGCCCAGGATTTAGCTGAGCAGGATGAGGCTTAGCTTGAGGCTTCAGGTTTAGATTGCTTAGCTTTACTTTGAGATATTGACTTTAGAGTTCATAGCACTTTTTATTTCTGTTGATTCTGGTACATTATGATATCTGGATTTGTGGATTATGGTGATCATTCTGGGATACGTTTTTAGATGCTGTGATTCTATACTTTCATGTTTATCTGTTAGATTTTCCTAGCTTGGTACAGCTTACTTCGTCGTGTCTAACGACGAAGGCTGGGCGTGTCCGATTATTCGGGAGCGGGTCGTGACAGATTTGGTGGAGGGTAATCTGATAGGATGCGCTTGGGGTTTGGCGCATGAAAAGACTTTGGCTCGAAACCTTCAGAAGTCACGAACCAGTCTGGACGCACGGCTTTTGAGGCACATGCGAAGCTTCAGTAGCGACTTGACCTCTATCTTTAGGGATCAGAGGAAGGTCTGAGGCGCATGGCTCTTGAAGCGCATACAGAGGTTTGGGCGCATGGCTGCGGAGGCGCATGCGAATGGTTGGGCGGCCACGTGGCTTGTAATCGCCGGAAGAGAGTAATGATGATGCTGACGTCAGTGGCGCTTCGTTTTCTATAAAAGCTATTGCTGTTCTGTCATCGAGGCATGGCTGCTGTCGTGTCAGGACTTCAGCATTTAATGTTCTTTGACGGGTGATGGGCTGTTGAGTTAATGTTGATTAGGACGCATGGGTCAATATTGATTAGGATACATGGATCTGTGCTTTGTTGGACGCATTCATACAAGGCGCTTGGTACCGACAGGCACGTCTGTACGATGCGCGATATCTGACCGGCACATCCATTTGCATGACGCATCTTTATTGGTCCGACTGTTGCGTTCCTCGAGTGCTTTAAATAGCTATTTTGACTTGGCCGAATTCGAAGCCTCAGGTTCATCACCATAAATGTAAATTCATTGCACGGGATTTGGAGAGCCCGCCACTTGGCGTATGGGTTTGATTTGCCCGGCCTATAAATAGCAGCAAGAAGAGAGTTTGCTTCTCGTTCTCTCACGTCTTCCCGAATGAACTTATTTGCTCAAGCACATTCTGTTGACAAGATGCTCCCGAGGGTGAAGATGCGACGAATTGTCTTCATTCATGCACTTGAAGGTGATTGTTACATCCAAAAGTCGAAATCGCAAGCTTCTGAGACAGATGGAAGGTACATGTTGCATCCAAAGATCGGGATGCTCGAGCCCTGTCTCTGTTATGCTGGAAGAGCCGCAGATCGATATTGTGGTGCTTCCATCTTCCTTGGGCTTTGGAGAGGTCTTCCTCCTGCTAGAGTGGGGTGTTGCCCACTCTGGTTGTGTTGAAAGCTGCTCCTTTAGCCGCAGATCGGAATTACGGTGCTCTCCTCTTCCTTGGGCTTTGGAGAGCTCTTTCTCCAGCTAGAGTGGGGTGTTGCCCACTCTGGTTCTGTTCAATAAATGCTTTATTAGTCGAAGCACTTGATCGGGTCGAAGTAGAGCGCATATGCTGAGACTTCATGATGCGCATAACTGAGACGCTGAAGTAGATACGCCTGACTGAGACGCTGAAGAGACATGCCTGACTGAGACGCTGAAGTGATGTGCCTGACTGATGATGCGCCTGGCGGGAAGCGTATGGCAGTTTATTGCGTCTGGCTGTAGTCTTAGGATCTTTCTTTTTTATAGAAATTCTCCTTTGTAAAGCCTGTTTTAGACATGTAATAGACTTTTATATGAAAATAAAAATCCTTTTGATGTCTATACCTTTGCTGTTCTTTGTTGTACCAAGTACTTCGTTAGAGCTCCCTGGCGCATATAATGTTAAGCGCATAGGAATTCTGGCCTGTGGATGCACCTGAAATTTTATGCTTCTACAAGACCCCCTTCAAATTTTTCAAAACTTTTTGTTAAGTTTTGGAATACTTTGAATAAGAAGCATGGTGTTGACTTCAATGGGGCGCATAACTGTTCGGGGTGCATGATTTGCTCCGTGTATCTGTGATGAGGCGCATGCTCCTCTTCAGTTTTAAATGCAAATGATAACGCTTCGAAATAAACAAAAAGATTTAATGATAATCTTTTTGGAATATTTGCAGTTATCACTTTGTAGAACCCCAGGCGGCGGCTGACGTCACCCTTCATCGGTTCATGCGTATGACCAAGCCTATAAATAGGCGTCTGATGGAGAGAGAGAGAGTTCTTCCTCTCTTTGCTTTCTTCTTCTTTAGAGTTCTTCTTCCAAAACCCTAACTTCTTTTTACGAAATGGCTCCCAAGACTCCTCGCGGTGGTGCTGGCCGAGGACGAAGCAAAGAAAAAGAGCCTGCAGAGGCCGATGTTAATGTTGTTCCTAGGACGCCCGTCGACGTTCGGCCGGCGGTGATCGGTTTGTCATCCTTGTCGTACCTTTTGTATTTTGAGGAACAACAAAAGAAATCTTTTTAGAACTCACATACGCTGACGCGCATGGACCTCGAGTCCTGATGATGTGCTGAAGCTTCTTTGCTGACTCGCATGGACCTCGAGTCCTGATAATGCGCTGAAGCTTTTTTGCTGACGCACATGGACTTCGAGTCCTGATGATGCGCTGAAGCTTCTTTGCTGACGCGCATGGACTTCGAGTCCTGATTATGCGCCGAAGCTTCTCTGCTGACGTGCATGGACTTCGAGTCCTGATGATGCGCTGAAGCTTCCTGCTGATGTGTATGGACTTCAAGTCCTGATGATGCGTTGAAGCTTCCTTACAGATGTGCCTGAACTTGGGTTCAGTGTGTGCACTTCTAATGAGAACTCGACTTAGATATATATTTTATTATTGTTTTAACATATCTGAGTTTTTATCATCTTTTCCTGATCGCTAGATTCGATGACCGTCCCGCTTTTGAACAAAGTACTGCTGGACGATGCTCTCTGTCATATGGGAGTTGATTATAACGAGGAGGTAATAAATCCTGCCCAAGCTGCCATTATGCTGGATCAGTCTCCCGAGATATTGACCCAAATCAAGGAGCAACAGTATGCATTTCTCCAGCGGATGATGGAACGTGGCAGCTTGCAATCTGCCATTCCTGATAATGAGACTTTCCTGAAGCCTGAGTTCCTGTTCGGGGATCGCCTCACTTCTACTGAAGCGAAGGTGCTGAGGGTCAAGGAAGATTGGTTCTTCTCATCCAAAGGGGTGCACATGTTCATGAAGCAGTTCGAGCGTCATTGTCCTTTGACGGCTTTCTGTCGTCTTGCTTCCAAGAGGCGGATGTCATGGGAGTTAACCCTGTCTCAAGGGGGAGCGGTGGCGGGCACCATCAGAATTGATGCTACCTCGAACCAAAGGAATATTTTGGTCGCCACGCGGGTTGGGCCTTCTTTCACCTGGCAAACTCTGTGTCCTGGGAGTATTTATAGCGACGTCCCTGCCGACACTTTCACCTTTGGTGCTTCGACTTTCGTGAATCGTATGCTGTCATCGAAGCGTTCGTACCGAAAGGTGAATTTTGAGTAGAGGGTTGGTGTCACTATGTATCCAAGTGGGACAAGCTAACACTATGGGTTCTGACAAAGTTTCGAACTGAGCTCAGGGGGATTGGGCTGACTACCGCCATCCGTGCTACCCAGGCGGGCATTGACATCAATAAGCATATGTTCTTTGTGCTCCTAGAGATGTTTAATACCCAGACTGGGACCTTCTTCACTCCGGTGGGGGAACTAGGACTTGTACTTCATGAAATGTATGAGATGTCAAGGCTTCCTTGGGGATCAGAACCCTATGAGGAGTACTTTCCGACCAACGAGGAGTTCCAAGTCCTGGGGGACAAAGAAGAGGAGATGATGGCTATCTTTAAAGAAGTGGAGAGTCACCACTATTATATGCAGAAGAAGGATAAGGGTGGGGCACAGCCCCACGTAGCTGCTTGGAAGGATTACGTCTTTGAACAAGACAAGGAGGATCCCTCTCAGTTCATAACTCCACCAGCTCTTTCCAGTACTAAGGTGCTCTCTGAAATGAGCAGACTTAATGAGAAGAGTCCCAGGAAAATGTGGACCGGAAATCGGACGAGCGCACCTATAGCTGTTTCTGGCACCTCACATATCGGATGTCGTCCAAAGCAGTGTTGACTGCTTATCTGATGATCTGGCTCCGAAATCACGTCTTTTTATGTGGGTCAGGCTCTATGGAGAGGGTGTCACTACCACATTTCTAGTTTGAGGGTATTTTTGTCATTTTTGAGGTTATTTGATTTTATTATAATTTATTTGAATTTATGGGAATTTTTAGGATTTATTTTGGAATTATTTGAATGATGGTTGACTAGGTTGACTTTGACTAGCATTGACTTTGGTAGACTAACCTAGAAGCTAACCCTAGTTGTGTTTGGACTTGATTAGGTCATGTGACCCTAACCTAACATTAGGTTGATTCCTAATAGGCCATTAGAATTTAAGTTGGAATAGTTAAGTCATAAGCCATGACTTATGGTTGAACCATTAATTAGCAACTTGGCACATTGGGGCCCAAAGCCCAACCCACTAGCTAACCCTAACCCTAATCCATTAGTTGGCCGGTCACCTAGCCTAGGGAATCCCACCATATAAATACTCTCTTCCATTAGGGCTAGCCTCTTTAGGAAAGTTTCATTTGGAAAGAGAGGTATGTGCCAACTTCATTAATTCATAAAAAATCCAAATTAATTCATTTTTCCCTCAAACAAATTGCAATAGGTTTTAATTTAGGTTTTCTTGCTGTTGGTATATTTTATTCACAATTTCATATCAATTTGGTGAAGTTTGGGGAGCAAGGAGACACCCCCTCTTTGGAGCTTTTGAGGAGTTGTGACACCAATAGGTAAATCCCTAAAACTCTTTATTAGATGCTGTTATTTTTGCATAATGACCTTGATCTAAGTGCCCCTAGCTAATCCTAGATTTCTGTAGGATTTTGTGTCCATTTCGTGTCCTAAATGGACACGTATCAGCCCACTAGCTAGGGTGTTTGATGAAATACCCCAAAGGCATTTTGATTTAATTTTTAGAAAGTTTTCGACTAAGAAATTATATTTTAGTGTGGCTTACATGGTTCTGATGGACTGAGGTAGATTTGGTGTCGTATCGTGTCGGTTTGGCCACGTGCACACGCGGGTCGGACACCGCACGCAGTTACTGTTATCCCCTGCTACTCGGGGGCGATTGCGCCTTGGACACAGCACGTGGACACGTGACACTCACTGGACACGATGGGGCGATGATTGACACCACGTGTGTCAAGCCTCATGTGTCCCTGTGTCGTGTCGAGCGAGCACGAGCTCGTGCACTGGTATATCACTGACACGCGCCACGCGTTCAGTCGCCACTGATACGGCCCTAGAATTCTGGACACGATGCACTCGGAGACGAATCAGGGTGATGGACATGAAGACCTATCCTAGGCGAACCTAGGTTGGTGAGCATGAGGCCTGGTTTTGCCTGTGTCGGGTACACGACACGCGTGCACTTGTGCACGAGACAGTGCACTGTGCAGTGCCTGTTTTGCTCGATTTGGGTTTAATTGATGTGGACACGTCGTGTCACGTTGTGGTAGACACGAGACACCCTCTGGGACACGAACACTTGTTGGGTATTCATTACCAACCTTTAATTTTGCATTTTTGTTTGTTTTCGATTGGTATATTTGCATTTACCCTAAAATTCCTGAAACCATATCATTTTCAGTATTTTCCAGTTTTGGAAATTGAATTTTGGCAGTCTAAATTACCTATTTAAATGCTGTTAAATAGTGGTTTTAAACTCTAAAGTTGTTCTCCTATGTTTGATCTAGCTATGGGTCGATTTTGGGGTGGTTTCATTGAGTATTGGATTCAAAATGGGGTTTTGAAGTTAGGGACTGAAAACTGAGTTTTAGTTTACAATATGAACTGATTATATGTTCCAGATTTTCATTAACTGGTATTCCTATTGAGACATAAAAAATTATCACTCTCCACACACACATTGATGTCCCTACACATTCCTGTACACATGACTATATCACACTCACTGTCAACCTACACACACACACAAAATCCTGAAACCTAGCACTATTTTCTGTTGTCCCCTTCACTGTGCAGTCACACACACACTCTAGCACACATGTTTTCCTATTACTACTACACTCTAAGACACACACATTGCACTCTCACATTCTCTTGACACCCTTCACAACACACACACACATTACCTTTCCTCCTCTCTATATACATATGTAATGTATATATATTATATGTGTATATCTATATTGTAATGTATATATATATATATATATATATATATATATATATATATATATATATATATATATATATATATATATAGTTAATGTATAGCCTACATATATATGTATATATATATGATGTAATGTATAAAAAAAACATATATATGTATATATATATGATGTAATGTATATAAAATATGCATATATATATCTATGTAATGTGTATGTACCTATAGTTATGTATGTGTCAAATGTAATATTGAATGCCTATATATATATATATATATATATATATATATATATATATATATATATATATATATATATATATATATATATATATATATAGCTTCTTTTGTGTATTGTTCTTGAATGCCTAGTATAGATAACTTGAATATTGGTCAAGTGTGACTTATGAATATGTATGTTGGCTTGATTTAGGCTTGGACAGCCTTGAGGTGGTGTGTACTAGCTAGTGTAGGCTTGTGTGACCTAGTATAGACTAATGTAGACTAGTTATACTAGTTTGGACTTGTTAGACCTACTTTGACCATAGTTGACCTAGTTTGACTTCTAGGGTTGACCAGAGTTGACTTTGGCCTAGATTGACCAAGATTCATTTAGAATGCATTGAATTGCATCTTGTTATCATCTTAGACTTGTTGTGACTTGTGTTGTTCTGATTAGGAGCCAGACACCTCTCCTCGGACAGTACATTTCATCCGGACACTCAGATACCAGGCGAGTACATTCTCTGATCATTTCATATCTTGCTTAGAATTATTTTCCTGCTTTAAATTACTTTACTTGATATTGTCACGTTGGTCACACGGATTAGTACTATATGGATCCCTTCTTGAGATGTTATCCCTTCAGGGAGCATCGGGTACTACATGTTCTGTGCGTTTCACTTACATGGCGTATCACTATGCTTCATGGTTCATTGATCACTTGTGACATGTACTCTCATGATCACAGAGTTTTCCTTGAATCCTTCCATTTATTGGGCTTCCTAGAATCCCCATTTATGGGACTATTATGTACCACCCTTCGTGGGCCGTTACATGAATCATAACATAACCTGGCTGGATCCTTGTGTATTGATTGGGGGTACGGGGGAGTAGAAGTAGACATGTGAATAATATCCAAGTAGTGTAGCATCAGAATCATTCCATAGTGTAGCATCAGAATCATCCTATGCCATTTACATGTCTATATTGTACTCTGACTCACTAGCCACTGTTAGTTCTCTATGTATAGTAGATATTTCTATTACAGTTCTCTCTCTGTTTACATACTGTATTTCTTTCAGTACCTGTATCTTACTTTACTGCATGATTATATTTTCTAACCTGCTATGAACTGTTGAGATGTATTGTGCTCGCTCCTGTCCTGACTGGACCTGTTGAAAATATTACAGAGGACGGGGAGGAGGCCTGTGTGGATACCTTCTACGGGGCATCCCTAGACGACACTTGTAAGCTGGACTCTCAGGAGGACCCAGCTCTAGCTGAGGACATTACCCCTATTGCCTAGACTAGCTTAGTTAGGCTTTATCTTACTTATGTTGTCTTGATACTAGTTAGTTAGACTTTATTTCTGTCTTGAGATCGGGGTTGTATATTCTTTCATATTCAGTAGTGGAGACTTGTGTTCTGGATATTTGCTGAGATGTTATCTTAGACTCTTCTGATCATCTGTATTTCTTTGAGTTCTATATCATATCGTGCTTCTTCTTCCTTAGTTGTGATTGAGTTTACATTCTGCTATGTCACCCCCATTCGGGGAGTATAAACTGCTTAGTATTATATTGTTAGATGTTGTGACCTAGGACAGCGTTCTACCGCCGACACTGCGGCGTAGGCTGGATGTACCCACGTCTCGTGCCCTTACTCTAGGGTACGGGTCGTGACACATTTTTAGTGGTGGCCCATACAGGTCTAGACTAGAAGTGTAGTGGTATTCGAACCAAAGTATCACTACAGCCTGCAGTAGGATATAGGAAATTAGTTTTCAAGGTACTCAATCACATTAGGAAAAACTCTTTTATTGCCATCCAAATCCTTATTGTCAACTGATTCTTTGAATTTTAACTGTCCTCCTTTGTTATATCGCTTCTTTCTCAGAAATTGATACTCTTGTTGGTCTGTCTTCAGGATGGTGGAGACGCGGTCGTAGCATATCATTCATGGGGATGCTGTAGAGGGGTCTGCTACCTCTCAGCCAGTTCAGCAGAGACTGGAGACTGCAGCTCCTGCCACCTCTGTTCGTATTGAGGCTCTAGCAGCAGCAGCAGCAGGGGGTATGCCTCCACCGGCTCGGAGGCAGGACCCAGTCATCGCAGAGATGCCTTTCCAGCAGCCGTCGCCTACAGGATACGTGGATGCGGCACAGATGTTCTCCTACTTCCAGCAGTTCATGGACCGGCAGCAGGCCCGACATGATAGGGGCATGGAGTTGGTCCTTACGACAGTCGCAGCTCGACCAGTGGTTCAGCAGCCGAGGACACCGGGGATAGAGCAGTTCCAGAAGATGAGCCCCAGAGACTTCCTGGGGACAGAGGGGATTCTATATGCTGATGAGTGGATCGAGCATATAGAAAAGATCTTCCGCCTGGCCCGGATACCGGCAGATCTCCAGATAGAGGCAGCAGCTAGCCGGATGCGAGATCTTGCTCGCACCTGGTATCAGTCAGACCCCAGGGTGGGGTAGCTGGACAGACCTGGAAGGAGTTCAAGGGCTTCTTCAAGAAGAAGTTCTTTCCAGATTCAGCGCTTCGAGCCTTGGAGTCGCAGTTCGAGAGCTTGGTTCAGGGGAACCGGTCAGTAGAGGAGTACGCTGGGGAGTTCGGCCGCCTCGGCAGATTCGTAGAGGGCTTGAGCGAGACGACGAAGGCCCAGAGGTTCCGGAAGGGTCTGGTCAAGGAAGTCAAGTCCTTGACCAAGGGCAACAGGGATGCCACTTTTGAGGAGATATTGACAGGCGCTCTGTTGGCTGAGGATGATCTTGAGCTTAGGCTCAAGAGGGGGCGAGACCCAGTTGGGGGCAGCAGTAGCGGAGGCCAGGCCTAGAGACCCCACTTTCAGCACCAGCAGCAGAGGCAATTCCAGCCGCAGCCGATCCAGCAGAGGCCAGTTCACCAGCAGCAGCAGCCGAGACAGCACCAGCAGGGCCAGAGACAGGTTATCACTTGTGGTTACTACGAGAAGCCCGAGCATATCATCAATGAGTACCGAAAGAGGCTGTGCCAGTGCCTTGTGTGTGGATCAGCAGACCCCCAGATGAGGGAGTGTCGCATGGGATGAGCAGCTCAGGAAGAAGCAGTCAGAGCTCCAGCAGGCCAGCAGAGGGGACCAGCCCTGCCGACACAGCAGCAGAGATTTGTTCAGCATCAACAGCAGGCTAGGAGAGGCTAGCAGGGGCGAGCTTTTACCATGGTGGCCGAAGATGCAGAGGTGATAGGAGAGCTGATCGCAGGTTCGGTTCTTCTCGACTCCAGTCCAGCTTTTGCATTATTCGATTCCGGTGCTTCGCATAGCTTCATATAAGTATCATTTGCGATTAGACACGGTATCATAGCTGAATCGTTGCCTAGGATTTACATGATCACGACCGGGGGTGGCATTATCCTCGTGAGTGATGTTTGTAAGGGTCGAAGTATTGTCTTGGGAGGCCGTGAGTTGGAGGTGAGCCTGCTCGTAATGCCATTGCCGAACTATGATATAGTACTCGGTATGGATTGGTTGAGCAGGCACCACGCCAGCATTGATTGCAGAGGGGGTAGAGTTCTCTTCAGAGTGTCGGGGGAGCCAGAGTTCGAGTACTCCAGACGTCAGGCGAAGCAGAGCAGCGGAGTTTTCTGCGGAGTCTCGGTTGAGGAGCAGACGATTCCACGCCCCTTGATAGCATAGTATATGGATGTTTTTCTAGGGGAGTTGCCTGGGTTGCCACCAGACAGAAACATTGAGTTCTCGATAGACTTGGTTCCAGGAGCGGAATCCATCTCTCAGTACGTCTATCGAGTGAACACTAGTGAGTTGGTGGAGCTGAAGAAGCAGGTGGATGAGCTGCAGGACAAGGGCTTCATCCGTTCGAGTTCATCGCCATGGGGTGCACCAGTATTGTTTGTTCCGAAGAAGGATGGGTCAGTATAGATGTGTATTGACTATAGGGCACTCAACAACCTCATGATCAAGAACAGATACCCACTACCGCGGATCGACGATCTTTTTGACCAGTTGTGCGGAGCTCGGGTATTTTTTAAGATTGATCTGAGGTCGGAATATCACCAGGTAAAGGTGAAGGGGGAGGATATTCCCAAGACCACTTTCAGGATGCGGTACGGATAGTTTAAGTTTTTGGTTATGCCGTTTGGGCTAACCAATGCACCAGCAGTGTTTATGAACCTAATGAACAAGGTGTTCCACGAGTACCTGGATCAGTTTGTGGTGGTGTTCATTGACGACATCTTGGTATATTCCAAGACTGAGGAGGAGCACGAGGAGCATTTGAGGATAGTACTGGAGACTCTCAGGAAGGAGCAGCTTTATGGGAAGCTCTCCAAGTGTGAGTTCTTCTTGGACCGGGTTGACTTTTTGGGGCATGTGGTGACTGGAGATGGTATCTCAGTTGACCCCAAAAAGATTGTAGCAGTTGAGGCTTGGGCAGCACTGACTTCAGTAGCAGAGATCAGGAGTTTCCTGGGGCTGGCAGAATATTATAGGAGATTTGAGCAAAATTTCTCCCGGATTGCAGAGCCGTTGACTCGGTTGACCCGGAAGGATGCTGAGTTTGTTTGGTCAGAGGAGTGTCAGGCAACTTTTGATGAGTTGAAGAAGCGGCTTACGACAGCTCCGATTCTGATATTGCCTTCAGGATCAGGAAGATTCACTATCTATAGTGACGCTTCAGGGAAGGGGCTGGGTTGCGTCTTACAGCAGCACGGAAAGGTGATTGCCTATGCTTCCAGGTAATTACGTTCCCATGAGAAGAACTACCCTACCCATGACCTGGAGCTTGCAGCAATGATATTTGCTCTGAAGTTGTGGAAGCACTATCTGTATGGAGAGAGGGTGAAGATTTTTACAGATCATAAGAGCTTAAAGTATGTGTTCACTCAGAAGGAGCTGAACATGAGGCAGCGCAGATGGCTAGAGTTGATGAAGGACTTTGACATCCTACTTCAGTATCACCTAAGGAAGGCCAACGTGGTTGCCGATGCTTTGAGTAGGTATCCGACAGCCATGTGTTTGACCATGGACCGTCCCTTGCTTGCTAATTTGGAGAGCCTGGGGATTGAGGTGGTCGTACCCGGAGTACAGATGCAGATGTGGGGCATACAGATCCAGTCGGACTTGATGGAGAGGATCAAGGCGACACAGTTTGAGGACGTTGCTCTGCGGTGTCTCTGAGAGCAGGTTCGAGCAGGATTGGTGGATGGTGAGTTTTTTCTTGCAGAGGATGGTGTCTTGAGGCACGGTTCCAGGTTATGTGTGTCCAGCGGAGAGCTCAGGGAGCAAGTTATGCAGAAGGCCCATAAATCTCAGTACTCTATACACCCTGGTGCCAACAAGATGTACCGAGATCTGAGAGAGCATGTTTGGTGGTCCGGGATGAAGCGGAAGGTAGCTCGCTTCGTAGCTAGGTGTTTGGTCTGTCAGCAGGTTAAGGCAGAGAGGCAGAGGCCCGGTGGATTGTTGCACTCATTGCCCATTCCCGAGTGGAAGTGGGAGCATATTACTATAGATTTCGTATCTGGATTGTCGCGTACACCAGGAGGAAAAGACGCAATTTGGGTCATTATTGATAGGTTGACCAAATCGGCCCATTTCTTGACATTCAAGGTGGGTACATCTATAGAGAGGCTTGCAGAGATATATATGCGGCAGATAGTCAGGATTCACGGGGTTCCGGTCAGCATCATCTCGAATCGGGATAGTCGTTTTACTTCCCATTTCTGGAGGAGTCTGCAGATTAGCTTGGGCACTCAGCTCAAGTTTAGTACTGCATACCACCCCCAGACGGACGGACAGTCAGAGAGGACTATTCAGACGCTCGAGGATATGTTGTGAACGTGCGTCTTGGACTTTGGAGGTTCCTGGGAGGATCATCTATATTTGGTGGAGTTTGCTTACAACAACAGTTTCCAGGCCAGCATCGAGATGTCACCTTTCGAGGCTCTGTACGGGCGTAGGTGTCGTACACCCTTATCTTGGGATGATGTTGGTGAGCGAGCTTTACTGGGGCCAGAGATGGTTGTTGACCCAGCCGAAAAGGTGAAGCTCATCAGGGATAGACTTTACGTGGCGCCGGACAGACTTCGGCGCTGGGCCGATAGCCACCGGGGACCCTTGGTGTTTGAGGTACAGATTAGAGTAGGATTAGATTTAGGTTTGTTTGTTTGTGTTTTGATTGATCATGTTTGTTTATCATAATTAAATTGAGACCTCGCTTATGATTAGGTCGAAGACCAGGTTTTCTTGAGGATATCTCCGACTCGTGGTACGATACGTTTTGGTGGAGACGGGAAGCTTAGCCCGCGCTTCATCGGCCCTTTCGTTATCAGCGAGAGAGTCGGTGACGTGGCATACAGGCTAGACTTGCCACCTGTACTAGTGGGGGTCCACAACGTATTCTATGTATCACAGTTGAGACGGTATGTGGCTGATCCTATCCATGTGCTCGATCATTCGGAGATTGAGGTTGGGCCTTCTCTCAGCTATCCAGAACAGCCAGTGGAGATACTGGATCGACGGGAGAAGGTTCTGAGGAACCAGGTGATACCTTTGGTTTGCGTCGCATGGAGGCATCATTCTCCAGGAGAGTCTACCTGGGAGTGGGAGGATGAGATGCATGAGCGATACCCATATCTTTTTGGACCGTGAGGTATACTTTCTATCCTTCTCATCATTTGCATTTCGCCTTTCAATTTCGAGGACAAAATTCTTTTAAGAAGGATAGATTTGTCACTACCACATTTCTAGTTTAAGGGTATTTTTGTCATTTTTGAGGTTATTTGATTTTATTATAATTTATTTGAATTTATGGGAATTTTTAGGATTTATTTTGGAATTATTTGAATGATGGTTGACTATGTTGACTTTGACTAGCATTGACTTTGGTAGACTAACCTAGAAGCTAACCCTAGTTGTGTTTGGACTTGATTAGGTCATGTGACCCTAACCTAACATTAGGTTGATTCCTAATAGGCTATTAGAATTTAAGTTGGAATAGTTAAGTCATAAGCCATGACTTATGGTTGAACCATTAATTAGCAACTTGGCACATAGGGGCCCAAAGCCCAACCCACTAGCTAACCCTAACCCTAATTCATTAGTTGGCCAGCCACCTAGCCTAGGGAATCCCACCATATAAATACTCTCTTCCATTAGGGCTAGCCTCTTTAGGAAAGTTTCATTTGGAAAGAGAGGTATGTACCAACTTCATTAATTCATAGAAAATCCAAATTAATTCTTTTTTCCCTCAAACAAATTGCAATAGGTTTTAATTTAGGTTTTCTTGCTGTTGGTATATTTATTCTCAGTTTCATAGCAATTTGGTGAAGTTTAGGGAGCAAGGAGACACCCCCTCTTTGGAGCTTTTGAGGAGTTGTGACACCAATAGGTAATCCCTAAAACTCTTTATTAGATGATGTTATTTTTGTACAATGACCTAGATCTAAGTGCCCCTAGCTAATCCTAGATTTTTGTAGGATTTTGTGTCCATTTCGTGTCCTAAATAGACACGTATCAGCCCCCTAGCAAGGGTGTTTGATGAAATGCCCCAAAGGGCATTTTGATTTAATTTTTAGAAAGTTTTTGAATAGGAAATTATATTTTAGTGTGGCTTACATGGTTCCGATGGACTGAGGTAGATTTGGTGTCGTATCATGTCGAATTGGACACGTGCACACGCGGGTTGGACACCGCACGTAGTTACTGTTATCCCCTGCTACTCGGGGGCGATTGCGCCTTGGACACAGCACGTGGACACGTGACACTCACTGGACACGATGGGGCAATGACTGACACCATGTGTGTCAAGTCTCATGTGTCCCCGTGTCGTGTCGAGCGAGCACGAGCTCGTGTACTGGTATTTCACTGACACGTGCCACGCGTTCAGTCGCCACTGATACGGCCCTAGAATTCTAGACACGACGCACTAGGATACAAATCAGGGTGATGGACACGAAGACCTATCCTAGTCGAACCTAGATTGGTGATCATGAGGCCTGGTTTAGCCTGTGTCGGGTGCACGACACGCGTGCACTTGTGCACGAGATAGTGCACTGTACAGTGCCTGTTGTGCTCGATTTAGGTTTAATTGATGTGGACACGTCGTGTCACATTGTGGTAGACACGAGACACCCTCTGGGATACGAACACTTGTTGGGTATTCATTACCAACCTTTAATTTTGCATTTTTGTTTGTTTTCGATTGGTATATTTGCATTTACCCTAAAATTCTTGAAACTATATCATTTTCAGTATTTTCCAGTTTTGGAAATTGAATTTTGGCAGTCTAAATTGCCTATTTAAATACTGTTAAATAGTGGTTTTAAACTCTAAAGTTGTTCTCCTATGTTTGATCTAGCTATGGGTCGATTTTGTGGTGGTTTCATTGAGTATTGGATTCAAAATGGGGTTTTGAAGTTAGGGACTGAAAACTGAGTTTTAGTTTACAATATAAACTGATTATATGTTCCAGATTTTCATTAACTGGTATTCCTATTAAGACATGAAACATTATCACTCTCCATACACACATTGATGTCCCTACACATTCCTGTACACGTGACTATATCACACTCACTGTCAACCTACACACACACACAAAATTCTGAAACCTAGCACTGTTTTCTGTTGTCCCCTTCACTGTGCAGTCACACACACACTCTAGCACACATGTTTTCCTATCACAGCTACACTCTAACACACACACATTGCACTCTCACATTCTCTTGACACCCTTCACAACACACACACACATTACCTTTCCTCCTCTCTATATACATATGTAATGTATATATATTATATGTGTATATCTATTTTGTAATGTATATATATATATATATATATATATATATATATATATATATATATATATATATATATAATGTATATATAGTGTAGTAGCCTACATATATATGTATATATATGATGTAATGTATATAAAATATGCATATATATATATATCTATGTAATGTGTATGTACCTATAGTTATGTATGTGTCTAATGTAATATTGAATGCCTATATATATATATATATATATATATATATATATATATATATATATATATATATATATATATATATATATATATATATATATAGTTAGCTTCTTTTATGTACTGTTCTTGAATGCCTAGTATAGATAACTTGAATATTGGTCAAGTGTGACTTATGAATATGTGTGTTGGCTTAATTTAGGCTTGGACAGCCTTGAGGTGGTGTGTACTAGCTAGTGTAGGCTTGTGTGACCTAGTATAGACTAATGTAGACTCGTTAGACTAGTTTAGACTTGTTAGACCTAGTTTGGCCATAGTTGACCTAGTTTGACTTCTAGGGTTGACCAGAGTTGACTTTGGCCTAGATTGACCTAGATTCATTTAGAATGTATTGAATTGCATCTTGTTATCATCTTAGACTTGTTGTAACTTGTGCTGTTCTGATTAGGAGCCAGACACCTCTCCTCGGACAGTACATTTCATCCGGACACTCAGATACCAGGCGAGTACATTCTCTGATTATTTCATATCTTGTTTAGAATTATTTTCCTGCTTTAAATTACTTTACTTGATACTGTCACGTTGGTCACACGGATTAGTACTATATGGATCCCTTCTTGAGATGTTATCCCTTCAGGGAGCATCGGGTACTACATGTTCTGTGCGTTTCACTTACATGGCGTATCACTATGCTTTATGGTTCATTGATCACTTGTGATATGTACTCTCATGATCACAGAGTTTTCCTTGAATCCTCCCATTTATTGGGCTTCCTAGAATCCCCATTTTTGGGACTATCATGTACCAACCTTCGGTGGCCGTTACATGAATCATAACATAACCTGGCTGGATCCTTGTGTATTGATTGGGGGTACGGGGGAGTAGAAGTAGACATGTGAATAATATCCAAGTAGTGTAGCATCAGAATCATTCCATAGTTTAGCATCAGAATCATCCTATGCCATTTACATGTCTATATTATACTCTGACTCACTAGCCACTGTTAGTTCTCTATGTATAGTAGATATTTCTATTACAGTTCTCTCTCTGTTTACATACTGTATTTCTTTCAGTACCTGTATCTTACTTTACTGCATGATTATATTTTCTAACCTGTTATGAACTGTTGAGATGTATTGTGCTCGCTCCTGTCCTAACTGGACCTGTTGAAAATATTACAGAGGACGAGGAGGAGGCCTGTGTGGATACCTTCTACGGGGCAGCCCTAGACGACACTTGTGAGCTGGACTCTCAGGAGGACCCAGCTCTAGCTGAGGACATTACCCCTATTGCCTAGACTAGCTTAGTTAGGCTTTATCTTACTTATGTTATCTTGAGACTAGTTAGTTAGACTTTATTTCTGTCTTGAGATCGGGGTTGTATATTCTTTCATATTCAGTAGCTGAGACTTGTATTCTGGATATTTGCTGAGATGTTATCTTAGACTCTTCTGATCATCTGTATTTCTTTGAGTTCTATATCATATCGTGCTTCTTCTTCCTTAGTTGTGATTGAGTTTACATTCTGATATGTCACCCCCATTCGGGGAGTATAAACTGCTTAGTATTATATTTTTAGATGTTGTGACCTAGGATAGCGTTCTACCGCCGACACTGCGGCGTAGGCTGGACGTACCCACGTCTCGTGCCTTACTCTAGGGTACGGGTCGTGACAGAGGGTGACCCGAAACTTGATCCTGCCAGCTGTAAAGTTGGTTTTTGGCCATCCCTTGGCTCTACTCCTAGCGATGGTATGTAATCTGCTGCGAGGTCTATGAGAATTCGCAGGTGACGTTGTTCACGAACGAGGTAAGAACGACAACTTTTCTCGTGCCGAAGTGCTGTTTTACTAACTGATGGGGTGGTTGATTTTGTACCATCCCAACGTGATGAGTTTGGGCCAGGAAGAAAACCATGTGGCCGGAGATGCATTCCTCCGCCGCTTCTACCAGAGGAAGTGGATGCATGCGGGCGTTCCTGTTTGTAGGAAGGTTTTGTCCTACCTTCAAGGATGGGAGATCATAAAAGTTGGTCCCATTTTCACCGGCTTCGAAGCAAATGAAGATTTAGCTGATTCGGGTGCAGATGCAACAACTCTGCCTCCGTGGGGATTCCGTTGGTTGCAAAGCATCCGACCATCCCATTTGGTGTACAAAAATAAAAATCATTATTACTTGGAGCCGTATTTGCCGAACCGTTTTGCACGTCAATTCGCTACGCCCAGTTGATGTTAGGAACCCCAGTACCAGCCTGGGGTATATTGGGAGTCTACTGGACGGGGCACGTGCTTGGCATTACTACAATGCCGGATGTACCGGAGCCCGCTTTACCATGCCAGTTCTGAATCCGCAGCAACCGATTCTTTTCTCAGTCGCCAAATTTTACTGTGCGATGAACGCTGTATCTCCTAGATATGATAGGGAGACCAGTTTCATCGTCGGCACCCAGTTGGAGGCGACTGGGAACATGTTGGTGAAGGCTCGATCGTACCGTCCGCCAAAGGTTGGTTATCGAGACACCCCTACCGTATCCTCGGAGGGTACTCAGGCAAAGCCCTCGGCTGATCGCCCGAAGAGACGTGCCGGCACAGAGGCCGGTTCTTCTGTGCCGAAAAGGCAGAGGAAAGCAATGTCACTGGAGATGTCAAAAGAATCGGCTCTTGTGGAGGTAAGGACGTCCAACATAGTCTGGTTAGTTCTACCATTTTTGTGACATATGCTTTCTTTTTGTAGGAGCCGTTGAAAAGGAAACCCCGAACTCCGAGATCGGGTACTAGCAGACCAAAGTGGGTGGCGGGCCCATCTAATGAGCGCATTCCGCCGATTGTATTATCTTCCATGGAGGAAAACCCGGATGATGTGACTTCTACAGAGATACCAGCTGCCGTGAGGGCTTCTGGTATCGAGGTCCTAGTAGAAGCTGTTCCTCCAGATGAAAAAGAGGAATGGAGTTCGTCTTCTTCAGATGACGTTCCTCCAGAGGTCCCTGAGCCTGTAGTAGGAGTAACAGGCATAGTGGTAACAAAAAAGAGGGTTGATTCCCCTCCTCGTCATGATAAAGGGGGGTCGGCTACACCGTTATCGAGCCCTACCCCAGACTCAGCAGCAGACGTCGAGCTGGCTGCCGATCAGGAGGTACCGACCGATTCTATTCCCGCAGAAGGATTCGATGAGGGAGGCAAGACTCGTCTGCCGAGCCCGGCTCCAAGAGAGCCAAGTCAAGAAACAGGTACTGATCTGGCGGTTTTGCCAGAGGAGGAAGGTCCTGTGCGGCCTGCTGATGGTATTTTGGAGACGGAGGAGACAGCCCCAGACGTCGATGGTCCCTCTGAAATTGAAAAGGGTAAGAGTTTGCTGGTTGAACCCTCTGTTGCTCCTTCCACTTGGGGGACGATATCGACGCCCCATCTGGCTCCTTCCGTCCACTTGGCACCTCGGGCTAGTGACGAAGTGCAAGTCTCTGACGAGAGAGGGTCGGCTGAGGTTGAGATTGCAGCCTCGCAGATTGAGGTCGGTAGGTCTTCTTCAGCTCCACCGTCTAGAGCAGCTCCTCCAACTCCTGCTATGACACCTCAGGTGTTGGCAGACGCGGACGAGTATGTGAAGTTTGTTGTTGAGACAGTGTACAAGATGCTACAGAGAGGTGTATCGACCGTGATAAATACAAATGGAAGTTTTATGACGGCAAAATCTATGGCGCTCCCTCACATTGGTCTGATACGTTCTCACCAGGGCCACGATCATATGGCCGAAACTCTGGAGGCGTCAGTGGCCGAGCTCGACCAGCTTCTTTCCGAGCTTCAGAGTATCCGACGAAATAACTTTTCTGCTCTGGTAGAAGCAGAAAAGGAGAAATTGATAGCTGAAGTCGAGTCGTCGTATCAGGCCACAGTGGCTGTCTGGGACCGTAAGGTGGCCGAAGCTGAGGCTGCGGTGGAGAGGCTATCTCAATCCACGTAGGAAAAGGTGGAGCTGCGGGCCTCATTGGAAGCTAGCATAGCGGAGGTCACTGCCAAGATCCGCCATCTTGAAGACCAGCGAGCCCAACTCTTGTTAGATGCTGAGCGAGTCCAGGCGCACATGTAGCCTCTAAGGAGGAGGAAGCGGCTTTTACCTGTCAGATTCTTTCCCTGACCCACCAGCGGCAACAGCTAGACGAGAAGTATGAGACTGATACTGCCCCCGAAGCTGTAGAGGTGATGCATCAAGAAGCCGAACGCCGGGTCTTGGCGACCGCAGAGACTTGGGCGGAAGACTTGAGGCATCGGATTGAAGAGCTTTCTGTCAATCCCAGTAATGCTTAGGGATTGTAGTTTCTCTCTCTTTTTTGTTATTTTTGTGGTTTGCAACTTCTGCTGGAGATGTAATCCTTTACTTTTAAATAAAATAAAGAATTTTGTGGTGTATTCATTTTTGCTGTCATAAACTGATGATTTGTGTGGACCTATTATCTTTTGCGCACCTTAGTTTTTAGGTACAGATAATAAGTTTGAGAGAACCGATATGTTTGCTCAGAGGTAATGTGGACGTGGCAAATACGGGGTTCAAATGATAGAATCTTCCTACTCAGAGGTGTTAAGGACGTGGTAGGAGTGACTCTAGAGGGATATGCGGAACTACTCAGAGGTAATGTGGACATGGAAGTTCTGCGATCGATGTACGACAATGCAGGGGTCGTCCGTACGGGATGTTTACTCAGAGGTAATGTGGACGTGGTAAACATGATAAGTAGCACAATCCTACGTGGTGTAAGATTACGCTTTACAGGGCGTAGAGGAGCAACTCAGAGGTAATATAGACGTGGTTGTTCTTCTACTGAGGATAGAATACCACGGAACAACTGGGTTCCGAAAGTATAGGATTTTGTGAAGAGGAGATGTATGTGAGCTCTGATGATCAGGTCCACTGACTCCTTTGCTGGATAGAGATGGAAGTACATGTCTGAAAGATGTCATAAGTAGTACTTCTTTAGGAACTTGCCATTGATGGGCATCATGAACAAGTTTCCGTTCGGACGAGCGAGGCGATAAGCACCATTTGAGTATACCATCTCTATGATGAAAGGTCCCTCCCACTTGGGCTCGAACTTTCCTGGTGTTTTGTGAGTCAACACCATCGGCCTCCTGACTGCCATGACCAGGTCGCCTACTTGGAAAGTCCTCTGTTTGACCTTTTTGTTGAAAGCCTGTGATATACGGGCTTGATAAAGTTCAATGCGCTGCTGAACTAGGAGACGATTTTCGTCAAGTGCCTCTAATTCTCGCAGACGACGACGCTGATTGTCTTCTTCTATCAATTGATTTGTGATCGCTATACGGAGTGAGGGTATCTGGATCTCAAGAGGCAGTACTACTTCGCTCCCATAGATTAAGGAGAACAGGGTGTTGCCCTTCAGAGTCCGTACCGTTGCATGGTAGGCCCAAAGACATTCGTCAAACTTTTCGTCCCAGTCGTGTTTGTTGGATGACACGACCTTTTTGAGTAGCTTGACGATAGTCTTGTTAAATGCCTCGGCCAATCCGTTTGCTGTCGGATTGTAGGCGGTTGACGCCATGTTCTGAATTCGATTCTTGTCACAGAATCTGCTGAAAACATGGCTGATGAACTGTGGACCATTATCATAGATAATCCTTCGAGGTACTCCGAAATGGTAGATGACATGGTGCTTGATGAAGCTGATCACCCTGGAGCTTTTCATTTCCGTAAGTGGAACTGCTTCTGCCCATTTGGAGAAGTAGTCGGTGATGGCTAGGATGAAGCGGTGTCCCCTCGATGATGGAGGGGTGATAGGTCCTACCATGTCTATGCCCCAAGCTTCGAAGGGCCAGGAGGCGACCGTAGGATGTAGTGGTTACGACGGTGTATGAATAAAGTCGGCATAAAGTTGGCACGCATGGCATTTTTTAGCATAGTCGACGGCATCGGCTGTCATGGTTGGCCAGTAGTAACCCATACATCGCAGTCGATCCTGCAACTTAGGGCCAGATTGATGAGCCCTGCAAGTCCCGTCATGAGCTTCCCGAAGGGCTTCGGTTGCTTCTTCGTTAGATAGACATCGAAGGAGAAGTCCATCGAAGGAACGTCGGTATAGTGTTTTAGTACCTGTATCATAATAAAACTGAAGGGAATGCCTTCTGACCGAAACGGCTTCTTTCGGGTCTTCTGGAAGAATTCTATAGACAGCGAAGTCGATGAATGAGAACCTCCAGTCTCGGACATTAACACCGGCACTCGTCGTCATGGCATGGGCCATTTGTGAGCATAGGTTGTTTTTAGGACAGATCAAGTCTCGTCCAACTACCATGACGTAGTGTTGAGTCCCGAGGGGTGCTGCTAATGAAGCTGCAAGGCCAGCCAGAGCGTCAGCCTCCAGGTTTTGTAGCTGAGGTACGTGTTCTATGAAGAACTTAGTGAAGGTTGAAATAATATTCAATGCAGCTTCATGGTAAGGAACCAAATCTTCATGGCGAACTTCGTACTGCCCTCGAATTTGATTAACGACGAGTTTTGAGTCGCCATAACCTTCCAGATGATCCACCCCCAGCTGTTGCGCCAGCTGGAGTCCCATGATGAGAGCGTTGTACTCGGCAACATTGTTGGAGCACGGCTTCGAAAGGGAGTAAGCACGCTGGATGACCAGCTGATCGGGGGAGACTAAGACCACCCCCACTCCGGTGATGATTTAGCCTTTGGGGCCTATTCTCGAAGCGCCATCGAAGAACACCTGCCAGACGGTGCATCGGGATTCCTAATGTTGAGAGCAGAGTCCTCGGGATGATGCTGAGGAAAGACCCTAGATCAATCTAAATTCGCTTCACCTTGATGGAACCCACATACCCTGTGTAATACAATGGCCCGTTGTGCCGGTTGTGCTTAAGTAGCATATCTTTTTGGATGAAGGTTATGTTGGAGATGACCTCATCCGTACAATGGCAGTGTGCACATGTGGTCGAAAGATCCTGAGGCTGCTTGACCTGACTGATGAAGGACTCAGCATCCTTCAAGGCTTCACAGAGAGCTTCGCGGGTGTCTTTGGAAAGGCAAAGCAGCTCGTACAGAGATAAGCGGGCGGGAGTACCGGCAAGTTGTGCCAGTATGTCAAAGTTGTGGGACTTGGCTAGCCCCGAAGCATTCTTCTTTCATAAAGGCTTGTCAAAATGGGCCTCTACATGCTTCTGTTTATTGGCTGCTGGAGGTTTGGATGGACCTCCTTCTTCGGCAGCAGGGGCAGTGCAGGAAGGCACCACCTCAACGGCAACTTCGTCGGGTTGGGCGTTCAGCTGCGAACGGGTTTATACAGGAAGAGCCTTTTCCGCGGAGGAAGAGACCATGCGGCAAGACTTGATCTTCATGCCCTTAGCTTTGGAGGTAGAGCGTACCCCCGGTTGAGTAACCTCAGAGACGAGATCGGGGTGAACCCATAAGATCTCTTCCTGAGATGTGCTGAGTGGGATGAGTCCACTCACGTTGTCACGAGTAGGTGGTAGGTTGACCACCTCCATTGTCGCCTTTGGGATGGGGACGACGCCATCTTGTGTTGTGGTTGGCGGCAAGGTGCCGAATTGGAGTGACACCAGGTTGGCCGAGCTGTCTTCTCCTCATAGTCGACGGAGATAACATTCGTATTGATCATGCGCTGGATATAGTTCTTGAGGATATAGCAGTCCTGAGTTGGATGTCCGACAAACCGATGGTAGTGACAGTACCTCGAATTGTCTACTCTTCCAACCTCGTCGGGACGCTTCGGGTCCGGCAACTTGATCTTATCACCCTGCTTCAGCATCTCGAAGAGTTGCAAGGTGTCTTCATCGTTGAAAGAATAGACCTCCTTTGGCCTTAGCAAAAGTGGAGGCTTCTGAGTAGGTGCTTGTGCACCTTTGGAGGCATTGACAGTCAACGCCTGCTTCCCCTTCGTCTCACGTCCAGGGTTGTTGGCAGCAGGCCGTTTTCCCTTGTCTTCGAAAGCAGGGAAACTGACTCCCAGAAGGCGAGCATTGGATGCCTTCTTTTTGTAACACCCAGTTTTTCAGATGAGGGTATTTTTGAAATTTTATAATTATAATAATTATTATTGATATTTATTTCATATTATGATTTTTGGTGATTTTTAATTATTTTTAAACTATTTAAAAACTGCCTTAAGTCATGACTTGTGATTTTGATGTGCTGCCAGTGAAACCTTGGAGACTGCCTGACCTAGAGCCTAATCATGTCAGTAGGATGATTTAATTATCATTTTTAGCCTAGGAGTAATTTGGTCATTTTGGCTTATTTGAATTTTTAATTAATTTAATAAATTGGTGATTCCTAGTTTGGGCTTTGACTTATAGAGACTTGTAGACTAGTCTAGAAGCTAACCCTAGCCATGGTGACCCTAGTCTAACTTAGGTTAACCTACTTTTAGTCATTAGAAACTAATTTTGGAATAGGAGGATTAGTTGAGTGAAATCATTTCATGATTTATGGTTTAATGAAATGACTTATGATTTCATGACTCAATGACTTATGACTTGGCCCATGACCCCTAACTAGAAGCCCTAACCCTAACCAAACCCTAAATGACCAGCCACATAGGGATCTCCACCCTATTTAAACACTTATTCATTAGGGCTTGCCTCTTTTTATCATTCCAACGCTTGGAGAAAAGAAATGTATTTTTCCCCTTCCAAAAATTTCCATTTATTCATTTGATCTCCTTTTTCATCCTAGTCTTTTGTATTAGTTTCTAATTTTTGTATATTTATTATTTCTGGAGGTAAATCTCAGTTTTGGGTTCATTTGGAGAATTTTGGCCATCAAGAAGAACACCCCCCATTTGAAGCCTTTTCTTGCAAATTGCACCTATAGGTAAAACCCTTTAAATTGTATTATTATTTTGATTTCTTTGCATATTAGGCTAGGTTTAGGTGTCCCCTAGCTGTACCCCAAATTTGGGTGGATTTTGTGTCCGTTTGGTATCCGTATCGGACACGTGCCATAGGGTATGTAACGTGTTTGATGAAATGCTTGTGAGAATTAAATAGTATTATTTTCAAAAAATAATTGAATGGAAATTTAGGTCTTAGATTATAGATCACGAATCCATTTGACTGAGTTGAGATCACTGTATTTTTCGTGTCCAAATTGGACACGCACCGCGCGTGCGCTGACCCGTTCAGTGTCCTGCTACTCGACCTCTCGTGTGGACATGACACGCCACGTGGCGGCCTGCCACTTGGCACAGACCAAAGGGCAGGGACTGACATCACACCCATCAAGTTTCGTGTCATCTTATGTCGTGTCGGAGGAGAAATCCCATGTGTACGAGTTTTGTACACAGTCTGTGCACACACGAATTGAGCTCTGATACGGGTTTCCCGTATGGACACGGTGACACGTGGGCTCGTGTCAGGGTCCAAGGAAGGAAAACCTATATGTGGCGAACCTGGGTGCACGAGCACATGTCCTAGTTTGAATCGTGTCGTATGCACGACGACACGGCACGCGTGCACGAGCCTGTGCACGAAATGTGCACCACAGGGTTTCCTATTTCTGTTCTGTTCGTTTGGACACTTCATATCCACTCTAGTGGACACAAATCATACCCCCTAGACACATGACACATGGTACACACACCTACATGCCTGTTTGTTAAATTCAATAGTTTGATTTTGGTTTTTGAAATGGGAAAGTTCATGTATCAGTCGAAGTTGCAGTTGGGATTAAAACTGGGATTTGATTCACTGTTTAAATGTTAATTCTGAAATTTCATAGGTTGTTTAATGAGTTTTAAGTTGAATGGTTAACTGAGTGATTTCTGTATTGAACCTGAAATGAAATCCTAGATTATATGTGTAGGTAAACCTGAGTTAAGTTTGAGTTATGAAGAAATTAAATTTATGTATTAGTCATCATTTCAATACTTGAAACTGACAGTAGATAGGAAAAAAATGGGTTTTTTGATAAATTCAAATACAGTGCATGATAGGTTTTTCTGAGAATGATATGTTAAACTATGGGTTTTTTCTGAGAATGTTAAACTGGGATGGAGTTTGGTTTCACTGTAGTGAAAACCTGATAATGGTATAGACATTTGGGAATGGGAAAATGGATTTCGAAATTGGTTTGGTTATAGCTATCATGGATTTCCTTTTTTTGAGATTGTTTCCACTGATTTCCCTCTGTTTAATCACCATGTATTAATGCAATTATATGTGTAGTAGGTTACTGCAAGAGGGGTTATGTTTTGTGGTTAAAATTGGAAATTCGATTTGGCTTGGCATTGCAAGGCCACAGGCATGTTTGCATTGTATGTTTGCATTGTATGTTTGCATTCTTGTATGTTTGTATTACTTTGTATGCACTGCTATTAGACTAGGCATGCAGCAGCAGAATGCTGCAGTAGCAGCAATAGCAGGTTTCAGAGTATCACATTGGGGGCTTTGGGTTTCAGATTTGTGGGGAGGGTGTGGTCGAGCATTGCCTTGGCAATGCTTTAGTAGCTGTGTGGCTTTGAGTTGTCCTGGTTGCACCTTGTCCTGCATTCTAATTAATTAGCCAACTGCACAAGTTGATGTCCTGTATATAGGAGAGTACCAGATGTGTTTGCATTCCTGTATATGTTGGTTTAGTATCATACATTACCAGATATCTGCATTTCATTCCCTGCATCAATCCATTTTCAGACCCTTGAACATTACCTGTTTAATTTTCAGTCCCACCCATTTATTTAAGTTCAGTCCCTGTATCACAGTACAGTCCATACATTCATGTGTCCTCATGTTGTATTATGTATGTATTGTGGTTTGTGAGTTATACCTATATGTGAGGCTATGGGAAGTATAGGTAAATTATGTATATAAGTATGACAGATATGTATATATACATAGACTATAAGGTATGAAGTATAGAGTTAGATAGAGTTGCCTCTAGATAGTTTAACCCATTTTGGTTGAGGGTTGATACCCCATTAAACTAGCAATAAATAGTCACAAGACCAAATCCTTAGATACCCATCAAGATAACCTAATTAGCTAAATTGAACTTGGGTTGTTATCAATATTGTCAATATATGCTATAGGGATATGTGAGATGTAGTAATATACATACTATAGGGTTATAAAGTAGATGTATATTTGGCATAGATACATCTATGTAACACATGTATTTAATTTGTAGACCTACAAATGGGATGCATGTGTTATAGTACATGTATATTGAGGTAAGGTAGCATGGTACTTGTAGAAGTTTAAGGTTGAGATTAGTATATGTTTGAACTTGTTTAATACCTTTAGCCTAAAACAGGGTCAAATTGGAAAACCCTAGATTAGAAAGTTGACCAAGATTTGACTAATTGACCAAGTTGACTAGAGTGTTGACCAATAGTTGACTTTGACCTAGATTGGCTTAGAATCATATAGATTGCATTGTATGTTCTTATTTACCATTCTGGACAAGTCATAACCTATATTGCTCTATTTAGGACATTGTGACTCCGGTGTAGACATCTGATATTACATTACTCTTTTCAGAGTATCAGGCGAGTACATTCTATGATAGTTCTTCCATTTACTTGTCGTTTACTATATTTCAGTTGTAGCTAGTTCTATCTGATTCTCTGTTTCAAACACGATTTGATATTACTGGATCCATTTCATGCGACACTCACTTATTTAAGTCTGGCCTCTATTTACTGGAACCACCTACTGGAACCACCCTGGAATCATTTACTGGAACCATACGTGTACTGGTTGGACTTATACCTATTTTTGTGTCGGATTATGGATTCACTTGTACTTGCTGGACGGAGAAATATTGGAATAGGTATGTGAACATACCCAAATACTGGAACCACTCCCTTGGAATTATACTGGAACGATACCCATCCCACACTTGGCCGAGTGTACGGTGTGCCGTATTACCAACAGCCGTTCACATGTCGATCCCGATATTTTAAAACACACTATTAGAGTATAGGCTGGACTCACCCTGGAACCTTTGATCACCAACTGGACTCACCTTATACCGGACTCATCTTGTACTGGAACCACCTGGTATCAGATTTATGTTGTCTGGATTTACTTGGATTTTGTACTTGTTTACATTTACTATCTGGACTTATTATGTTACCTTAATTCAGCTAGATTTATTTTACAGTCTTCACTGCCATCATTCTTCTCTTGTTTTAGTTACTTTACTTTCCTTGTATCTTACTGCTTCTCTATGCCACAACCTAAATATAAACTGCCATATTCATCAATAAAACTGTTTATAACTGCTTTATAGTTTTCTGTCATTTACTTGGGATTTCTTGATGAGTTGTACTCGTTCCTGTCTTGACTGGACCTGTTGAAATTTTACAGATGATTGCCCTGAGGATACATGCCCTACATATTATGGATCCGGAGACGGGATGACTACCTTTGGCCCCGACACTCAGGAGTGATCGGGAGACTAGCTAGTAGACTTGGTTTAGTTTTCGTATTTTAGAACTTGAATTGTAATAACTTGAGATACGTGTTTGTATTTGAGTTTGTTTGAGATATTATTATTTAGTAGTTTATAAATTGTTGTTGTTTAGTCTTTAGTTATAAACTTCTGTGATATCTTATCGTTCCTAGACTGTGATTGAGATTCGTTATATCTATACTTGTCCTCCGTTCGAAGTTGAGATTTGACAAGTATATTATATAATTGCGTGAGTTGTTGATTAGATAGTAACCTAGGACAGCGTTCTACCGCCGACACTGCGGCGTAGGCTGGGCGTCGTTACGTACTCGTACCCTCACAGTGGGTGCGGGTCGTGACACATTTTTTGTGGTGGCCCATGCAAGTCGAGAGTCGCATTAGTGCGATATCGTGGTAGTACGGCGACTTAGTTGTACTGCTGCGAGCCTGCGATAGGATTGAGAGATAGGCTTTAACGGAGAGGCGCTCAATCACAGTTAGAAAAAAATTCTGCTTCAATTCATGCCATCTACATATCTTACTGATTGTCTTCTTTGAAGTAAACTGTCCTTCTTTGATTTTATCGATTCATGCTCAGTATTGACTTCCTTTTCGATCTGTCTTCAGGATGGTGGAGACACGATCACATCGCTCTAGTATAGTAGCCGCTACAGAGGGGTCTGCCACCTCTCACCTTCAGCAGCCAGCCCCTGGTACCGCAGCCCCAGTCATGCCAGCTGGGGTGGGTGTTTCAGCAGCTTTCGGAGGAGCACCTCCACCAGCTGGGAGGCAGAGTCTGGTGCTTCTCGAGATCCTTCCACCGTAGTAGCCTCCACCTGCGGGGATGGTAGATGCTGCTCATCTGTTTTCTTTCGTAGAGAGGATTCTGGCGTCTCACCAGCAGCAGCAGCAGCGGCAGACTGCCGATTTTCGTCAGGGGATTGACGTGGCCCACCAGCTGGTTCGTACTACAGTAGAGATGGTGACAACTCAGGGGAGCAGCAGTAGCCTTACCGGAAGGAGAAGGATATCCAGGATTTTCAGAAGATGCATCCTAGAGAGTTCCTGGGCACTGAGGGCATTCATTATGCGGACGATTGGATCGATCATATCGAGGAGATATTCAGACTGGCAGAGATACCAGCTCGACTCCATATCGAGGCGGCGGGCAGTCAGATGCAGGACTTAGCCCGTACGTGGTACCAGACAGATCCCAGGGTGGTAGTTGAGGGCCAGACTTGGGCCCAGTTTAAGGAGCTGTTTAAGGAGCAGTTCTTTCCTGATGTGGCTTTGGGAGGCATAGAGGCACAGTTTGAGGGTCTGGTTCAGGGAAACCAGACGGTAGCTGAGTACGCCGGGGAGTTTTGTCGATTGGCCCGGTTCATAGATGACTTGACTGAGAAGACGAAGGCGAGAAAGTTCCGACGGGACTTGATTAAGGAGGTTCGGTCGCTGACTAAGAGCGACCGGAACGCTACCTACGCGGAGATATTTTCTGGGGCTATGGCAGCGGAGGACGACCTGGGGTTGAAGTTGAAGAGGGGTCGGGACTTCCAGGATGGTAGCAGCAGCGGAGGTCAGGCCAAGAGGCCTCATGTGCAGATTCAGCAGGCACAGGCACCAGTAAGATTGCAGCAGGCACAGCATCAGCATAGAGGACAGGACCGCGGGGTGCCGACTTGTGCCTACTGCAGGAAGGCAGGACATGTTTGGGAGTCTTGTAGGAGGAGGCTGAAGGTTTGTCTATTCTGTGGGTTTGGTGCTCACAAGATGATAGATTGTCCCGCTGCACCTCCTTATGAGGGAGCTAGGCCACCTGTAGCTCAGCACCAGAGGGGTAGAGCTTTTGCGATGGCGGTCGAGGAGATCGACGCTGCAGGTGATGGGTTAGCAGGTTTGACCTTCTCATTCTTCCTCCATATTTTCCTGTGTGATTCCCTTAGTACCTGCCAGGATATTGTTTGTGATGGCTAGATAGTGTAGCTACCATGTTCGAGACTGTGGAATCACGACCAGTAAGATTTCGTTTGCATGATTATCTCTTGACCTTGATTGTTTGGGTTTGACCTAGAAAGGGTGCGACCATTTTAATTTCGAGGACGAAATTTTTCTAAGGGGGGTAGGATTGTAACACCCAGTTTTCCAGATGAGGGTATTTTTGAAATTTTGTAATTATAATAATTATTATTGATATTTATTTCATATTATGATTTTTGGTGATTTTTAATAATTTTTAAACTATTTAAAAACTGCCTTAAGTCATGACTTGTGATTTTGATGTGCTGCCAGTGAAACCTGAGAGACTGCCTGACCTAGAGCCTAATCATGTCAGTAAGATGATTTAATTATCATTTTTAGCCTAGGAGTAATTTGGTCATTTTGGCTTATTTGATTTTTTAATTAATTTAATGAATTGGTGATTCCTAGTTTGGGCTTTGACTTATAGAGACTTGTAGACTAGTCTAGAAGCTAACCCTAGCCATGGTGACCCTAGTCTAACTTAGGTTAACTACTTTTAGTCATTAGAAACTAATTTTGGAATAGGAGGATTAGTTGAGTGAAATTATTTTATGATTTATGGTTTAATGAAATAACTTATGATTTCATGACTTAATGACTTATGACTTAGCCCATGGCCCATAACTAGAAGCCCTAACCCTAACCAAACCCTAAATGACCAGCCACATAGGGATCCCCACCCTATTTAAACACTTATTCATTAGGGCTTGCCTCTTTTTATCATTCCAACACTTAGAGAAAAGAAAGGTATTTTTTTCCCTTCCAAAAATTCCCATTTATTTATTTAATCTCCTTTTTCATCCTAGTCTTTTGCATTAGGTTCTAATTTTTGTATATTTATTATTTCTGGAGGTAAATCTCAGTTTTGGGTTCATTTGGAGAATTTTGACCATCAAGAAGAACACCCCCCATTTGAAGCATTTTCTTGTAAATTGCACCTATAGGTAAAACTCTTTAAATTGCATTATTATTTTAATTTCTTTGCATATTAGGATAGGTTTAGGTGTCCCCTAGCTGTACCCCAAATTTGGGTAGATTTCGTGTCTGTTTGGTGTCCGTATCGGACACGTGTCATAGGGTATGTAACGTGTTTGATGAAATGCTTGTGAGAATTAAATAGTATTATTTTCAAAAACTAATTAAATAGAAATTTAGGTCTTAGATTATAGATCACGAATCCATTTGACTGAGTCGAGATCACTGTATTTTTCGTGTCCAAATTGGACACGCACCGCGCGCGCGCTGACCCGTTCAGTGTCCTACTACTCGACCTCTCGTGTGGACACGACACGCCACGTGGCGGCCTGCCACTTGGCACAGACCAAGGGGCAGGGACTGACATCACACCCATCAAGTTTTGTGTCATCTTGTGTCGTGTCAGGGGAGAAATCCCATGTGCACGGGTTTTGTACACAGTCTGTGCACATACGAATCGCGCTCTGATACGGGTTTCCCGTATGGACACGGTGACACGTGGGCTCGTGTCAGGGTCCTAGGAAGGAAGATCTATATGTGGCGAACCTGGGTGCACGAGCACGTGTCCTAGTTTGACTCGTGTCGTGTGCACGAGGACACGGCACGCGTGCACGAGCCTGTGCACGAAATGTGCACCACAGGGTTTCCTATCTGTGTTCTGTTCGTTTGGACACTTCGTGTCCACTCTAGTGGACACGAATCATACCCCCTAGACACATGACACATGGTACACACACCTACATGCCTGTTTGTTAAATTCAATGGTTTGATTTTGGTTTTTGAAATGGGAAAGTTCATGTATCAGTCGAAGTTGCAGTTGGGATTAAAACTGGGATTTGATTCACTGTTTAAATGTTAATTCTAAAATTTCATAGGTTGTTTAATGAGTTTTAAGTTGAATGGCTAACTGAGTGATTTCTGTATTGAACCTGAAATGAAATCCTAGATTATATGTGTAGGTAAACCTGAGTTTAGGTTTGAGTTTTGAAGAAATTAAATTTATGTATTAGTCATCATTTCAGTATTTGAAACTGACAGTAGATAGGAAAAAAAATGGGTATTCTGATAAATTCAAATGCAGTACATGATAGGTTTTTCTGTGAATGATATGTTAAACTATGGGTTTTTTTCTGAGAATGTTAAACTGAGATGGGGTTTGGTTTCACTGTAGTGAAAACCTGAGAATGGTATAGACATTTGGGAATGGGAAAATGGATTTCGAAATTGGTTTGGTTATAGCTGTCATGGATTTTCTTTTTCTGAGATTGTTTCCACTGATTTCCCCCTGTTTAATCACCATGTATTAATGCAATTATATGTGTAGTAGGTTACTGCAAGAGGGGTTATGTTTTGTGGTTGAAATTGGAAATTCGATTTGGCTTGGCATTGCAAGGCCACAGGCATGTTTGTATTGTATGTTTGCATTGTATGTTTGCATTCTTGTATGTTTGCATTACTTTGTATGCACTGCTATTAGACTAGGCATGCAGCCACAAGGCATGCAGCAGCAGGATGCTGCAGTAGCAGCAATAGCAGGTTTCAGAGTATCACATTGGGGGCTTTGGGTTTCAGATTTGTGGGGAGGGTGTGGTCGAGCATTGCCTTGGCAATGCTTTAGTAGCTGTGTGGCTTTGAGTTGTCCTGGTTGCACCTTGTCCTGCATTCTAATTAATTAGCCAACTGCACAAGTTGATGTCCTGAATATAGGAGAGTACCAGATGTGTTTGTATTCCTGTATATGTTGGTTTAGTATCATACATACCAGATATCTGCATTTCGATCCCTGCATCAATCCATTTTCAGACCCTTGAACATTACCTGTTCAATTTTCAGTCCCACCCATTTATTTAAGTTCAGTCCCTGTATCACAGTACAGTCCATACATTCATGTGTCCTCATGTTGTATTATGTATGTATTGTGGTTTGTGAGTTATACCTATATGTGAGGCTATGGGAAGTATAGGTAAATTATGTATATAAGTATGACAGATATGTATATATACATAGACTATAAGGTTTGAAGTATAGAGTTAGATAGAGTTGCCTCTAGATAGTTTAACCCATTTTGGTTGAGGGTTGATACCCCATTAAACTAGCAATAAATAGTCACAAGACCAAATCCTTAGATATCCATCAAGATAACCTAATTAGCTAAATTGAACTTGAGTTGTTATCAATATTGCCAATATATGCTATAGGGATATGTGAGATGTAGTAATATACATACTATAGGGTTATAAAGTAGATGTATATTTGGCATAGATACATCTATGTAACACATGTATTTAATTTGTAGACCTACAAATGGGATGCATGTGTTATAGTACATGTATATTGAGGTAAGGTAGCATGGTACTTGTAGAAGTTTAAGGTTGAGATTAGTATAGGTTTGAACTTGTTTAATACCTTTAGCCTAAAACAGGGTCAAATTGGAAAACCCTAGATTAGAAAGTTGACCAAGATTTGACTAATTGACCAAGTTGACTAGAGTGTTGACCAATAGTTGACTTTGACCTAGATTGGCTTAGAATCATGTAGATTGCATTGTATGTTCTTATTTACCATTCTGGACATGTCATAACCTATATTGCTCTATTTAGAACATTGTGACTCCGGTGCAGACATCTGATATTACATTACTCTTTTCAGAGTATCAGGCGAGTACATTCTCTGATAGTTCTTCCATTTACTTGTCGTTTACTATATTTTAGTTGTAGCTAGTTCTCTCTGATTCTCTGTTTCAAACATGATTTGATATTACTGGATCCATTTCATGCGACACTCACTTATTTAAGTCTGGCCTCTATTTACTGGAACCACCTACTGGAACTATTTATTGGAACCACCTACTGGAACCACCCTGGAATCATTTACTGGAACCATACGTGTACTGGTTGGACTTATACCTATTTTTGTGTCGGATTATGGATTCACTTGTACTTGCTGGGCGGGGAAATATTGGAATAGGCATGTGAACATACCCAAATACTGGAACCACTCCCTTGGAATTATACTGGAACGATAGCCATCCCACACTTGGCTGAGTGTGCGGTGTGCCGTATTACCTACAGCCGTTCACATGTCGATCCCGATATTTTAAAACACACTGTTAGAGTATAGGCTGGACTCACCCTGGAACCTTTGATCACCAACTAGACTCTCCTTATACCGGACTCATCTTGTACTGGAACCACCTGGTATCAGATTCATGTTGTCTGGATTTACTTGGGTTTTGCACTTGTTTACATTTACTATCTGGACTTATTATGTTACCTTAGTTCAGCTAGATTTATTTTACAGTCTTCATTGCCATCATTCTTCTCTTGTTTTAGTTACTTTACTTTCCTTGTATCTTACTGCTTCTCTATGCCACAACCTAAATATAAACTGCCATATTCATCAATAAAACTGTTTATAACTGCTTTATAGTTTTCTGTCATTTACTTGGGATTTCTTGATGAGTTGTACTCGTTCCTGTCCTGACTGGACCTGTTGAAATTTTACAGATGATTGCCCTGAGGATACATGCCCTACATATTATAGACCCGGAGACGGGATGACTACCTTTGTCCCCGACACTCAGGAGTGATCGGGAGACTAGCTAGTAGACTTGGTTTAGTTTTCGTGTTTTAGAACTTGAATTATAATAACTTGAGATACGAATCTGTATTTGAGTTTGTTTGATATATTATTATTTAGTAGTTTATAAATTGTTGTTGTTTAGTCTTTAGTTATAAACTTCTGTGATATCTTATCGTTCTTAGACTGTGATTGAGATTCGTTATATCTATACTTGTCCTTCGTTCGGAGTTGAGATTTGACAAGTATATTATATAATTGCGTGAGTTGTTGATTAGATAGTAACCTAGGACAGCGTTCTACCGTCGACACTGCGGCGTAGGCTGGGCGTCGTTACGTACTCGTGCCCTCATAGTAGGTGCGGGTCGTGACACTTTTCAGCTGCTTCAGCCTCAATAATCAATGAACTGCAATCGGGAGGAGGAGTGGAGTTGAGCTAGAGCTTGATCGCAGAAAGCATGTTCATGCTGCAGGAAGATAGGAGTGCATGTTCTGGCATACCCGGGGGCAGTCTGAAGCAGGCTTGTCAGAAACGTTCGATGAATGCTTGAACCGTCTCCTTCTCCTTCTGACGCACCTCTATCAGGAACGCCATTGTCATGTCTTTTCCTCCGTCGTAGAAACGATCGAGGAAGAGATGTGTCAACTCGTCGAAGGAAGATATAGAGTTGTCAGGGAGACTGCAGTACCAATCGTAAGCCACTCCTTTCAGTGCCCCGACAAACAGGCTGGTAAGTAGCGCATCTTCCTTCGGGAGATGTCCCGTTTGAGATTGGAAGTACGTCAGATAATGGCGTGGAGATTCCTTCCCGACGTATGGCGTCAATGTTTATGGTTTATACTTGAAAGGATAAACCACTTTGTTCCATTCGAGGGGGTATGGTTGCGGGATCCCCATCTTCTGGCGCTCCTCCTGTCTGTTCTTCGACTCAAAGCGCTCACGCAAGTCCCTGATCATTTCCACCATGCCTTCCATGGAGCTGGGAGTTGGAGAAGGTGGTACAGTTTAGAGTTGTACATTCGAAGGTTCTGACACAAGCGGTGCTCCGCGGCAATCGGTGTTCAAGGATGCCCGTTGGAGGGGCACAGTTGATTCTCCGTTGACTCCTAGGTCAGGATTAGTGGAAGGTGCTCTGGCCAATGCTGACTGTATCTCGAACACTGCTTGAGTCAGTATTTGCATGAAGGTAGAGAGGGTTTTGAGTCCTCCCTCCAGGGTATCCATGCGCTGAACGGGGTCTGTTGGAGGCGCATCCGACTCCGTATCACCAACTCCCGTCATGTATACTGTCATGACGTGACTGGAAGTGGAGGGATCGGTTGAAGCTTCGCTTTGATCAGCCTCGCTCTCTTGAAGAGGAACTTCCTCCAGAGCTTCGTCTTGGCTACCCCCAGCTATGTTCTGGAGGACATCTTCATCTTCGGGAGGAGCATCAGCAAGGGCCTGACTACCCCCAACTTTGTTCTGGAGGACGTCTTCGTCTTCGGGATGAAGATCCACAGGGGCTTGACTACCCCCAGCTATGTCCGGGAGGTTGACTTCGTCTCCAGGATGAAGATCCACAGGGGCTTGACTACCCCCAGCTTCTTCTGAGATCTTCTTTCTCCCCCGGGTGCCCTCAAACACTCCTGAGGACGGGACAGTCGTCTTGGTCTTCCTCGGCTGGCTCTTGGATGAGGACGAGGTCGAGGAGTTGCTAGTCACCTTTCAAATTGATGGGGAGTTAGAGACTACGTTGCAAGAAGCAACCTGTAGTTCTGGCTCCTCTTCAGTTGACACCTTCTTTCCGAGGCGACGTTGGAGGGGTGTTGATGATTGCAGCCGCTGGAACACAGACTGCCTTGGTGGGACTGCTATTTTGCAACAACAGTTGATGGTGACTACAGTACAGGTGTGCCCTGTGAGGGTGCATTGTGCTTGTCAGTTGACTCTCCTGATCGTCATTTATGAGTGATCACGTTACGCAGATCGTTGGAGGAGAGTGCCACCTTCACACCCCCATCAGGCGCATGGCAAGGCCAAGCGTCGGGGTGATCAAGTGAATGCTGCACCCCCTGATCTGACGCAAAAGATGCGTCCAGATTAATAGTGGGGGAGCAACATTGAGAGTGACGAGAACCAGCCTCAGACGCACAACCAATGTAGGCGCGGGGATTCAAGACCACTGAGTTTGCCTTGCACGACTTGGTTACGAACGCAGCAGATACGCCCAAATGTGACAAGGACTTTGAAGGTCGGCTCGTTTCTGGCACAGAAGCACCCGAGTCAACCTTGTACAGTTTCCCATTAGCAGTGCGTATGATTGTGAGCGTATACCTCTGGCTCACTGCTGGCATAGCACGTTCGAGGCGCATGGCCCGTGCTGCCTTGGACTTCTTTATACCAGCCCGCTGGGGCACATAGTACTCAGAGTCAAAATTCTCCTCGCCATGACAGCGAGTGAGTCTGTCAAAGACAGATGCCTTCTATGGCACATCAGAGGTAATACACAGGGCGTTGGCTGCGCCCTTGCTCCGTCGACGCATCTTTCTCGTCTGAGAGAGAGATGGTTGGGGAATGTGGTCAGCCCCACGTTTCCCCGAGAGATGCGCTGCACCGGTGGATGCATCTTGGCTGCTGAGGACGTCAGCGGGAAGGGTAGGCTGTATCGATGCATCCCCTTCGGTGGTGGTGCCAGGGGCGTCGACCTTGCGCACGCAGGCTTGGCGAGTCTTCTTCGGCTTCGGCAGCCGCTTCGAAGGACTTGCACTGCCTTCAGAGATGAACTCCTCATACGCCTATTGATTGAGGCGTACGACCAGCGTCTTGTGGGAGGAGCCGACCTTCACGTCGTCAGATTGCGACACAGCTTTCTCAGCGAAGGAGAAAGAGGTCCCCAGCAGAGTCGCCAGCTTGTTTGCCATTAAAATCTTTTGATTGCAATTTTAATTACAAACAGAACAGTGTTACAGTGTAGGACTTAGATGTAGTCCTAGGAGTACACTTTTGTTTATCTGGATCCCTGTGTCGATGGAGCGAGTGGTAATGCATTGACTCCGTTGACGATCTGACGGCGGTTCTCGGTTCTCTGAAGGTCTGAGTTGCTCTGGGTGCTGGAGCTTGCAGAGAGGAAGAAGACATTGAGTGTCTCTGTCTCTCTCTGTGTGTGTCTTCGTAGGTCTGTCTGTCCGTCTGTGTGTATAGAAAAAGGAAATGATTCCTCTATTTATAAGCAGCAGGTTGATTCCTCTATTTATAAGCAGCAGGTTGGGCTGCTCATGCGCGCATATGTAGGATGCACCTGTACGTGGGGACGCCACATGGTTGAAGGTGCGGGAGGCACATGGACGATGCACCATCATTTGTGGGTTGAATCCTTCATGCTGTATTTGTGGGCTGACATGTAGCAGTGGAGAGGATCTTTCAGTTGCTGAGATCTTGGGTGATTAGCACCCCTTCATAGGCTGAATTGAGTCAAAGGACACGTGGCGCGTGTCCGTAGCTCAAAGATCTCGGACTTTGTGGAGGGTAATCTGATGGGATGCGCTTGGGGTTAGGCGCATGAAAAGACTTTGGCTCGTAACCTTCAGGAGTCACGAACCAGTCTGGGCGCACGACTTTTGAGGCGCATGCGAAGCTTCAGTAGCGACTTGACCTCTGTCTCTAGGGATCAGAGGAAGGTCTGAGGTGCATGGCTCTTGAAGCGCATACAGAGGTTTGGGCGCATGGCTGCGGAGGCGCATGCGAATGGTTGGGCAGCCACGTGGCTTGTAACCGTTGGAAGAGAGTAATGATGATGCTGACGTCAGCGGCGCTTCATTTTCTATAAAAGCTGTTACTGCTCTGTCATCGAGGCATAGCTGCTGTCGTATCAGGACTTCAGCATTTAATGTTCTTTGACGGGTGATGGACTGTTGAGTGGGCGCATTGACCTGCGTTCCACAAGGCGCATGGGTCCATGTTGATTAGGACACATGGATCTGTGCTATATTGGACGCATCCATACAGGGTACTTGGTACCGACGGGCGCGTCTGTACGATGTACGGTATCTGACCGACGCATCTATTTACATGATGCGTCTTTATTGGTCCGACTGTTGCATTCCTCGAGTGCTTTAAATAGCCATTTTGACCTGGCCGAATTCGAAGCGTCAGGTTCATCACCATAAATACAAATTCATTGTACGGGATTCGGAGAGCCCGCCACTTGGCACATGGGTTTGATTTGCCCGACCTATAAATAGCAGTAAGGAGAGAGTTTGCTTCTCGTTCTCTCACGTCTTTCCGAATAAACTTATTTGCTCGAGCATATTCTGTTGACAAGATGCTCCCGAGGGTGAAGATGCGACGAATTGTCTTCATTCATGCACTTGAAGGTGACTGTTACATCCAAAAGTCAGAATCGCGGGCTTCTGAGGCAGGCGAAAGGTGCCTGTTGCATCCAAAGATCGGGATGTTCGAGCCATGTCTCCGTTATGCTAGAAGAGCCGCAAATCGGAATTGTGGTGCTCCCATCTTTCTTGGGCTTTGGAGAGCTCTTCCTCCTGCTAGAGTGGGGTGTTGCCCACTCTGGTTGTGTTGAAAGCTGCTCCTTTAGCCGCAGATCGGAATTACGGTGCTCTCCTCTTCCTTGGGCTTTGGAGAGCTCTTCCTCCAGCTAGAGTGGGGTGTTGCCCACTCTGGTTCTGCTCAATAAATGCTTCATTAGTTGAAGCACTTGATCGGGTCGAAGTAGAGCGCATATGCTGAGACTTCATGATGCGCATAACTGAGACGCTGAAATAGATACGCCTGACTGAGACGCTGAAGAGACACGCCTGACTGAGACGCTGAAGTAATGCACCTGACTGATGATGCGCCTGGCGGAAGGCGCATGGCAGTTTGCTGCGCCTGGCTGTAGTCTTAGGATCTTTCTTTTTTGTATAAATTCTTCTTTGTAAAGCCTTTTTTAGACATGTAATAGACTTTTATATGAAAATAAAAATCCTTTTGATGTCTATACTTTTGTTGTTCTTTGCTGTACCAAGTACTTCGTTAGAGCTCCCTGGCGCATGTAATGTTAAGCGCATAGGAATTCTGGCCTGTGGATGTACCTGAAATTCCATGCTTCTACACCTACATCTTGTGGAGTTCTCCTATAATAACAGTTTCCAGGCCAGTATCCAGATGGCACCCTATGGGGCCTTGTACGATAGAAAGTACAGATCTCCGTTAGCATGGGATGATGTAGGCGAGAGACAGATGCTTGATCTAGAGATGATCATACGGACTATTGAGGTGGTCCGGCAAGTCAGAGATCATCTTCAAGTTGCACAAGATCGCCAGCGTCATTGGGCCGATTCTCATCGACATCTCCTTGAATTTTCTGTCGGCGACCATGTACTCCTTAGGATCTCGCCTACCCGTGGCGTCATTCGTTTCGGCGTATGGGGAAAGCTTAGTCCTAGGTATATAGGGTCATTCGACATTCTAGAGCGAGTAGGTGATGTGTCCTATCGTCTCGCTCTTCCGTCGTCGTTACGTGAGGTGCATGATGTCTTCCATGTATCCCAATTACGACGGTATATCCCGGATCCGAGTCATGTCCTTGATCATTCGGAATTGGTTGTTGGTACCAACCTTTCGTATGAGGAGAGACCCGTATCAATATTAGACCGAAGAGAGAAGATACTCAAGAACAAGACTATCAAGTTAGTCCGTGTTGCTTGGGGTAATCACTCTTTGGGTGAGTCAACGTGGAAGCATGAGGATGATATCCGATCGCGATATCCCGACCTGTTTGACTCGTAAGGTATAATGTCTTTCTTATGCCTTATATTTTTGCTTCCTTGCTTGCATGATTGATTGTTTGATTGATTGCTTAGTCTTATTGTATATTGACTAGTATATCTTGCTCGACATCTCTAACCTCTTGATTAAATTCCGAGGACGGAATTCTTTTAAGGTGGGTAGAGTTGTCATCCTCGGATTTCGTTATACATATTTTGGTATACGTGTACGTATCTCGGACCCGTATTTTGACTTGTCCTGACTGGCTAGCCTTGGGTTTTGCATTGGCATGGGTTAATTAGCATTTCATGGTTCATGTGGTCTATTTTGGCTTTGGCATGCATCGGGTTCGGTTGGGTTCGGCTTGGTTTGGTTCGGTTTGGGTTAGTATGCAAACCCCTACCTACCACCATCCCTAATTTATTAACCCAACAACCCCTTCTCTCTCCTCATTCATTTTCTCATTAAACTCCTTCTTCTTCCTCATTACTCTCTCCACCTACCAAGAGGGAGGCTTAGGTAAGTACAACTTACTTCATGGAGGAACTCCATTTTTGTTGTTCCATTGTCTTCCTCACGAGATTCTAAGACACTTTAGTACTTAGCATTTTTAATTTTCATGGTTTATTTCTTGTAGATCTAAGATTGTTGTATTTCGTATTTTTTGGGTTTTGATCTACTAAAATTTGTTGTTTTCGGAGTTTGAGAGTTCCATGTAGTAGGAATTTCGATCCTACTCAAGTTTGGCCTTTGAATGGTTGGGTCAAGTCTTGGCCGAGATGGGGTTCTTGAGTTCTTGAGTCCCATGGCTGCTTGCCTTGGCCTTGGGAGAAGACGGGCCCTTTACGCCCACGTTTTATGTGCCCGTGTAGTGTTCTCCCTTTTACGCCCATGTTTTACGTGCCCGCGTAGTGTTCTCCCTTTACGCCCACGTTTTACGTGCTCACGTAGCGTTTTCCCCTTTACGCACACGCATTTGCGTGCCAGCGTAATCTCCTCTACGCCGGGTTCATTCCAACTCTACGCAGGGGCTACTCCGCTCGCATGGAGTGCTCGCTCGCGTAGAGTGCTTGCTAGCGTAGAGTCCCGCTCTCGTGCAGTCTTGCCCGCGTAGGGAGCGGCCCTTCCTCGGTCTTGCCCGCGTAAAGCTATTTTACGCTCGGGGCCCCTTGGCCTAGCGTAGTTTCACTAGCGTAGAGTCTTGAGCCCTTTGGCGTACCCCGATCGTCTCTCTATGTTCTTGCACTTTGTCATGAACTTGATAATCACGGTTGGATAGTACGATTGGAATGATGGTTGTACACGGCATGGTCTAACAAGTAAATTGATAAGACATGGCATGACAGGACAAGTAAGCATGATGGGAACTATTGAATGCTGTTGCGACGGCTAGCATGACTTGACAAGAATGAATGGCCTGGACACCGTGGATAATTGTGTTTGTACAAATGAACCAGTATTGTCTTACATCATGTCTAGGGTATGGACCCCTGAGTACCACGGTCAGGGGTACTTGCTGAAACTGACTAAGGTTAATAACTAGAATAATCCAGTAGTCATGAAAAGATTTTCCAGCTACAGGCAATCCCGTTATCTGGGTGTCCCATCATGGGATTTGTAGCCTGTCGTCGAGTAGGGCACATTTCTAGCACACTGTCATGTGTTGCACCCTCCAAGATACTTAAGGGTACATGCGTTTCTTGGACGATGTACCCACATGAACTCAACCCCTAATGTCGTCTGGATAACCTGGATGGTCTGCAGGGCTTGTGGCTGTTGGATCAATCTCATTGCATCTTGTTAGTAACTAGGCCTGTGATAATCCTAGTTAGTTAAAGTATCAAGCCGTACTTATTGCTTGGCCGTGAATGTTGGATGGAGTTTAACCAGTCCAAGCCTTGTCATTGTTCCAGTACCTGGCTACTTTGGAACATGATTGCTTATGCTTACTTTATCAATAACTGATCGGAATAATTTCTCATCCTCATGGCATTATTTCTCTATTTAGATTTCATGTCTTATTATTATCTTTCTTATTTTATGTTCTGATATGCTGGTTTTAGTTCTTAAGTGAAGCCTCCCTTGTGGCACTTGCTCTTTCTGGGATCTGACCCAGCTGGTTTTGTATGGCCAGATACCGGAGCAGCTCCAGAGGATCTCCCTACCTTCCAGCCAGATGGTGACCACCAGGCGTAACCCTGGCAACGAGTGGATTTTATTTTGCTCTTCCACTCTATTGTAAAAATATTCTTTTGAGGCGTTTAGCCGACGAGCAAGTGTTAGCTCGATTGCACTTTACTTACTGTCTGCCTATGGGCTGTAGCATGATTAACAAATCCTAGGATTGATCATGTAAGACTGAAACTCTTGCTAGTCTTCACATTTTGGATGACTAGCTTCATGATCATCTAAATATGTAATGTATGGGACGCCTTACTATTGTATATTTGGTGCTCTGATATCTTGTAAACTGCCATTACTTGTTTGAGATTGAGACAATAGGCTTGTTCATGACCATAAAAGACTGATGGCTTGTAGTTAAACCCTCATGTATCTAGACAACCGTGACCATATAGTGAGGTGGGTTGCACTTCAATATACGTGGCTGGCTGTGTCCGCCCCCGCTCTCCAGTATTCTGGTTCTGGGGCGTGACAACAACTGGTCTGGTGCTATATTCCATGTGCTGACAGGTACTCTACAAGTGTCCTGTTTGTGTACTCCGTTCCATTGTCAGACCTCAGCACCTTTACTACTATATTGTACTGAGTCTGGACATGTTTATGGAAGTCCCGAAAGCAAGCAAATACTTCACTCTTATTTTTTATTAAATACAGCCAGGAGACACGAGATGCACAATCAATAAAGGAGACAAAGTACTTATATCCATTTATAGTGTTAGTAGCACATGGACCCCAAACATCAGAATGTACTACCTCAAAAACAAGAGAACTCTTATGACCAGTACCAACATATGAGCTTCTAGTAAGCTTTCCTAACTCGCATGCATCACATACTAATTTATGTTTATTTGATTTTGCATACATCTCTGGATACAACTTACTTAGAGTATCAAAAGAAGAATGTCCCATCCTCCTATGATGAAGTATCAAAGTATCTTCAGTCCTCTGCTGCAGCTCTCTCATTCCAGCCTTCTCTGCCATAGATATCAATGCTGAGTCCAGTCCTTCCCGATCTAGGTACCACAGTCCCTCATGCCAGGTGCCAGTCCCAAGTCTTCGTTCCGTCCCTTTCTCCTGGAAAATTACCTTAGGAATATCAAAAGAAACAGTGCATTTTAGTTGGAGAACTATAGAACTAATAGACAAGAGACTGACTGGAAAGGATGGAGCATGTAACACATTGGATAATCTTACTGAACATGTACAATTAACAGTACCCTTACCGACCACTGGTTGGAAAGTGCCATCTGCAGTCTAAATGGTGTCTGCTGGTGCTAGGTGAGTGTATGAAGAAAACTCACTAGCGTTCCCGGTCACATGCCAAGATGCTCCTGAGTCGATAATCTAGTCTGACGTTTTAAGGGAAGACATAGATGCAAGAACGAGTGACTCGTCAGTACCTTCTGATGGGTGAGCATACATAGCGATGTTGCCTCCGAAGAATGGGGTGGATGTCTCCTCTGCTTCGCTCCTCCTGTCTCCTTCGGTCGACGCTCTCTGCTTCCTCTCCAGCGGGTCCAGCAGTACCTGATCCTCCTCAGTAAAGGTGCCACCAGCTCCTTCATTCCCTTCTGCCACCAGCAAGTTTGCCCGATAGCCTCCTCGGCCGCCTCGTCGGCCTCCTCGACCACGTCCACGTCCAATATATCCTCGTCCTCGTCCACCACCTGAGTCTCCCTCCTTAGGTGGTTTGGTACAAGCATATCGATGATGGCCCATCTCTCCGCAATTGTAGCACTGCCGATTGTATTGCCATAGCTCTCCCTTGGATCCTGTGTCGCCCGAGCTAGCAGCTACTAGTGCTGACTTTGCTTCGAGGGGACCACATGTCTCTGTCTGTAGTCTGATCCGCGTCTCCTCCTGGATCATGGCTGAGATAGCCTCCTCAAGACTAGGGATATCTGGTTGGGCGAGGAGTAAGGTCGTCCTCTGTGCAAATGCGGCAGTCAGCCCTTTGAGGACTTTCATCGTCCTCTCATGCAGACACACATGTCTCTCCTTGCACTTCGGGTCCCCGCAGTTTGCCCGTTTCGAGGAGTGATCATAATCCAGCCAGAGACGCTCCAACTCCGTAGCGTACTCCTGCACCGTCTTTTCCCCTTGTATGGTGTCATCGATCTCCCCTTTTATCTGGAAGATCCGTAGGTTGTTTCCCACGCCATTATAGGTTCTCCTCAACTTCTTCCATACGTCTTTCACCATCTCAATGCCATCTACTGTGGAAGCAATAGACTGGACTAAGGAATTGAGAAGCCAGATGTAAATCACCATATGAGTGGATTTCCATTCGTCAACGTCCTGTTGAGCCCTCTTCCGGCTCTGTCTTCTCGCCCGTCAAGAATTCCTCCAGGTTCTTTCCTGCAAGGGTTCTTCTCACCCGCCGTGACCAACTCAGATAGGTGGCTGGTCCATCCAACTTCAGATCGATGGAGGGTAGTTCCAACTTTGGCGGCGCTCGTGTCGTGCTATCACCAGCCGACACCTTTATCAACTTCATCAACGTCGCCACATCGTCAGCATCCAGCTTCTTGAGGATCGTCTCTATCGATGCTTCTTCTCGATCACGTCACACTTGCTCCACGACTCACGCTTGTCCTCGTCGTCCTCTCCTAAATCCGAATATGTCTGGTTTCATCGGATCTAGGCATCATCGGCATCGCCTTGAGAATCTCATATGAGATAAATCTTCAAGAACGATTTTAGGCTTTCCTACACTGTAGGTGCCACAGATGAAATAAATCTCAAGTTTAGGCTTACCTATACCGTAGGTACCACAGATGAGATAAATCTCAAGTTTAGGCTTACCTACACAGTAGGAGCCCTAAAAGTGGTGTGCACGGAGGCACCCACGGCAGTAGCAGCCGCAGCCGCTCAGCGGCGACTGCAGCGGCAGCGCGAGCGGTGCAGAAGTGACAGCGGCACAGCCGCAACGGCAGCGGCGCAGTAGCTGCAGCGACGGCGGGGAGGGGGGGGAGGGAGGACGAGGTTAGGGGTAGGATTTGTGTGGAAAAGGTAGCTCTGACGGTTTTCTAAGCAAGTTTAGGCTCTGATACCATGTAGAGATTTTAAGTGATTGATTATTATTGGAATAGAGACTACATATATATAGGGGAGGCTAGACTCCTCTCCTATCATCCTAGGCAATGTGGGACTAAAGCCCAATAACACTTTAACACATATATCAACAGAATCTATATCCATTCGTCTCATTTGGGTCTCAAAATTTATTTGTTTAATATTCTCATACAAACCCAACCAATTCTACATTCAATATTTTACTACAAATTTGGATCTGAAGATACATTTTTGAGCTCTAACTACTACTGATGCTCTTAGAAATATAAGCCTTGTATGATTTGATTCAAAAATAAATAAAGAAATCCTGGCAAGCTCAATTCCCAGATACCGCATTAACATCAAGCAAAAAAAGATTGGTTGACCAGACAAGCTCGTAATGCAACCTGAAACATGGGGACTACAAGGATTATTGCACCAAACAGAGAACACTATGAGAAAAAATATGAAGAGACAAATTGACAAAAACAAGAACACAGCAGCATATATCAAGCTGTGTGACACAATCAATTGAAAACTCGAATGCTATTTACAGATATAGATGTAGGAACAAGCCACAGAAACAAGAAAATAAACCTTTCCTAAGCAACTAAAGGCTTGATGTATGTCCAAAAATGTTTTTAACAGTGAAACAGCATGAACAAAATTTACAAAGACAAATTGCTGAAGTATAAGCATCACATCAAGATCTGCAACAAAAGCATATTTGTACATATTAGATGTTTTAACAAAGTCACAGACACGAAAGAAGACACCACACAGAATCCTTCTATCTCACAGTCACACATTGGGACCTCACAAGCCTAAACAAGGAAGAAAATGCAGAGAAGGCCTTACAAACGGCATCAACGACAACAAAACTTTTCTCTATCACTCCTCAGTAGTTCCGGGAATTCTTCTGTACATTCTCTTTATTATAATTTATATATAACACATCCTCTCATACGGCCATGCAAAATTTCAAAAGCTCTCCCTGCGCCTTGCGCCTTTGTCGAGACCTCAGTTGCAGTTATATATATAGTTTACAAGGAAAATTTGGAAGCACCCAAGAGGAGGATCCATTAGCGGACACTCCAGTCCTATATACCTACTACACAGACTACTGACGACCAAAATGGTAAAAGAAAATCAATGGGACCAAGTAACAGGTTTGATCCCTTCCAAGATGCCCAACCTCGTTAGTGGGGTTTATGATCACTCCGAGTCCTTGGCGGAGCCTGCAGTGTTCATTCCATTAGAGGAATCAGCACCACTGGGGGATGTTGATGGGCTTCCCTGGTGGTTCTCTTCATTACATGTCCTGGATCCTCCGGGCCTCGAGCGGATATTGACCCCCATCGGGAAAGGTTCCTGCAAAGAGAGAAAATGGAACATCAATCCTGGAGGCTGGAGACTTTGGACCAGTGGATGTGGCGCACTAAAGTTGGCAATTGGGTTGCACTTTATTCTACGCCCAACAAAATCCAGAAATGGACCACTATTAACTTGCTTCATCACCATCTGCCAAGTTACCAAGCCCATATATTGAGCCAACCTATAACTAAGAAGGTTTGGAGGATTTCTGAATGCTGAAACATTAACATATCCTACTAATATCTTCCTAAAATATAAAATAAGCAGTCATTGGAGCGTGTATGACATGTCACAGTTGCATCAAATTTCCGAGGAAGATGAAATTTCACAATTAGGGGTACAAGGAGATTTTGCAAAAAGAAAAAGAATATAGAAACCAGGAGTAGAGTTTTATGAGCATCTCCACTCATGTTAGATGATCCTAATTACTAATAGGCAAGCAGATAAAGTCGTATAACAATTGAAGGTAGCGTAATAGGAATGACTCGAAAGCTACCATAAACACAATTCAAGAATCAACTTATGCATGAATAGAAGGCCCATATATAGGTTAGCCAAGTTAAGATTGCCTTAGTCACTCCCACTTCCATCAAGAGTTCCTAATTACTAATAGGCAAGCAGATATATTCGTATAACAATTGAAGGTAGCGTAATAGGAATGACTCTAAAGCTACCATAAACACAATTCAAGAATTGACTTATGCATGAATATAAGGCCCATATCATAGGTTAGCCAAGTTAAGATTTGCCTTAGTTAAACTCCATGTCACTCCCACTTTCCATCAAGAGTTACAATGAAAAGGTTATAGGTCCGTGTGACACTAGTAAATAGCTACTACAACATAGAAACTGCATTTGCCAATGAATGCGTCTTTGAAGGAGGTTACATTATGAAAAACAAGAATTTGAACATAAAAAATAGCATAGGCAATATGATGGTGCAGTTATGATATCATATGTACCTGATCCCCAGCATTTGGGCCATCTGAATGGAAAAGAATGGGACGACAGCGCTTATCTTCATTCATCAAACTCGAGTTCTGGAAATGAGCAATAAGTGCTGATTTCCCTTGGATCCTAGCATAGGCAAGTGATGCTACTTTTTCACTGTTGAATTTCTCCCATTTCTTACCATTGAATGCCTGAAAAATAAGATCAACTTAACCTTTTTATCTTTAATCATAGTATTGACTTTGTAAAGCCCAAAGCTAATACAGAAAAGAGAGAGAAATGAACATCCTATTTCTTGTGCTTTATCATAGGAATAGATAAAAGCAAGCAAAATAGTCCCAATATTTTATAGTTTTCATCGCAATTGAGATGTAGTGATCAGAACCTGAAAAAAAGGGATGATCTGTCGAGGATCAATCATGTTGATGAAAGCATAGCCCACGTTGCACTTGTTCTGAAAGGAGGAGCTTGAAGTTAACCTCCACAGACAGAGAAGTAATCACAAAGGTTGTAGGTCAGATAATTTAGTTACCTTGAAATCTATAGGCAAATAGATAAAGTTATAAGTTCCTTTATGTTGTTCATCAATAGCAGCAAGTAGCATCTTAGACGTGTATCTGTTCGTCAAGTACAAGAAATTTTGAGTCGAGGAAACTAAAAACAGTCTCACTAAATAACTAGAAAATAGAATTAAGGGAGGTCAGCAGGCTAGTCAATATACTTGTTGGGGATGTTCTTAATCATCAGCGTAGTTCGCAAATCTTCACCAAGCAAAATGCACTCAATATCAAGTTCATATTGCTTTTTGTTATCACCTTGGTTAGCATTGGAATCGTTCCTCCGACTTCTAACACGATCATTAGGAACATCAAAAGAACCAGGCACAGGAATGATATGGCTCCTCCCATGGAATATTTGGCACCTCTGCTGAGGCGAGGCAATACCCATATGTGGAGAAGAAATAGATGGGTCAAGACAGCTTCCAGCGGAATGAGGGAACATGTTATGATGGGCAAGTTCAAGAGGGTGCATCGCAGAGCTACCAGGAAAACCCGTGCTTCCAAGAGAACCAGGATGAAAATTTGGTGCATCAGTAGAATCTCCGATATAAGGCTGTCTTCGTTCCCAAAGTGAGGGATTAATGACAGGCGCTGAGCCCACGTGATGCGGGTGTAAGGGTACAACAGAGTTCAGCATGTGAGATGGTGCTCTTGGAAGTCCACGCATTTGTTGTGGATGAATGTTTACAAAAGATGGTGAACCAGACCACATCATGGGGCCACTTGGCAGATGGGGATATGCATTGCTGTTATTCCACAAGTACTGATTCCCATGGACAGGGCAATTGCCATTTCCTGCAGATGGGATATGCATTGCGTATGAATGTTGTCAAATACAGAATTCTTTACTTCAACAAGCAGCAGCAAGAAAACACCTAGAGTAAATAGCAAGGAACAATGGAACATTGAATACTGTAGATGTCATAAGAAAAACTCCAAAATTAAATTCAATACTTACGAGTCCTACATGCGATCAACTTTCTATAGAATGCACAAGTTTTATGGAAAAGTTGAATCCGTGTGACATTCTCTCAACAATAAGGATCTAGACATTTTAAAAGCATTAACTTCATTTCATGAACTAGGAGTCTTCCAGAATGGACCCATGATTGTCTAGTTATTAGGAAAGAATGATATACCCAAAAGCATGGGATATATTTTCTACAGCTTACTTTATACACTAAATATCTATTCCCCAGTTTGATGACCCATCATGCAATCAGCACTATAAATTAGCTTCAAACCGTTGAGTTACAGAGTAGGTTAAAATGTAAAAAAGAAGTAGAATCAGAACAATCAGTTAACAAGAGTTTCTTTGCTACCAAAGAATGCTAGAGAATTTACAATGGCAACAAAATGCATATATGTGGTTGCTGTTTACTTACCGCCTTCATTATGCTCAAAGGAGTGGTTGATGATGCTACCCGAGCCTGATCTCTGAACATATCTATTATCAAATCCTTCACCATGTCTAGAGTTCTTATTGATGAACATGGGTGGCATGGCACTTGAGTTGTATGGGATGCCATTGCTCATCCCATCATGGTACTCTGGTAAAGAATGTGGATGCATAATTGGCATACCTTGAAACCCAAACTTCACCTGTCCAAGAGAATGGCACAAGTCACCATGGCCAGACAGATTTCTGTGACTTCCAAGAGAAGTAACCCTGACGGGCGAGGACATATTTTGAGATACACAAGAAGAGATCCCATTATTTGTAGTTTCCCCAAATAGGCTGACTGGTCCTCGAACTGCAGAATGTAAGCCATGGGCAGTTTCATTATCAACACTAGTTGATGAAATTGCCCCAAGTTGAAGTGATCCTGAAGAAAATGATGGAACCAGTAAGAGTCAAAAGCATTGTTAACAAGGTGTTTCAGAAACCATCAACTGGAATAGCACGTCATTAAACAGGTATACCAAACATCATACCGTAGCTTCCTGGTGGTGAGTCATTAAGAGGGCTCCCTCTGCCGCCATTTGATTCTTCCACATCTACGTCTGGAAATTGTTGCATCAAGCTACTGGTAGGAAATGTATCAGTGAGAAACGGACATCACATAGAACTTGATTCAGTCTCAATATAAAATTGATTCAGTTAACAAACACTCAAATATATAGTAAACCAAAATTGATTCAGGCTCAATATATAACTGGACCAGATATCAAAATAAACCATATCTGACAAGAGACAACTATAACAATACATAGCTAATAATTCAAAGGTAAGATTAACTTCCATGCTTAGATTATTGCAATAATGATTGTCAGACATAAAATTAAGGTAGAAAATCCAAGATAAACATGAAAACCATCACTGTGAAACCAATGGTTACCAGATCAATCAAAGCAAGGCTAATAATATATGGAAGTTTGAGCTGCTATTACAAGCTTTACTATATAGCTAAAAGTTCGATTCTTGGGAGAAACTTCCAAGCAGGTATAGTAGTAATGAGCAGATTTTCATGAGTCTCACTAATGCTGAGTAAACGGAGGTTTCATTTCTATGTAAAACTTTTTACATAAAGAAATAGTTAATATGCTACACATAACAAAAGGGACTCAAATTTTTGAGCTACCAGTTAATATGCTACCTTTACTTAAAATCTCAGCATTGAAGCGGCTAACTAAGACCCACTATGGAGCCACGTAGAACCACTTTAAGGGGATACTATAAATCCTATCGGTTAAACTAATCACGTGTACATGCTACTACTGTCAAATTTGACCATGTGCGCGCCCGTTCAATCCACCTAGACAAAAGATGTTATATCACATATAAGTAGGTATTTGATTAGCCAACAACATCAACCATATGAACAACTCTGTAAACCACATTGGTCAAAAGTAGGTGGACATAAAATAACAAAGTTTGAACATGTATTAACTAGCTGGAACATGTTTTGCACGTCTACTACAGCCTAATTCTAGTTGTACCAAAATATAACAAAGCTTGAACAAAATATCAAACATTTGTGTTGCTGATGATTCATTTAATATTCACAGAATGAGGAAAGAAATATGAAGACACTTGAACAAAATATATGTAACACCTAATGCTTGACAACGTCAAGCTTGGGGACAACCTATTGCCTGCGCCAAAAAGGCCTTAGGATCATCTAAGCTAGTTCTTTCTGACCCCCTATTCCACTTGAGTACTACTTGAACTTGTACATGAGAAATGGACTCCCTGTGCCACTAGGATGATCAGGTAGGTATTGAAGGTCCATTTTAACTCCAACCTCAACAACGTCACAAGGGCATTCTAATCATTAGCATCATCATCCATGCCTACTCCCATAAGAGGGTCGGCTAAGCATAAGAAAGCTCCATAAATAAGTTGACCAAGTTCTTATGGCTGGCTGGCGACTTGACGTTAACTCTCTATGTTGGTGTCAAATCCTAGCAATGTAGATATAAGCATGAGAGGATCGTGTCATAAAATTTTGGTGGACACTTGGCAAGTAGGTAGACCTACCTTTTGGATGTGCACTTTCAAGTTCATGTGACCAAAGAGAACCTTCCAAGTTATGTAATAACAGACAGATGCAACTGGATTATGGTACTTCTACTCTTTATTAAGTGAGGTATCGGGTGTTTATCCAACATCCACATCAATAATAGTATTAACATAGTAGTGATAATTGTAGAACTCTCCTAGATTTTATTTTCTTTAAAAGAAGCATGATATTTAAGGAAGAATCCCCTTGTTCTATAACAAAAATAGTTAAAAAACCATAAGCTTTTTCTCACATGGTTTTGACCTGCCATAGTTAACTCAATCAATATCTTGAGTTTCCTGGTATAGTTTCATCATGTGCATACTTAAGAAAAATGGAAGGAGAAAGCTATATAAAGAGCATATGAGCACCACGAGGGTCTACCAAGACAGGATCTGGTGAAGGTCAAGGACTCGAAATGGGTGAAGCCTTACTACTATTTTTATGGAGATTATTTCAATGAGCAGAAACCATGTCCTTCAGGATAAAAGCACCAAAACCTTATCTCACTGTCCAAAACGGTGCCCCCTAAATGTGGCTTAAGATTTCATGCTCCACCACCAATACTATATCTTGAGTTTCTCATCTTAGAGTTCACTAACTTAAATAGTTAAGAAAAATGGAAGGGAAAAGCTAAAAAAGGGCATCTCGGTGCCACAAGATTCCCAAAATGCAGACTCATGAAATAGATTGTTGAAAAGGTCTTATGGCAAGCCGCAAACAACCTTTTTGATAATTCACTGTTTGCATACCTAGTCCTAAACCTATCTATTATGGAGAGATTGTTTCAGCAGTTCGTAACATTATCTAGGATGCAAGTGCCAAGACTTACCTTTGCACCAGCTGACACCCCTAGGGAGAAAAGTTGATGTGCTTCAAAAACTTCATGATACTAAGATTGAGAGCTACTTGTTGAATATTTGTGATAATTTTATTGATAATCTTATGGCTGTATATAGCCTAACAATCCTCCTCATTACATTAAACCCTCTGTGGAATATCCTGTGGCATATTCTGACATACCAAATATACCAACAGGATATTCCAATATACTTATTCTAATATACCAACACTCTCCCTCAAGATGGACGAAATATATTCACTAAGCCCATCTTGTCACATCCTCTAATCATGCTCACAGTGCTAAGTCCCTTGGTCAGTCCGTCTACTACATGATCCTTAGTTGGAACATGGCCTAGCTTCAGTAGTCTACTATCCAACTTCTCCTTGATGAAGAACCTATCGATCTCGATGTGTTTAGTCCTGTCATGCTGTACTAGATTGTTGGCGATACTAATAGCTGACAGGTTGTCACACCACAGCTTCATCTTGGCTCCTTGATCCAGCTTCAGCTCCACCAGCATATTCTTCAACCATAGCAGCTCTGCAACTCCCAAGGCCATAGCTCTGTACTCCACTTCAGCTGTCAATCTGGCCACCACTGACTGCTTCTTACTCCTCCAAGAGACCAAGTTGCCTCCTACAAATATACAGTATCCCGAGGTAGATCTCATGTCATCAGCACAGCTAGCCCAGTCAGAATCACAGTAACCCTCGATGCTCACGTGATTATTCTTCCTGAATATCAGTCTCTTCCCAAGGGCACCCATCAAGTATCTCAGAATCTGGTACACTGCGTCCATATGACCCTTCCGTGGGTGTAACTATCACTTTTCTAAAATGAGGATAATTTTGAACTTTTGTAAAATTGATCATGTTAGTTATTAAATAATGAATTTAAATCATGTTAATGATAAATTGATGAATTTTTTATTATTCTAATATTATTTGATGTGATGCATTGTGTTTGTGCCTTTAGTTAGTGAAACCTTAGAACAACTTTGCCTAGAGACTAACCATGACCATTGAGACCTAGCTAATGGATTTAGATTAGTAACTAGACTCTAATCTAGCTAGGAATCACTTAGAATCTAATTAAAGATTAAAATCAAGGTGCTAGTTTGGACCTTTAGCAAAGGGGCTACATATTACAACATAGGAAGGCCTTTGGGCTATTGTAACCCAACCTAACCCTAATCTATCACCCATGGCCGGCCACACAATGATTCCCCCCTATATAGATCAACACTAGCCCCCTTCTTCCTCTCTTTCATTGAAACCCTAACCCTAGCTTGTGTTCTTCCCCAAATTTGTCCCCTTTTACCAAATCAACTCCAAATTCATCCAAACCAATTGCAAACTAATCCTCTTGAGGAGAGGAGGTCTCTATTGGCTAGCTAGGAAGGATTTGGAGCAATTTGACCATTGGATTTGGTGGGAGAACCTTGCAAGAGGATTTTCATTGGGATTCCAACTCCCAATTGGTAAGAATCTCTAAACCTATTAGATTTCAGTTTTATTGTTGTAGATGCATTCATTCAGAGTCCCCCTAGCCCTATGAATGATTTGGATTAAATTCGTGTCCATTTGAGGTCCGTATCATGGACGTATCGCTCCGTATTAGAATGGTATCTCAAGTGTTCGACAAAATGCCACATAGGAAGTTTTTATCACCAAATTCTAAATAAATTATATATTTAGGTAGCCTATTATATGTAGATTGCAATGGTATTTGACTGAGTCGGTTTTAGTGTCGTTTGCTGTGTCAGATTGGACACGGGGACACGCAGCACGCTGCTAGCATTACGTTGGGTCTACAGTGATCCCCTGCTGCTGCGGGTTTCATATCCCTTCGACACGACACTAATTCACCTCCTAGTGACTGATTCATGTAGGGGCAGTGACTTACACCTAGCCTAGGAAATTGGGCTTCACTTGATGGTGTATTCGATCTGTGGCATCTGCCACAGATCTGGCCCTGTGCAGTCGGGACACACACGCACACTGCACATTGGCTTTTTACTGGACACTCTAGATACATTGGACACATGTCTGACACATGGTTGACACCTACTCACTGCTCACTCATGAACACATGACACCACTTCATGACACATTCACTTTGATTCGACACACAATTGTATGTTCACCTTCACTCACTCATTCACATTCACCATGTGACACTCGAACACATTTCACTTTGTCATCTGCTTAAGTTTTGTACACTGGACACTTGACACTTGCTTCACTTGCTGACACACTCTGATACAATTGTTCACACTCACCTCACACCCTGCTGCATGTCACTCGACACCAATTGACACATTTGACACACTGTCTGAATGCTTTGACACTGAACACCATATTCTGATACTCTAGATACATTGGACACCCTTCATTACTGCTTGCATCTGTTTTGACACTTCATGGACACTAATTGACACTGCTCTGAATACACTAACTGTTCTAATACTGCATTGACACTTCACTTAACACTCTGTGACACTCACTCATGCTCACACATTCACTCCTTGCATTCACTTTGCTGCATTGACACTGCACTTATATATCTAACACTCACTTCACCATGTTCTGTTCTCTTGACACATTTGCATTCACCCACACACACACGGCTACATTAGCAAATCCTAACTGTTCTGGTTGCTTTCCCCCTTCTGTTCTCAGATATCTGAGATGTTGACCCCCTCACTTGTTCAGTTGGTCCAGTCCAATCCTGGACAGAATTGGGGGACTTGCTATGTTATATATATATATATATATATATATATATATATATATATATATATTTTGGAAGAAAGATAAATTTTATTCCAAAGCAACGCAGTAATCGTACACCTATATGTTATATATATATATATATATATATATATATATATGAGAATTGAGGGATAAATTGTGTTATCTAAATGTGAGTTTGTGGCTATATATATGTATGTATGCTGCTATATATGAGGGTATACCTATATGTGATGTGGCTATATATATGTATGTATGCTGCTATATATGAGGGTATACCTATATGTGAGGTTTAGCTATGATATATGTTTATGAGATAGGTTAACAGATGTGAGGATAGAGATACCAGATATATATTATATGCTAATATGTGAGTGTATATATATATATATATATATATATATATATATATATATATATGGTAGATAGGGATAACTGATATCTATAATGTATGCTATATAGGTATCATGATATATGTATGTATTGTGGGGTTAGATGTATATCTATATGTTAGACTATATATGTTAGGCTCTATATGTTAGACTATATATCGTAGGCCAATATATATATGATTATATGAGGGTATTGATATGTGAGAGGTAGGGTATGTATAATCTATAAGAGGATGTGTATATATACGATATATATATATGTGTGTGTGATTATATATATGTATTGGGATATAGGGTAAATGTATATGTGATTTGATATCCTAGTCTATAGTAAGTTGATGATATATGTAGTACCTTAGGTATTCTAATATATTAGCCTATGAGTTTATGAGATAGCCTATGGAATGACCTAGAAATTGATCCACTAGGCCTATGTGACCTTGTTGACTAGAGTTTGACCAAATCCTAGACAGTTGACCAAGTTAGCCTTAGATGTTGACCTAGTTTGACTAAAGGTTGACCAAAGTTGACTTAGAGTTGACTTTGACCTAGAATCATGTAGATTGCATTGTAAACTTCAATTATTACATATTGAACACATTGTAACTTGTATTGCTCTAAATAGGACTCTGTGACTCCAGTTTGGACATCTATACATATCAGTTGCTCAGGGTACCAGGCGAGTACATTCTCTGATCGTTTTCATTCATGATAGTATCTATATTGCCTGCTTTAGACTATTTTACTTGATGCTGACACGTCGTTAACACGGATTAGTACTATATGGATCTTTTTATGAGATGTTATCCCCGCATCGGATGCATCGGATATCTAATGTTTATGTACTTTACCATGTGCATCATGTACTCCTTGTACTCGTATCTCTTCATGTACACACATGTGCTCTCATGTACTCTCATGTGCTCACTTGTGCTCTATGTAAACTAACAATCATATACGTAATGTAACTTGACAAGATCCTTGTGTATTGATTGGGGTAGGGTTGCGTAGAAGTGGTTATGTGATTAATTTTCCAAGTAGTGTAAAATTGTGCATGTCTGTTATACTCTCACGTATAATGGAGTTACCTTAGAATAAACATGTACAAACCTAAGCCGATTACATGTGCTCTAAATCACTTATATTTACTTACAGTTCTTATTTTCTATACAACTTTCCTGTACTCAGATGTGTCTATTTTCACTGCTCATGTACATCTCTTTACAGCGTTTCATGTATTTTATGCTACTGCTCGTTCTATATTTCTACCATGTTATGGAACTGCTTTCAGAGATATGTGATCATTCATGTCCTGATTGGACCCGTTGACAAAATATTACAGATAACTTGGAGGACTCCTGCACTACCCTATGGAACTGACGTAGATGACACTTGCGACTTGGACCCTCGGGATGATCCAGTTTGCACTGAGGAGACTACCATAGTTCCTAGGCTAGACTGCTAGGCTTTATCTATCTTATTTAAGTTGTCGTGAGTTGTATTTATTCAGATGTTATGTTTTGTTGTTGATAACACTTAAACTTATTTCATTTCTGGTGTATCTCACTCTGTGGATTTCATATCTATCTTATCGTGTTGTTTATCTATCTTTAGATTTGTGATTGGGTTGTATCTTCTGAGATGTCCTCCGATTGGAGAGTATATTCTGTACAGTTACATTTATACTGTGTTAGTTGATTGAAACCTAGGACAGCGTTCTACCGTCGACACTGCGGCGTAAGCTGGACGTACCCACAATCTCGTACCCTTACACTGGGTGCGGGTCGTGATAGTGGGTCATGCATGTAGCGGCTCACCACACTTACTGCAAAGCAGATATCAGGACGGGTGTGGCTCAAATAGATCAACTTGTCCACCAGTCTCTGGTATCTATCCCGGTCAGCTCGTTCCCCAGCCTCAGCAGCCAGCTTAAACCTCTGATCTATCGTCGTCACTGCAAGTTTGCATCCCATCATCCATGTCTCTGTAAGAAGGTCTAGTGCATACTTCCTCTGAGAAAGAACAATCAATTATGCTTCTCGAGCAATCTCAATCCCAAGGAAGTACCGAAGAAGGCCAAGTTCCTTCACCTGGAATTTCTTGCCAAGCTTTCCCTTAAGTCGGGCGATCTCCTGCTCATCATCTCCTGTGATAATTATATCATCCATATACACCGCAAGCATGGTGATATGGCCTCTACTCTGACAGAAGAACACAGTTTGATCAGCATTGATCTGCCGATATACCATTCCTATCATCGCCCTCCTGAATCTGTGAAACCATGCTCGAGGAGACTGCTTCAGTCCATAGAGGGACTTCTTCAACCTGCAGGCCTTGCCCACTATCTGATTCGTGCCGGATCTTGGTGGTATCTCCATGTACACTTCCTCCATTAGATCTGCATGAAGAAATGCATTCTTCACATCCAGTTGGTGTAGCTTCCATCCAACATTTGCTATCAGAGAAATCAGGATCCTGACAGTGCTCATCTTCGCCACTGGTACAAAGGTCTCAATGTCGCACGTCTAACTGTATCCTTTTGCCACCAGTCGAGCTTTATAGCGCTCAACCTGTCCATCTGGGTTCTGCTTTACAGTAAAGAACCACTTGCATCCGACTGCTCTCTTTCCTTCTGGCAGTTTTACCAGCTCCCAAGTGTAGCTCTTCTCAAGAGCCCCCAACTCCTCATACATCGCCGCTTTCCACTTTGGATCGTTCTTGGCAACCTGTCAATTGTTAGGTAAAGTAATATTATCCAAAGATGTAATGAATGCTCCATGAGAAGATGAGATATGATCATATGAAACAAACTGAGCAATGTCCCAACCATATCTAACAGGAGGATTTCCCGCATTGCTGCGAGTGGTCCTTCGTACTGATAATGGTATGGGTGAAGTAGGAAGAATGATATCACCTGAAGGAGAATCTGGTGATGGTGTAGGTATCTCAGGAGTCGAGACGGACGTAGACAAGGTACTTGACACTAGCACTATAGATACTGGTCCTGCAGTTTGCTTCCCTCTCCAACTGTAGGTAAGTATCTCTTTCTGAGTTATGGGCCTAACACCTCTCATCCCCTCCCCCTGCTCCTCTTCACCTTCCTGCTCCTCCTCAACCGCGCCTCTATGCCATACTCCTAAATCGGTCACCAGGCTTTCACCAATCTCCCCCTCTCGTCTCATACTCGCATTATCATATGAGTTGTTTGAGATTCCCTCCTGACGGTAGTATGGCTCATACTCCCTGAAGTGAACATCCATGCTCACAAACTTCTTATCTATTGGGCTCCAGCACACATATCCCTTCTGAGTCGTCGAGTAGCCCACGAAGATGCACTTGACTGCTCTATGATCAAGTTTTCCAACTGACAGTCTATTGCCTTTCACAAAACACACGCAGTCAAACACCTTCAATGGGAGTATCCCACTATTATTTTCTTGCAATATTTCACATGGAGACTTTCATCCTAGTACCTTCGAGGGCATCATATTGCTTAGTTGAGTTGCTGTCAACACTGCATGCCCCCACAGACTTTGTGGGACATTCATATCGATCATCATACTTCTTGCCACCTCCAGAAGATGTCTGTTCTTCCTTTCTGTTACTCCATTTTGTGCTGGTGTATATGCGCAGGTGGTCTGATACTGTATCCCTTGGCTGACAAGTATTTCGTAAGTGTTCTGTTGGTATACTATGTCCCATTGTCAGATCTCAGTACCTTCACCACTGTCTTGTACTAAGTCTGGACATGTTTATGAAAGTCCCGAAAACAGGTAGATACATCATTCTTATTCTTCATCAAATACAGCCAAGTGACACGAGAAGAACAATCAATGAAGAAAACAAAATACTTGTAAACATTCATAGTAGTAATGGCACATGGCCCCCAAACATCAGAATGTATTACATCAAAACAGACGAGCTCCTATGACCCTTACTAGCATATGAGCTCCTAGTAAGTTTGCCTAAATCACATGCATCTCATACTAGTTTTTCCTTATTTGTTTTCCCATAAATAGCTGAATACAATTTACTTAAAGTAGCAAAAGAGGAGTGTTCCAACCTCTTATGGTGGAGTATTAAGTATCCTCGACACTCATCTTCAATCCTCCCATTCCTGTCTTCTCTGCCACAGACATCATTGTTGAATCCAGTCCTTCTCGATCCAGGTACCACAGTCCCTCATGCTAAATGTCAGTCCCAAGTCTTCGTCCCGTCTCTTTCTCCTAGAAGATCATCTTAGGAATATCAAAAGAGACAATACATTTTAGTTGGAGGATTATAGAACTGATGGACAAAAGACTGACCGGAAAAGATGGAGCATGCAAAACATTGTATAATTTTACTGAACCTGTACAGTTTACAGTACCCTTACCAACCATTGGCTGAAAAGTATCATCAGCTGTTTGAATGTTGTCTTTCGATGCTAGGTGAGTGTAGGAGGAGAACACACTAGCATTCCCCGTCACATGCCGAGATGCCCCCGAGCCGATAATCCAGTCTGACGATTTAAGGGAATACATAGATGCAAAAGCGAGTGAGTCGTCAGTACCTTCTGATGGATGAACATACATGGCGGCGTTGCCTCCAAGAAGAATGAGGTGGACGTCTCCTCGGTTCCACTTCTCCTGTCTCCATCGTTTGACGCTCTCTGCTTCCTTCTGAGTGCCTCCAGCATGTCCATCAGTGCCTGATCCTCCTCAGTAAAGGTACCACCAGCTCTCTCATCCCCTTCTGCTACCAGCAGGTTCGCTCAATAACCTCCTGAACCACCCCGTCGACCCCCACGACTACGGTCACGTCCTCCAAAATGTCCACGTCCACCGAACTGTCCACGTACACCATATGAATCTCCCTCCTTAAGTGTTTGATGCAAGCATGCCGATGATGTCCCATCTCTTCGCAGTTATAGCACTGTCGATTGTGCTGCCATGGCTCTCTCTTAGGCCTTGTATCGCTCAAACTGGTAGCCGCCAGTGCTGACTTTACTTCAGGAGGACCACTTGTCCCTGCCTGCAGCTTGATACGAGTCTCCTCCTGGATCATAGCCGAGATAGCCTCCTCAAGGGTGGGAATCTTCGGTTGGGCTAGAAATAGTACTGTCCTCTGAGCAAATACTGCAGCCAGCCCTTTAAAAAACTTCATCGTCCTCTCCTGCAGACATACATGTCTCTCCTTACACTTCGGGTCCCCGCAGGTCGTCCGATCTGAGGAGTAATCGTAATCCAACCACAGACGCTTCAACTCCGTGGCATACTCCTGCACCGTCTTCTCTCCATGTACGGTGTCGTCGATCTCCCCATTGATCTGAAAAACCTACAAGTTGTTACCTATACCATCGTAGGTCCTCCTCAATTTTTCTCATACGTCCTTCACCATCTCGATGCCATCCACTTTGGCGGCGATCGACTGGACTAAAGAATTGAGAAGCCAAATGTAGATCACCATATGAGTGAACTTCCACTCATCGCGTCCTGCCGAGCCCTCGTCCGGCTGTCTTCTCTCCTGACAGGAAACCCTCCAAGATCTTTCCTGCGAGGGCTCTCCTCACCCGCCATGTCCAACTCAGGTAGGTAGCTGGTCCATCAAACTTCAGATCGATGGAGGAAAGCTCCAACTTCGTCGATGTTCGTGTCACGCTCTCACCAGCCGACAGTTTCATCAGCTTCATCAACGTTGCAACCTCCGCAGGGTCCAGCTTCTTGATGATCTCCTCCATCTATCATCCTCTTCTTCGATCACCTCACACCCGTTCCACGATTCACGCTCGTCCTCTTCGTCCTCTCCTGCATTCGATCATGTCTCTCCTATCGGATCTATGCCTTCAATGTCCGGAACGACCCTGCGGGAGACTTCGGAAACCACGGCTTCGCGGTGGTGGGGGCGGTAGGCCGACTGACAGGCGAGTGGGTGCCGTCGGGTGGGTGTCTCCGAGCAGCGGCCGTCGCGAGCAGCAGCAGCGGCAACAGCCGCACGTGTGCGACGGAGGTGCCCGCGGAGCAGTGGCCGGCTCGCGTGCGAGGTGGTCGGCGTGCAGCCGTGCAGCGGCGTGTGGCGGCGGGGTCGGTGTGCGGCGTGTGCGACGGGGGTGGCGGGGGCAGCGTGCAGCGGCTGGTGGCTGTGGTGGTGCGGATGGTGATGGCGGTGGCAACTAGGGTTAGGGTTTGGAAAAGGTGGCGGCGGCTAGAGTTTTTGGTAGCTCTGATACCATGTTGAATATTTGTGATGATTTTATTGATAATCTAATGGCTATTTATAGCCTTACAATCCTCCTCATTATATTAAACCCTCTGTGATATATCCTGTGGCATACTCTGACATACCAAATATACCAACAGGATATTCCAATATACTTATTCTAATATACCAACAAATACTCGTAATTCAAATTGGACGTTAAACCTACAGGGATATTAGACGTGTGATTGTACAAATTTGGTGATGGATTGTCGTGCATGATTATGAATGTAATGCAGATGGCGATACTTTAGACTCTTCTGAGTAGTCACACTCCCCCGCTCCCGCTTCTGGCTTCTAAATATGTTTGTATGTGATACTCATAACTCAAATTGGACGTTAATCATGCAAGGATATTGGACGTTGTGTGATTGTACAAATTTGGTAATGGCTTGTCGTGCTTGATTATGATTGTAACAAAGATGGCGATCGTTGCGGACACTTTTCTAACTAGTACAGGTTTTGAGCATCAAGTAGGCAAGTAATTACATATGAATCTATTACAGTTTTCTTATATCTGCAATGTAATCCATGGTTAGCTAGGATCATTAGTTCCTCCATCATCACTGATATAATTTATATTTGTGAACAAGAGCAGTCTAATATTGCTATATTGATATCATTGACATGTTCCAATATCAATTCTTGTGATCAAGTATTGAGAGTGGGGGGTATAGAGGGGAACAATTACTAGTCACATGGACAACGAACCCGTTATGGGCTCACGTTTACGTGTGCGAACATTGTTCCCTAAAACACACGATATGAGCACTTAGTCTTCCTTTCATTTTTCATCGTTGTATTTCTTGTTGATATACTATTCATATTGTTCATCATGTCCTTCCTTTTACATTCACATATTGTTTACTTGTACTAGGTTTGTTTACTTTTGTACTTTCTCCGTCCTGGCTGGACAGACTATACAACTTAGGATCAGAACTCCGAGCAATATTGTCCGTACGAGGGAGCAGTTATTGCCACTAAAGAGACATGCTATTACTAGTTTAGTTCATTATTCTTAGTAGGTTTGTTTCCGGTTATATGAGACTATTAGTGTATTTGTATTTGTCATTTCTTTCTTTCATAGTATGGTTAGTATATTTGATGAGATTAACCGTTGTACAAATGTTTATCATATATTGATAGATATGGACGGACAATGTACTGCTTCGTTTGATGGGTTTTTAGAAGTGAATCATATTGAACAATGTAGGATGGACGTAGAACGTTCTCGTCCAAGAAATGGAGGGATCGTGACAAAAGATTACGACCATAATTATTTATCAATTATTTGTGTAGACAATCAAGGACCAGATTGGCACTACAATCTTTCAAAAGATGCTGAGAAAAGACGAACATCATTTTAATGCAACATCTATTGAGCGAGGTTCACATTACCGGTCTCATAATCGATTTCAGACCGTTCTTATGAGTACCGCTATCTGCGATGTCAGTAGTTATCAGTGGTTTTGGATTGGAGTTTTTGTTTCAGACAGTCAAGAAACAATTAACAAAAAAAAATTTAAAAATTAGAAATATATTTCATATTGCTAGGTGTAATATTATATACTATTTGTTGCTTTCCATTAGTTCTGATCTATGTTGTACTGGGCACTAGGCGAGACGACAGGCCACACGCCTCGCCTAGGCTGGCCTAAGCGTCCGCCCAGGATCCACTGCTCTAGAATCAAAAAATTCTACAATTATGCATACAACAAATATGTAGTATAAGTAATAAGCAATAAGCATTAAGCAATAAGCATAGAAGTAATATAAGAAGCAACAAATATGAAATAACTAATATTCAACATCAAGTAAGGATAGTAAACATAATTGGGCAACCCTAGACGAGCTCTTTTTTTTCCGTACGCGACCCTAGGCGAGCAAAACCTCACCCAGAAAATTTTTCTTCATGTCGAGGCAAGACCTCTCCAACCTGCACGCCTAGGCGGCCTAGGCGTCGCCTGTGACAACATAGGTTCTGATTGAAATAATATTCAACATTACTGAATTTTCATCCGCAATAGATATTGTTGTTTATTTTACTTGATTTTAAACAAGTACCATTAATTTTCAACAGAATAATATTAAGATGTATGAAAGTTTAGAATTTATAGTGTACAATTCTAAATGGTAATTCTTTCATTTTGTCAAGAAATATTATCTAACCATGTTGATCTTCGACACAATCAAATCAGTGTCAACATTTTTCGTCGTACCTCTTACTTTTTCTTTTAATTTTTCTTTGTTGAATTGATCGGAAAAGTGGCTCAATTTCAATATGGACCAGTATTGCTAGGGGTCAGACATGCCAAAACTCATACGATACGACCAATAAACATAAGTATCTGTCGATTCTGCGAACCTTGCTATTTAGCTTATTACTGCGGCAAGAGCATGTCCAAGAAAAATGAAAAAAAAAAAACAAGATTGTTTTGACAATACTCACCGTCTAGCACCTCCAGGGCGACTAGGCTCTAGCTTAATTTTTTTGCCAGCAATATCACTCCTGTTCAGTGCACGAAGGGCAGCTTCAGCAGCTCTAACATCATAGAACTCTATGAATTTGTGATGGCGTTTGTGTGGCGTTTCACGGATCTGTTAAAGATAATAAAAATAGTGAATATTATTTCAACAATCAAAAAGTTCAAATTGAAGTTCAAGAGCATCTTACCTCTTTAATTTCTCCATAAATGCCGAATTTCTGAAGAAGATCATCATTTGACACAGAGGAATCAAGGTTGAACACTACAAGTGTACCCTGGTTAATATCCTTCTCTGAAGGATTATCCTGATAAGAAAAGGATCACAATCAGGAAACATGCAGATGTAACAATAGGCATGCATGTCGAGAATATAGTACTTCCAACAGTCTTATTTAATAAGCTCGTTATGATTAGGATGCACTTTAATCACTCATACATAAGCAGCTCATAAGCAGTTGTTGATTAAGTACAAAATAAATATAACACGTCGACTTTTTATCAAAACTACAGGAAGACAAAGAGAGGGTTGTGGGTAATGGGTATACGAATTAGTAAAGAGAGAGAGGTCCTCAAGACAGGATAACCGGAACCCTTCCATGCAAACTTGATGGAAACCAACTTAAATCTACTCAGTGTAGCATCATCTACATCGTTTCAATTGCCTAAACAAAAAGATAAAATTATTTTATTTCTCTCAATGACAACCAAAAAACATAATTACTAACAACAAATTGTCAGATCCACAGTGTATAATCTCCCGCAGCAGCAATTGTATAGGCAGCTTTTTCACATTTACATCATGATCAATTGTTGAAGTCTTATTTTAGAACAATATACGCCATATAGAGAGCAATCCCTTGGTAAGAACAATCCTTCTTTGGCCACATAATGAATAACAAATGTCATATAATTGATTTTTTTTTCTTTACTTGTACATCATATGGAATGAATCATGATGAAATAAATAGATTGCACCTTCAATGGCTCTCATTGAGTCTATATGTGGATTAAAATCCTAAAGAAAAATCTGAGTCTAACTAATTGTGTATGAGTGTGTGTCCATGCTAAAGATGTGGATTTTAATGCTTATGGATACTAGCCAATGCAGGACAACAGAGGTAGTCTACTAAGCCCATATGTCCTACAAGAATATCTACTGAACAATGTGTTCATTCCCAAATCGTGGTCCCAATATGTAGAACAAACAAAATCATGATAAAGAACGTTTAATTTGACTTTAGGACAATGAATGGAGACAGAAACCAAGGACAAAAATATGCTCTAACTATTGCAATAACATTGCCGCTCTTGATTTTCTCATACTTCAGTATTTCCACCAGTGATGTGTTCGAGGTCTTACATTATAACTGCTCAAGCAAGCCCGGATAACAGAGAAGATTTGTATTATGTAGCCAACAGGCAGCGAAAACCGTGCCACACGAAATGCTCTGAATTTTGAGTACAGCTTTGTTGTTGCTGCTTCTCTAGGAAGCATGGACACTCCAAATATCAGTGTTGTTTTCGTTGGACACGTATCAGACACATGACTCCAAAACACAATAGGGCATGCCAAGGTTACAAGTCCGTGTCCCCGTGTCCGAATCGTGTTATGTCGTATTCTTGATGTGCAACATAGTTGTTGCTGTTTTTCACATGATTTAGTCATTCAATAATAGTAAGTCCATGTATTAATGTGTTCATTTTGCCTCTCATCTCAAATATCCAAGCAAAATGTTACCTAGGATAATGAAACATCCTCGCAAGAATGTTACTTGTCCTGCTATGGGTACTCAAGCGTTAATAAGAATAAAGCAGTGTATACTTAGAAATGATCTTTTTACATGCAGTAGTAGAAAAAAATCGCATCAAAGAAAGAATCAGAGCCAGGAGAAACTTTTAACAAATGCAGTGGAAACAAATTATCTAAAAACAAGATAAGGACACCTTTGGAATAGAGAAATGTATGTCAAGCTTCCGACGCCTCATCGGTGTGTTCTGCAATGCTTTCATTGCATCTCGAGCTGCTCTTATATCATAGTAAGATATCATAACAAAACCACGATGTTTGCAGGCTGTATACAGGGTACGAATATCTCCATATTTCTGTACAAATACAGAACAAAGGAATCAGGATGTATGGGACATTGATTACTATATAGGACAGAGATTAACAGAATGCAAGAAGTAAACACACACACACAAAAGAACTAACACCTCAAAGAGCACCCTTAATTCAGCATCCTCGACATTACTATTGATGTTTCTCACAAAAAGAGTTCTTGAAGGGTGTTCTCCATATGGATGTTCACCAGCAAATGGGCTACTCAGTCCCCCAAGGAGACCATTAAACGTTCCAGCACCCATAAGCTCGGCAATCTTAGCACAATGATCATCTACTTCAAGCTCCATACCACCTAGACTGCAGAATATATCATCATCCACATCATCTCTGTTATTGGGTTGAGTCATGTATCCAATATCATCAATAACACCAGACAACAGGTCGTCGTCATCAGGAAGGAGGTTCCCAATAGTTTGGGCTTCAATTTCCTTCAGGGATTCTACAGGCTCGTCGTCTCCAAAATTCAGGTTACCTATGCCAACAGACTGACCAAGAGGTACTATGTTTGATGATATTTTCACTGCACCATTATTATAAAAAGGTAAGTCAAAATAAGTAGAAGAGAAGATAGTATTTATATGGTTCATGTGGCACAAACAAATCGCTATAAATAAGTAAAATAAAAATAAGAGAAGATAGTATTTATATGGTTCATGTGGCGCAAACAAATTGCTCTAAATAAGTAAAATTAAAATTAAAAAAATAGAAGACAGATGTCAGGAAGGTGCACCCTCAAATCCCATCTGATAAAACCAGCATGCATCTCAGAAGAATTCAGAATTTAAAAGATGGATATAGCTCATAAATGAAATAGAAGTAGCAACGGGAGGAAAAGAAACATACTTTTCCTGTTGAATAATTCGGACATTGAACTTGAGAATATCCCGCTCTCATCGAAGACACCATTCAAATCCACTTTGCTTCCTTCTGAGAAAAGGGATGCAGACTGTGGATTCATGTTTGGTGGAAATCCAGATTCCTGGTCAGAAGCTCTCCAAGAATTCATCGATAAGCCGGTAGCCTTCCCATTCCTAAGAAACTGATTCTCAAGACCAAATTTAGTCTTTTGGTCTTTCAAAATGGAGTTATGCTGAAGTTCCAAGCTTTGCGCTGAACTTGTCCCCACAGGACGGAGCTTTTCTAGAGGAGATGAAGAAACTGACCGACTACCTGACATTATTGGCATCTCCTCTATTCCTGTTGAAGAAAAATTAATTAAATTAATTGACTCCGCACCCTGAAAGTGAATGTTGATGACACCATTCAGAATCAAAGAACAAACTCTTAAACATATTGAGCAACTTCCTTCGCTAAGAAGCAGTCACGAAAGTTTAGTGTGGTGGAAGACTAGTGTGGTTGATCTACATATTTCCCCTTCGTATGCATTGTTCTTGACTTATCTCCTACACTTGTTCCATTTGTTTTTTGTGATGTGATGTAAAGAGTTCTGATTTCTTCTCTATACTTATTTTAAATACTTTCAAATTCAATGACATTTGTTAGGTATCTTCTTGATCCCATCCTCTCTCAGAAAAAGAAACATATCCAAGAACTTTCCACATGCATTTGCTACCCGTAAATAATAGATCAAGTTCAGAGAAAAGAACATAAAAAGTAAGGTCCATTGTCTACCAAAGTTGGACTGTACCAGGAACCAGTCCATAAGGGCATACATCTAAAACTACAGATAACTAACATTATACACACTCAATGTTGAAGTAAAAGGTAATAGTCCTAACAAATAAAACTAAACTCTATTTTCTTGGACTATTTGCAACTAAAGGATCAAATTAACCAAATGCTTCATACTAAAATACGGCCAATATATCAAGTTCATGACCTCGAACCACATTTCCACCAGAGGGCAAAGCTTTTAGGTTCACAACTAAATTGCTAATCTGCTAAAGAAAGCTCTTTCATTCAGGAAAAGAACTGTTTTGGTAATATTCCTTCTGCTTCAGCTGATGATTCATTGAGTACATCAACTAGATTCATATCATTAATTTGGAGAATCCGTTGCATCTAGTTGCCTTAAACCAAAATACTAATAGTCATAAATGCTAGGCCAAAGTAGAAAGCAGTCAGGTCACGAATGAATCAGGGATGTCAACAAAGACCAATCATAATTCACATACCCAACAATAAAAACAATAGTGAATCAAATGGAGAATCATCCACATTAATTAAATCATAATTCCAAAAGAGCAGGCGAAAGATTCATTGCCTTCAGAATCAAGAAAACGCAATACTTCATTCAGTCGCCTGCCCCTTAATCTTTCCTCCATCGCCTGCCACTGCCTCTTTCACAGGCATGCCAATTGCAATGCACGCCGAGGTAAGGGATTGGCATGACCCACCTGTCATATAAGGTGGGGTGGGCGGTTGAGGAAACAATTAAGAGCAGGTGCTTTCATTAAAATGAAGTATTTCTCTTCAAGAAACAAGCGAAGGCAAAGTGCAATTTAGTAAAACATACATGAAATGCATTGTGCTAAATGGATAATTCACAAGAAACCAAATTGCATTCAAGGCTATCCAAAAATGAAATGATCACTACAGAGTGAAGCAGCGCATTCATGCCTATCGAAAACTGCGGTGCAGCAGGACAGAAGCTAACAACTTCAAATTTCAAACTCATCTGAGACTTCTTAGTGGATGACTGCATTAAAGCTGATATAAAACCAAAGACGCAACGAATGCTCACCGCGAGGATTGGGCACAGGCTCCATCTTCCAAAATCCCATTTGTTTCTGCAACAAATAAAGACAGAACACATTACGACACAAACTCAAGGATATAGCTAGAAATTCCTTCAATGCACCAGGGGCATTGGTAAAACCGATACCTCGGCCGGAAAGCTGAGCTCTTCGGAGAAGAAGGAAGCCGATAGTCTCCTCCGGTGATCCATGATCTCAGATGGCATCTTGAAATTCCCACCCAAAATAGAACAAAACATTCAAACCTTCTTCCCAAAATGCTCACTAGTCCCTACTGATCATTCCATCAGATCATACGATTACTTTGTGCAAATTACACCAACTTAACAAATTAGAACAGTACAAGTAGAGCATAATTCTGATAGAAAATACTAACTTTGACAACTAATCTCTTGCACAAGCACAACAAAGTAAAAACAAAACAAAACAAATTTCTGCTACAAATTCCCCAGAAAAAAGAAATTTGAGAACTGAACCACATTCAAACCGCACAAAGATCCGATTTTTACGCAAAAAAAAAAAAAAAAAAAAAAAAAAAATCAGAACAAAATGCTAGAGTTCAGTTCAAAACCAAAAAAAATCAGATTTTGAGAACCGAGCTAAATTCAGAACCCCCCCCCCCCCCCCCCCCCCCCCCCCCCCCCCCCCGATCGCAAGAACCCAACAAAATTCCCACTGGGTCCTCCTCCAAATTCCCTCCAAAAGGAGCTGTAAATAGAGAGAGCTTTGACTAAGAAGCGATCGAGGAGAGAGAGACGCAGGATTAAGCCATCAGGAAAGGAATCATATATATAGAGAGAGAAAGCATAGAAGAAGAAAGAAACCTCATCGGAATTCATGCCAATATTCGCATTGCAAGCCCCTCAACAAATCCAATATTGCATCCCGCCCCCCTCCTCTTCTCCGCTCTGCTCCTTATCGGGTTCCGGGTCCGGATCCGCCTCCGCTAAGTTCGTCGCCGGCGAGGGGGGAGGGAGAGAAAGAGAAAGGAAGAACCAGAGAGAGAGAGAAGAGAGTGCTTATTTATATTAATTTAATATTAGGCGGGGGGAGAATGAATTTTTTTTTACTGGGCGGTGACCGGTGAACGAAGCACCGGACCGCACTTCCTCCCTTACGCGTGCCGTTATCACCGTAACGGCATCATCACGAAGTCCACGACGACGATCTAGGTATTTTCCTCTCCTGACGAAAAAGCCCTCGGCTATTGGTCATCCTTTTAGCTTGTTTAAGGGTTTTTTCGGAATTTAGGATGCCATGTGATCGTACGGTCAAGAAAAAGGAGAAGGAAAGGATTGGCTGATCATGTAGTAAATATCTAGTAGTTGGAGTGTAGTTATCCAACTTCATTAATTATTTAGAAAATTGAATATTATAGAAAAATATACATATATATTACACCTCAAAAAAAAAAAAGTTTTGTAAACCGTATATTTGTGGCTAATTGGCTGTCATTATATACACTAGTCACATTCACGTGCGTTGCATAAAAAAAATCAATCGTAGTATTAATAAAGTATTGGGTAAGTGCATTTAAACCCTCCTTAGAGTTGCCTCGTTCGCAAAATAAGACCTTTTAGAAAACTTAAAGCAGTTTGCACCTCCCGCAAACCCTGTTTTGCGCAGAATACCCCTTTCCGTCAAATTGACGTTAGAACAGCCGTTATAGGCCATTTTTTGGATTTTAAAAAAAATGCACTTCCCAAAATACCCCTAATGCTTACATTTGGCTGTTGGCTCTCTTTCATTCTCTATGTATAAGACAATGTTTGTTTGAAACATAAAACCTAAACTTTATATTTTCTATTTTTTGACCGGTTGGTTGGAAGGAAAAATAATATATTTTTTTATATTTCTTTTTTTTTTACTTATTTGCTCTCATTTAATATATTGAAACTTTTTCTTACCTACAGATCTCAAATCCAACTGCAATTTGTTTTTATATTCTCTTTTTTTTTTTTTACTTATTTGCTCTCATTTAATGTTTGAAGCTTTTTTTACTTATTCCTTTTTTTTTCAAGACGTCCAAATAGAAATTATGGAAGCCTATTCGTAGATAATCGACAAAGGCGGTGGCAGCCACTGAACCCGGACCATGCTTCCACATACATGTTTTGCAATTTATTTTTGGATTTTTGACACGTTTAGTAATATTTAAGTTATTTGTTTAAGTAATACATGTGATGAAAATAAATTTGTACCAAGATTTACAATTTCAGTTAGAATTAATAAATAAATAATTACGATAATAGTCATGACTAATAAATAATTACGATACAAGTTCAGGACTAATCGGACATTTGTTAAAAAAAAAAAAATTCCAGAAAAAATTTAAGATGAAAACCTACTATTTAGATTATAAACATTTATTTTCGAAAATGACGTCAAGCATGAGAATTGATTTTTGTTTAATAATCTTTTTAATATTTTGTTTTTTGTTTCCATTTTTTTATTTCTTATTTCATATATTTTTTTTCATCTTTTTAATAATCTTTTCTAGAATTAATAAATAAATAATTACGATAATAGTCATGACTAATAAATAATTACGATACAAGTTCAGGACTAACCGGACATTTGTTAAAAGATTTTTTTTTTCCAGAAAAAATTTAAGATGAAAACCTACTATTTAGATTATAAACATTTATTTTCGAAAATGACGTCAAGCATGAGAATTGATTTTTGTTTAATAATCTTTTTAATATTTTGTTTTTTGTTTCCATTTATTTAGTTCTTATTTATTTTATTTTATTTTTCATCTTTTTAATAATCTTTTCTAGTTTTTAAGAGTGACTTTTATTTTCAAATTTGTATAGTTTTTGTTGTTGTCTTTTTTCATTGTTTAAGATTTATCCTCATTTTTTGGTTTTTTGGAATATTTTGTCTATTTTTTATTTTTTCCATATTTTAATAGCATTTTTTGTTTTTATTTGGTTTTTTTTCCAGTTTTTCATCATTTCTATTTTTTAAGAATTAATTTTTTTGTATTTATCAGTTTTATTTTTCCCAAAAATATTTATATATTTGTTAAATAAAAAATAATTTATGACAAAATAATTTTAAATAATATTTATCCATTTTTTTGACGAAACTAACCGTTTTTAACAAGTTAATACTAATTAAAATAATTTTAATAAATAATTTTACTAGCAAAGACCATTTTCCCTTTGTTAATATTTATCCACTTTTTAACAAGTATTTTTGCGTAACCGTTTTTAACAAAATAGTTTTAGAACTAACCGTTTTTAACAAGTTAATATTAGATAGCCCAGGGGTAAAATGGTCAAAATAACTCCATTTTAACACCCGCAAACGGAAAAGTTAGCGGAGGGGGTGATTTGAGCATTTTCGTATCTAGTTGGGTTTTTCGGATCAGGGAGTCTTTATTTGCATTTTCGTGCATCTAAGGAGGGTTTAAATGCACTTTACCCTAAAGTATTTGATGGTTAGTTTAAACATAATTTTAATTTTAAATATATTCTAGTATTGGATGGTTTTTAATTTTTTATGTGAGAGGAGAGGTGAGGAGAGAGGGTTCGGTTATCCACACATAAGATTAAAAAAGTAGTTAATTTTAATATTTTTTATTTTTAAAAAAGGTTGATGATATACACGGCTTAGACGGCTCAAGATTGAGCCGTTTTGAAGCCCCTTTATAATAGTAGAGACTAGTTACTTTCATGTGCGTTGCACATTAGAAAAGAAAAAAACTACAATATGATTTAAATATAAAATTTTAAATTATGTTAGAATATTTTAAATATAATTTGAATATATTTAGTTATGATTTATTATAAATATATTTTTAAACTTTTGGATATGTGTTTAGTTAGATAATATCATTTAGTTAGTTTAGATATAATTTAAATACTAAAATATTTTAGTATTTTTACATGTTCATGCAGTTAGGAGGATTTTATGTTTTAATTTTATTTTAAGCTACGTGAAAAAATAACTACGGTTACGAAACTTAATTTTTAAATTTTTAAAACTAAATGATTGATGAAATACACACCGCTTAGAAGGCTCAAGACATTTTGAAGCTCATTTATATTAGTAGAGATACAGACAATTCTAATATTTTCTACCTTATAATAAATGCACGTGCTTTATACGTATAATAAGAATATTATTCAATTATAGTCAAATATCTTTTCTAACTCACGTGGTTAAGGTGGGAGGTATTCTTCTTGTTTGGCTGAGTTTGATTCCCCACGTTGGATATATATAACAAAACTTTTAAAAAAATCAACATTTTTTTACATATTTTTTTTATAATAAAATGGACCATGATATACATACGGCTTAGACTGCTCACTTTTGAGCCGTTTTGAAGCATCATGATACAGTAGAAGACATGCACGTTATTGATGGGGTCACTACCAGAATACTTAATATTAGCGACGTCTAATAACATCGGTAAAATGAGAAAAAACGTCGCTAAAATAAATCGGCGACGTACTTGGCGACGTTTATGTGTTGTCGCGTTTCATCAAGTCGTTGACCACTTAAACGTCGCTAAACGTCACAATAGCGACATTTTCTAGCGACGTATTTACGTCGCAAACTCAGCGACATTTAGCGACTTCTTGTCGCAAAATTAGCGACAAAAATGTTGTCGCCAACCATCAGTACAAGTTGCAGGATTTAGCGACGTATTGGCGACGTCTAGCGACTAACAGCGACGCGTGTGTGTGACGCTGACCGTCGGTGCATCAGTGACGTTTAGCGACTACTAGCAACGTTTTTAGCGACGCTTAGCGACTCCCCTTCGCGTCGCTAAACGTCGCTAAATTTGTAGTAAAAAAATAAAAAAAGCAGAAAGCATAATGGTTTCCTTGCAGTTTAATACTTAACAATTAATATCAATAGACCCAGAGCAACCCTCCATTGAATTCCCTGAGTTTGCCGACCCCTTCGGTGGAACACTCAATACCGGTAAATTTACATACATTTAATACGAATAATAAAGTAAAATTTGAAGAAAATGGCACATTAGGATTACAAATCGAGTCTAAAGAAAATTTCGTCGTACAGATCAATGCAATAAATAAATATCCACACAAATAAGTCTACAAACAAACCAATAAAGTCTGAAAGCCTTAACAAATATATAATATTCAAACCCAATTTCATGGGTCTACACACAAACAACCAGTCTACATACAAACAACCAATAAACTGTCCTAACTAGGACTATTACGGATCTGGAGGAGGAGGGACACCGTCATGCATCATGGATAAGAACAACTCATACTGCTCCCATGAAATCGACACTGACATCGATGAAGGTAGTGACGTTGGTAGAGTCGGTGTCGATGAAGAAGGCAGTGACGTCGGTGGAGTCGGTGACGATGAAGGCGCACCCGGAGGACGTATCTGCTCCAACGCTGCTAGTCGATGGTTGTATGAATCCATGGTAGATAACAGCCTCGTACTGCTATCTGTTAGGGTTATATACTAAAAGCATCACTTTTGTAGTAACCTTATTTCCTTAAATTTTGAATGAGTATGGACAAATGTTTGCATATTATATTTGTTGCAAGTGTTAATGCAAATGTCTGATATTCTATATTGTAGATAATATGGTGTGTGGTGTCACACAAAAGATCATATTATCAGTTTCCTATGGAGTATATAAATAGTTCACAATCTAGATGGACTTGGACAATCTATTGAAAAGGTTGTAGTATAATCTGGTATTAGTCTATCTTGACTATAGGTTTACACTAGTACACTTTGTGTGTATTGAACAGGACCACTTGTCTTTGTACTGACTACATAAGAGAACAAACACCTCTGTTATTATGGATGCTTGTGCTCTTAATCCGGATATAATAACAGACATGTATATGCAGTGTGCATTACTTTGACTCATGAAAGAGTGAGATTCATTATGGATCAACAACCTCTATGAATTGGGTAATAACATTGTATGTATGATGGGCTGTTGATTATAAATGGAATCCATGTCCTAATACATCGGGTTGATGATGTCCCCTTAAGGAGCTCATAAGGATTGTCATGTAAACCCTGCAGGTGGATTATATCCGACATGACAAATAAAGTTGAGCGGTACTACTTAAGGATAAAAGATGTCGAATCAATATAGTTGTCAGTAACTTAATTTGATCGACGGACATATGATATCTTAACATGGGGAGCCAAACGAGCATATAGTAAAAGGAGCCCACAAACATAATTTGGGATAGGGAGGTAGTGCAACAATAGCTTATTAGTGGACCGAGCTATTGTTAATGGGCCTAGATTGTGTGTTCGGGCTAAACCCGGGATATCCAGATCCGTTAGGAGGCCTAACCCTAATTTCTCCTCATGGTCCCTGTCGTAGCCTATATATATCCTCTATTTTATGGCTGCCAAATTACTGATCAGAAATCTGAAACTTTATCTAAATTCGTGATTCACGTAAGGAGAGAAAGAGAGGGCTGTCAAGGAGAAGAAAAGGTTGGGAGATCGTCGCCCACACGACGTCCAACTGGAGGAAGGAATACGTGCAGAAGATCTTGGGGTCGTCCGCTCGAGATTGCTAGGAATTACTTGTCTTCTTTCCACCGCAAGTATAATTCATGAACCCTAGTTTTCGCCTATGAAGGGTTAGAACACGTATTAAATCTGTTTAACTTTCTATCGATCAATACGCACACCAAAGTAAGGGTCCTGGAAATCCCAGTTCCATCACTATCAACCAACAAATCCTGCATCAATGTCAGCCTCTCGTCCATGGACAGTTATGATGCCTACAGCTCTATCACGCTGCGCTGTGTCGACGCTCTAAGATCAATAACGCCACGCTCTGTCCTATCAGTCATATCCCTAAGCTCCATGATGTTGCGTTCGAGCGTATCAAATCATGCAATGAGCATGGCATCGTCCGTATGCAGCTGAGACTGCTCCTGGATCCTTCGTAGCATCTCGTCACGGAGAGACTCAATCTGACGGTCAATAATCTCCTGGACTCGGATAGACTCCTGTGAGGGCTGTAGACAATGCACACTTGCAGCGGAGGCCCTAGAGGACTGTGTCGTAACTAGGGCGTCATAGGATCCCGTACCGTAGTACGTACCCCTATGGAGACCACCAGTGGCAGTCACCCATAGCTCGTCCTCCGACGGAGCTGGAGAGGGTTGCGAGGAAGTACTAGCCTCTTCTGCTGTAGGCGACTAGCAACCGCTCGCTCGTGAATCTTAAGATACGCGGCCTAGAAAAGTATGGATACTCGATAATTGTTAATGTCTAATGTACTTATTATTACTAACTACATGAATATTTATTTGCATATTTTCTAAGTTATATTAAAATTAACACAAAGTATTGTAATACTTACATAGGTCTGCTCAGCCCTCTCATCAATGAGCTTTTCGCCCTTCCGATGGGTGGCCAGGAAGACGATCACCATGTTGGCGTCATCACCCCTCTTTACCTGTTAAAAATATATTATTTAGTACTAAAATTAAATATTTTTTCTAGTACTAATTTATCGGACTTGCATTAAAATAATATATCTGAAATAAAACAAACATACCAAACGATGAAAATGTTCCGTCATCGGAATCAACCCACCGCACCACTTTGATGCCTTCTGCCTAGCCGCCTTGGTCTTCTCAGACCTTTACTTGTACCTTGGCTCGTCAAATCTATCCCTCATCGCAGTCCACTAATCAGGGGTGATCCAACCTTGGATCGGCTTTTTGGCACAATCACGAGCCTTCTGGTCATTAATAGCATCACGGACTAGCTTGGCGACGACGGCAGAAAACATCCCCTCGATCAACTCGGCCCAGTGCGGTGGATAGAAATATGTTTGCTAGAAGAAATAATTTAGTCAGTTATATAATATGCATAAATTAGATAATTCATATTAAAATCAAATATACTTTTACCTTAAAATGCACAAACCAAAAGACCTTCCTATCATCCGGAGCATCAGAGTAGTTTATCCAAGGGCCACCATAATTGTACCTCAGAAAGTGGCCCAGGCATCTCTGTACCTACGAGGGACGATATCTATACAGAGAAAATTATATTCACGAAAAAGTGAATTTATGATGAATAAAGAAATAAACGATATATATGATGATAAACCAACACACTTACTTTGTACCGTCGGCCAAATCTCCATCCTCGTCTCGTCCGAAGGTGCGCACGGAGGATCTCGCTGATACTGAGCCGACGTCGGCTCAACCTCCTTCATCTGCTCATCTGTTTCCATATGTTATATATTCTTACCTTTGTATATATAAACCTATTTCAAATAGATATTAGTATATATAGGTATAGTATATATATAATATATGTATGTTTGTTCTCAGTTTTGGCCCTCTTACCATAGCCCCTAGCAACTGCCATCATACACACACACATTGCATCTTCCTTCCCTTTGTGTTAAATGTATGCATATATATATATATATATAATATATATATATATAATAATAATTATATATATATATAATATATATATATATATCCTATTGTAAATATTTTGAAAAGATATATAAATATATATATGTGATTGCTATTAGATATAACCCATGGTTTAGCAAGACAGTTTAGATTGACCAAATGAGCCTAACTTGGCCAAGTTGACTAGCAAGTTGACCAAGTTGACAAAAGTCAACTTTGGGTCAAACTTGATCCAAATCGACTCAAACGGACTTAGAATGACTAGATGACTTGGGTTTGATCTAAAATTTAGTAAATGGACTAGTTGACTTATAGTTGACCAGGTTTGACCAGAGTTGACCAGGGTTGACCAAGGGTTGACTTTGACCTATAATGGCCTAGAATCATTTAGAATGCATTGTAGACTTTATCTATTTCATATTAGACACTTTGTAACCTATGGTTGTTCTAAATAGGACTAAGATACTCCAGTTCAGACTCTTATTCTCATCAGACAGTCAGGATATCAGACAAGTACATTCTCTAACCGTTTCATACTTGTTTGGACATATTCACTTGTTATCGACTAGTTTACTTGATGCTGTCACGATGTTATCACGGATTAGTACTATATGGATCTCTTCATGCGATGTTATCCCCTTGGATACATCGGGTATATTGTGCTCATGTACTTTATCATGTGCATCGTCTACTCCTTGTATTCGTATTTATTCATGTATACACATGTGATATTCATGTACACTCATGATTATGTGAGCCTTCATGTATAAACCAGTGGTACTCATGTGGACTAGCTATCCATGTGAGTCACTACTCTTTCATGTGCAATAACATAACTTGGACAGATCCTTGTGTATTGATTGGGGCAGAGAGAGTATTTATTTGGTTATGTGACTTACACCCATCTCATGTACAACTCCAATCTAGATTTAAGTCATGTATAACCTAAGCCTGTTTACATAACCAAACATGTGCTCTAAATCACGTAGTTAGTTCAGTTTTCTTATCTATATCATGTATATCTATTTCTACTATACATGTTCTCTTTTTTAGAGTCCACTTTAAATGGCAAAAAGTGAGCTGATTTGGTCAACCTGTCTACGATGACCCAAATCGCGTCTTTCCCTGGAGTACGCAGCAATCCCGAAACAAAGTCCATCGTGATGTGTTCCCACTTCCATTCCTGAATGGGCAACGGCTGCGACAACCCTCCTGGCCTCTGCCTCTCTGCCTTCACTTGCTGGCAGACTAAGCATTTAGCGACGAAGCGTGCTACCTCCCGCTTCATCCCACACCACCATACATGCTCCCTCAGATCTCTATACATCTTGTTTGCACATGGATGCATAGAGTACTGAGAACGGTGGGTCTCCTGTATGACATGCTTCCAAAGCTCTCCACTTGGCACACACAATCTGGAACCATGCCTCAATGCGCCATCCTCTGCAATGGTAACTCCTCGTCCACCAACCCTGCTTGAGCATGCTCTCGGATGCACCGCAGAGCAACATCGTCGAACTGAGTCGACTTGATCCTCTCAATCAAGTCCGACTGAATATGCAGACCCCACATCTGCATCTCCACTCCTGGCACTTGCACCTCGATTCCCAGGCTCTCCAGATCTGCTAGCAAGTGACGATCTGTCGTTAAACACATGGCTGTCGGATATCTGCTCAAAGCATCAGCAACCACGTTGGCCTTTCCTGGTACAATGTTGAAGTCCTTCATCAACTCCAACTATTTACGCTGCCTCATATTGAGCTCCTTCTGTGTAAACACTTCAAGCTCTTGTGGTCTGTGAAGATCTCCACACGCTCTCCGTATAAATAGTGTTTCATAACCTCAAGGCAAAAATAACTCGCCAACTCTAAATCGTGGCTAGGTAGTTCTTCTCATACGAACGTAACTGCCTGGAAGCATAGGCAATTACCTTCCCATGCTGCTGTAAGACACAATCCAAACCCTTCCCAGAGGCGTCACTGTAGATAGTGAACCCGCCTGATCCTGATGGCAATGTCAGAATCGGAGCTGTCGTCAACTGCTTCTTCAACTTATCAAAAGCGACCTGACACTCCTCTGACCAGATATACTCTACGTCCTTCCGGGTCAGCCTAGTTAATGGCTCTGCAACCCGGGAGAAATCCTGAACGAACCTCCTAGTAGCCTGCCAATCCCAGGAAGCTCCTGATCTCCGCAACTGAAGTCGGTGCTGCCCACGCCTCAACTGCCGTGATCTTCCTCGGGTCAACTAATCCCATCTCCAGTCACAACATGACCCAGGAAATCAACTCGGTATAGGAAGAACTCAAACTTCAAGAGCTTGCCATAAAGCTCTCCTTCCTGAGAGTCTCCAGAACCACTCTCAAATGCTCCTCATGCTCCTCCGCGGTCTTCGAGTACACCAAAATATCATCGATGAACACCACCACGAACTTGTCTAAGTACTGGTGGAACACCTTGTTCATCAGGTTCATGAATATCGTCGGGGCATTAGTCAACCCAAACGGCATCACCAAAAACTCGAACTGGCCATACCGCGTCCTGAAGGCTGTCTTCGGGATATCCTCCCTCTTCACCTTCACCTGATGATAACTTGACCTCAGATCAATCTTCGAAAATACCCTAGCTCCGCTCAACTGATCAAAGAGATCATCGATCCGCGGCAACGGATACCTGTTCTTGATCGTAAGGTTGTTGAGTGCCATGTAATCGATACACATGCGTACCGACCCATCCTTCTTCGGTACAAAGAGTACCGGTGCACCCCATGGTGAAGAACTAGATCGGATGAAGCCCTTTCCTGCAACTCATCCACCTTTTTCTTTAACTCCACCAACTCGCTGTTGTTCACCCTATAGACGTGCTGAGAAATCGGCTCTGCGCTGGGCACTAAGTCTATAGAGAACTCAACGTCTCTGTCCGGTGGAAGTCCTGGCAAGTCCTCCGGAAAGACATCCATGAACTCTGCTATTAATGGATGTGGCACTATACGGGCGTAGATGTCGTACACCCTTGTTTGGGATGATGTCGGAGCCAGCTTTATTGGGACCTGAGATGGTTGTGGATGCAGCCGAGAAGGTGAAGCTCATCAGAGATCGACTTCGCGTGGCGCAGGATAGACATCGGCATTGGACCGATAGCCACCGTAGACCGTTAGAGTTTGAGGTACAGCTTAGAGATAGGATTAGAAGTAGGATTGTTTATTTTGTGATTTTATTGATCATGTTTGATTATTATAGTTAATTTGAGACATTGATTGTGTTTAGGTCGGAGATTTGGTTTTTTGAGGATATCTCCGACACGTGGTACCATACATTTTAGTGAGGTGGGAAGCTTAGCCCGCGCTTCATCGGACCTTTCATTATCAGCGGGAGAGTCGATGACGTAGCTTACAGGCTAGATTTGCCAACTGCATTAGTGGGTCCACAACGTATTTCACGTGTCGCAGTTGAGACGGTACGTGGCGGACCCTAGCCATGTATTCGATCATTCGGAGATCGAGGTGGGACCTACTCTTAGCTATCCAGAGCAACCTGTGAGATTCTAGATCGACGAGAGAAGGTACTGAAGAACCAGATGATACCCTTGGTTCGCGTCGCATGGAGGCATCATTCTCTAGGAGAGTCTACCTGGGAGCGGAGGATGAGATACGAGAGCGATACCCTTATCTTTTTGGACCTTGAGGTATGATTTTCTATCCTTCTCACCAGTTTAGTTTCGTCTTTCAATTTCGAGGATAAAATTCTTTTAAGGAGGGTAGACTTGTCACTACCACATTTTTGGCTTGAGAGTATTTTGGTCATTTTGACTTTTTGGTGATTTTGAATTTTTATTAATTAAATATGTGCTAATTGTTAGGTTGAGACTTGACCTAGAAACTTAGCCTAATCTAGATTAGCCTTGGACTTAGTGTATTGATTAGGGTAACTAGTAATGACAAGGTTAATATCTAGATATTCTAGGTAAGATATTTTACTCTTAGGATATTTGTGGAAAAGTTAGCCCTATGACTAGTTGAACCAATAGGAAAGCTTAGAATTGATGGACAACTCCTAGCCACTCATCTAGACCTAAAACCTAACCCTAATTGATCTATGGCAGCCATCAAACACCCCCTTCCTATAAAACATCCTTAGCAAGGCCTTAGCCTCTTTTTACTTCTTGCTTAGAACCCTAAAAGTTCCTCCCCAAATTCTTCCCCTAATATCCAAATCAAGCCCAAATTGGTCCTAATCAATTGCATCACCACCCTCTACCATAGTGGAAGCTAGTAGGGACTTGCTAGCTAGGATTTGAATTGCTTTGATCAATTGAAATTCAAAGGGAAACCCTCAACCTCACCCTTCTCATTGAGATTCATTCTCAATAGGTAAATCCCATGAAACCCTTATAAAATTATGTTTTATTTTCATAGATGCATGCATATAGGTATACCCTAGCTGTAGAGTAGTTTGGTGCTAGGTAGTGTCCATTTTGTGTCCGTATCGGACACGTATCAGTATTTAAATAAGGTGTTCGATGAAATATTTGTGAGAAATAAAATGTTTTAATTTCAGAATCTAATTGAATGGAAAATTAGGTTATTATTTATAGATCACAAATCAATTTGACTGAGTTGAAGTTAGGGTGCTTTTCGTGTCCAAAAGGACACGCACCACGCGCGCGCTGACACCAGACAGTGTCCTGCTGCCCGATCAACACTGTGGACACGCCACGCCACGTGGCGGCCTGCCACTTGGCATAGACCAAGGGCAGTGTCTGACAACACCCCTTGAGTCTCGTGTCGCCTTGTGTCATGTCGGAGGAGAAATCCTATGCGTACTGGTTTTGTACACAGACTGTGCACACGAATTTGGCTCTCTGATACGAGCTTCCGTATGGACACGGTGACACTTGGGCTCATGTCAGGGTCCTAGGCACGAAGCCCTATGTTGGGCGAACTTAGGGACACGAGCACGTGTCATGAATCGACTCGTGTCGTGTGTACGAGGTCACGGCACGCGTGCACGAGCCTGTGCATGAACTGTGCACCATAGGATTCCTATCATGTGTTTCCTTGCATTGGACACTTCGTGTCCACTCTAGTGGACACAAATGACACCCCTAGACATGAACATATGGAGAACACACCTACATGCCTGATTGCTAAATTCAATGGTTTAATTATGGTTTTCGAAATGGGGGAGGTTCATGTATCAGTCGGGTATCCCAGTTGGATTTTTATGAACTGACAGTCAATGTGTAACCTAAATTCCTGAGATTCCTGAGAATGAAATGCTAATGACCATGGTTTAATAAGATTAGTTAACTGTGGTTGAATAATACCTGAGATTAAATCGGGTGTAACCTAAGAATTTTAGTAATTCCCTAGCCCATGTTTCTAGGATTAGTTAACTGTTAAATCTGAAATTTCATATGTTTATAGAGAATGGGTGTGATTGGTTAACCTGAACATTGATTGAAGGGTTGTAAACTGAATTTGGAAATGATATTGCCTAAGTTAAACCTGAGATTTCAAATGGTTGATGTTAATTGAGATTCAAGTAAATGTTACACTGAATTTGCAATGTTATAACTGAGCCATGTTAACTGAGATATAATACCTGAGATTTAATCAATGTGAAACTGAAATGGGTTTTGGTTCATTGACTATGTTTATAACTGGGGTTTAATGTTAATTCAGTTCTGGAAATGGTCATTAACTGAGATGTAATATATGTTAGTTTAGTTTGGGATTAACATGAAAACTAAACCAGTGTAACCTAGGTTTAGGTGAGTTGGGTTGGGGATTGAATGTGGAAGAGAATATAATCCTGAGATTCTAACGTTTAAGTGATAACTGGTTTTAAGTGACTGAAAAAAACTGAAATGGGAATTAGTTTAGAATGTTAAACTATTTTTTGCTAATGTGATGACGGAGTTAGGTTAAATGTTAACCATGCCATGTTGCTTTTTAACCTTAAACTCAGTCCATAGTCCACACACACACACACACATTTCACTCTCTAATTTCCTTCTTCCTTCTTCAATATATAATGTATATGTATGTTCATATATATATAGCTTTCCTACATAATTATATAAATATGGAATATGTGAATGATACCTATATATGCAATATAGTGTGTATATACATATTATAATGGGTATTGTATAAGTAGGGTGGTGTTGGTAATGGTGTATAGGCCTAGAGGTAGTGTTGACCTAAGTTGACTAGAGTGACCTAGAATAGTGGACTTGACCTAGTTGACTTACAGTTGACCAAACCCTAAAGTTGACCCAGTTTGACTATATGTTGACTTGGGTTGACCCAGAGTTGACCAAGTTCGACTTTGACTTAGTTTGACCTAAAAATCATGTAGATTGCATTACAAACTTCATTTACCTTATGTTAAACATGTAGTGCCCCGCTTCTCGCGGTCCACTATGTAATACCTATGGCTTGTTGACTCAGTCATGAACTGAGTATTTGGTGAAACCTTTGCGGTATCGATTGATCACGGATGAAATGCAACGAACCTTTCCAATTGATGGATTGGCTTCTATTGAAATGAATCCAAGAGTTTTGCTGAATGTTTTCTCTCGCTGCTTGGTTTTGATGAATGCGTTTTCGTGTTAGTTTTCATGATTGGTTTTCATTGTTCGCTTTCATCGCATTTCGCATTCATTCCGAATCTTGAGAGAAAGACGAAGTATGCTAATCAACTATTGGTGCCAATGTAGGCCGCGTGAATTGTTCGTGAACGGCGCGTGAAGTCCCTCCTTCTCTCGATTTAAGATTCATCTCGGTGAGTTGCTCTAACCGGGCTTGCATTTATTTGTACGCCCTAATAAAAATGATCTCTAGTCCACTCTGTTGCCTTGTTCCTGTGATCAACGATACCTCAATAACAAAAGATAAAAGAAGATAATGAATTGAATCATATGCTGGATTATATGTTGCCACTCCATCTGTCGCCTATGAATATGCTTCAAATGTTTAGATGTGTACAGACGAACTTGTATGCATTGCCACAGTAAGAGAATTATCCCAAAGCTAGGAGCTATAAGCTCTGTCATTGTTCCAAAGCAAAGCATAGATACATGTGTTGCCTAACAGTAGCCTTACAAAGTATGCATAGGTCCTGGACAACTTGTATACAAGAAAACTAGATCTCTCGAGCGGTTCTGGGGGCACCTGGAATTGCTCGGCCTGGGGGAGATTGTCTAGACACTACGAGGTGCAAGGGCCTCGGGTGTTGAATCAATGTCCAAATAGCGACGAGCTGAACCTATGTGTCACAGCGGCTAAACGCGGGAAACGACCCGTGGACCAACATGTAGTTAGTGCATATATGAAATCAGTGTGCATTGCAACCTAATAAAAGATGCAGAATTCAAATAGTATCTTTTACATCATATGCAAATTGTGCTAACCTGTCTTGTGCAGGGATGACTGTCGGCGTTGGTAAGTTGGTTATGATTATTCTACTGTCATTGTTTCTTATGAATTGTTAAAAAGAACCTAGACAAGTAGAAAGAGCACTAGTAAATATGTAGCTTTACATGTTGAATTAGTGCAGATATTTATGAGTTTCGGCGAAAGCCGCTCGCCAGTACATGATGTGTGCTGACCCACGTTTGGGCATCCTTTTCGAAAGCAAAAGAAGACAGAGGATTTCAAGCGAGGCACCGAAGCTCGTCTAGCCCAGTAGAGCTGTGGACTGCCTCGAAGCTACTTTTCATTTTAGTCAATTACAAGTTTCAGTTTTCATTTCCTTTGAAGGTGTCTTTCAATTCCAGCTTGTAATAAAAGGATATCATGTATGGGCATTGTGGCTATTTCAAAAGAGTGTTTCAAAGAGAATCATGTAGCCAAATTATAAGGCAAATCTGAGTTCGCAAAGCTTTGTACTTGTATTCCTATCAAGTTATGAATAAAAGAAGTATTTCCATTTCAAATATCTGTGTCCAACATTTTATTTTCTGCAATGAATGGGCGTGCGGGTGTTTTGCTTAACTAATGGGTGTGTGCGTGTGTTTTTGCTTGACTAGTTGTTTTTGTGCAGGTACATGGCCTTGTGCAAGCGCAACTTAGGCTTGCACGGCGTCATACCTTAGCGAGGACGATCGATTCCGCAGGGATCCAGGCAAGACGGACGACCCTAGCGGGATCGGGGCATGACAAAACATATTATGACCTATGTTGCTCTAAATAGGACTCTTCTACTCTGTCTGGACATCTACACTTACCAGATACTCAGGATATCAGGCGAGTACATTTTCTGACAGTTTATACTTGCTAGAACTTATCTTCCTGCTCTAGATTACTTTACTTGTATGCTGTCACGTTGGTAACACGGATTGGTACAATATGGATCTTTTCGTGAGATGTTATCCCCCTCAGGAGCATCAGGTACTTAATGTCTTGTGCGTTTCACTTACATCATGTATCATCATGCTTCACTATTCATGTATACTCTGGAGTTTCATGTACTCTCATGTTCACAGAGCCCCCATGAATCAATTTCATGTGTGCTCTCATTTATGAGGCAGTGAAATCTTGAATCTTAACATAACATGTCTGGATTCTTGTGTATTGATTGGGGATGGGGGAGTAGAAATAGCATGTGAATAATTCCATAGTATAATCATGTTCAACCTCTCTTGAATCACCTCCAGCTATTCATATGTCTATCTTGTACTCTGATTCACTAGTCACTGATAGTTCTCTATTTATAGTAGATATTTCTATTACAGTTATCTCTTTTACTTTATGTACATTCCTTCAGTTATTCACATATCGTACTCTATTACATGTTTATTATCTTCTGACATGATATGAACTGCGTGAGATGTATTGTGCTCGCTCCTGTCCTGACTGGACCTGTTGATATATTACAGAGGATGAGGATAAAGCTTTCTGCACTACCTATTATGGAGCAGCCCTAGATGACACTTGCGAGCTGGACTCTCAGGAGGACCTAGCTCTAGCTGATGTTATCACCCCTACTGCCTATACTAGTTTAGTTAGGCTTTATCTTACTTATGTTGTCATTTGGGATTGAGTTGTATTATGTCTGTTATTGTGTCGTTTAGACACTTAGACTTATTTCCCTTTCTGTTGTACTTCCTTTGATATTTTCATATTTATGATATCGTGCTATTTCTGCCTTAGATGTGATTGAGACTGTATTCTGTATTGTCACCTCCACTCGGAGTGTATATATTGTACATGTACCTTATATTGTTAGATGTTGTGACCTAGGACAGCGTTCTACCGCCGACACTGCGGCGTAGGCTAGACGTACCCATTTCTCGTGCCCTTACTCTAGGGTGCGGGTCGTGAAAACTTTATCATGTGCATCGTCTACTCGTATTCGTATTTATTTATGTATACACATGTGCTATTCATGTACACTCATGATCGTATGAGCCTTAATGTATAAACTAGTGGTACTCATGTGGACTAGCTATCCATGTGAGTCACTACTCTTTCATGTGCAATAACATAACTTGGACAGATCCTTGTGTATTGATTGGGGCAGGGGGAGTATTTATTTGGTTATGTGACTTACACCCATCTCATGTACAACTCCAACCTAGATTTAAGTCATGTATAACCTAAGCTTGTTTACATAACCAAACATGTGCTCTAAATCACGTAGTTAGTTCAGTTTTCTTATCTATATCATGTATATCTATTTCCACTATATCATGTTCTCCTTTTTACACTCTCTTTACTATTTCTTTACGGCGTTTCACGTATACTATTCTATAGTTGTTCATATTTTCCTTTTATGTTATGAACTGTGTGAGAGATATATATTTGTTCCTGTCCTGACTGGACCTATTAAAAATATTACAGATGATGAGGATTATTGCGATACTTACTATGGAGCATGCCTAGTTGACACAGGTGACCTGGACCCTCAGGAGGATCCAGTAGTCGCTGAGGACTTGCAATTAGCCTAGTCTAGACTTATCTTATTATCTAGTTTTATGAAATATTTGAAATTGTATAGAGATATTGTTTATGGTGTGGTTTACATCGAGACTTATTATTCATATTTATGACTCTCTGTTGAGATTATCTTATCTTCTATTAAATCTTAGATATTGTGATTGAGTTGTACCATATATGTTGTTCTCCTTTCGGAGCATATTCCATATTATGTTAGATGTTGTGACCTAGGACAGCGTTCTACTACCGACACTACAGCGTAGGCTGGACGTACCCACTTCTCGTGCCCTTACACTGGGTGCGGGTCGTGACATTTTTCAACCTTGATCTTTAATCGGATCGAACCATTCACACTTGAATAACACGATCTTAGCAGGTTCTGTGCCATAATTATATGTCAACTCCACAATCTATCGTAAGATGCCAAAGAAATCATTGCCTGGATCGACGTCTTTATAGTTCGAAGATTTGATACACAAACAACTGTTTTTCGTGGAATCAAGATCCAGCAAGATGTATCTGATCGGAGCATTTATTGACTTGAACCTAAACCCATTCACACAGTAACTTGGCCATATTTTGATGGCAGTAGTTGGTTGGCTAGAGTTTTAATCGATTAAGTCTCGGGTGAAATTAGACGATTGACCTAAATACCAAAGAAGCGATAGTATGTTATTTATTGTGCAGTTGCATTAAAAAAAGTAATTACCGACATCCTTACATATGCGCTCAACCAAGAAATAAAATGACGTCTCAATTCTTGTTCTAATTCTTCATCTGTTATGTAGGGTCTAACCGACCTCAGCTCATCCTTATATGTGCTGAGAAACAATGAAGCAACCGCCGAATAGTAGTATAATATTAGCTTATACTATTACATTAAGAAGACGTAAACCAGCTTATCATTAATTACCTACCCCTCTAGCTTCTCCACTTCATCCTCGTCGCAATTGAGTAATATATACAACTGAGCAGCCCTTAGCTCTTCGTCTTTCAATATCTCTTCTTCATTTTCCTCGAAGGCTTTCCGGACGCGTTGAAACATTTCAATATTGCATCATTAGATTCCTGATATCCGTCATCGTTTCTCGGAGCTCTTGTTCTATTAGTAGCAACATAAGGTTTTGTCACGTCCCAGAACCAGAATACTAGAGAGCGGGGGACAGACACAGCCAGCTACGTACATTGAACTGCAATCAACCTCGCAATACGGTCACGACTCTCTAGATGCATGGGAGTTTATCTACAAGCCATCAGTCTTTTATGGTCAAGAACAAGCCTAGTGTCTCAATCTCAAGCAAGCAAATAAATGTTATAAGATGTTAGGTCATCAAACATACAAAGTATGGCATCCCAAACATTACATATTCAGATGATTATGAAGCTAGTCGTAGAAAATGCAAATACTAGCAAGAGTTAAGTCATACATGGTCAACCCTAGGATTTGCCAATTATGTAACAACCCTTAGGCAGACAAAAATTAAGTTTCAACACGAGCTAACACTTGCTCGGTAGCTGAATGCCTTAAAAGAATAATTTATAATAGAGTGGGAGAGCAAAATAAGAAAACCAACTCGTTGCCACGGTTACTTATAGTGTTCACCATCTGGCTGGAAGGCAGGTAGATCCTCAGGTGCTACTCCAAAATCTGGCCACAAAAAACCAGCTGGGTCAGAACCAAGAAGAGAAAGTACCAGAAGGGAGACTCCACTTATGAACTAAAACCAGCATAAAAATGAATATAAGAACTGATAAAAGAACATAATTAAATAACATGAAAGACGGAGTTAAAAGAACACACTAGCTTACATTATGAAAACAAGAGGTGGAATATAATTTACATGTTAATCATGAGACAATCATTCAGGCACGGCCAATCAAGTCCTATGGCTTTCTATCATTAGCTAACTAGGGTTATCACAGGCCTAGTTACTAACAAGATGCAGTTGAGATGTTCCCGCAGTCACAAGCCCTACAGACTATCCAGGTTATCCAGGCGGGGTTACAAAAGTTTATCAACATTTAAGAGTACTTTTAGTTTATAAGGAGTGTAACACATGACAGTGTGCTAGAAATGCGCCCTACTCGACGGCAGGCTATAAGTCCACAGGTGTGGCCGGGATAACGGGATCGCATGTAACTGGAAAATCTCTCTATATGAACTACTTGATCAATCAAGTCGTTAACCTAGTCAGATTCATTATGAATCCCTGACCGTGGCAACCAGGAACCCATGTCCTAGACATAATGCAAGACAAGACAGTTAGCTTGTATAGTCACAATTAAGGAAAATCAACTACGGAGTCAAGACAAGGGTTACACTTAGCAAGATAGGAATAGATGTCGCAACAATAATCAAGATTTTATATATCATATCAGGTTTACTTATCATATTAAGGATGCTTGTCAGGAGTGCGCCTCGATGGGCCACTATCAAGATTATCAAGACGGGATCATATTATCATATTCAAGTTCATCAAGTCGGGTCGTCGTAATTTAGGTCAAGTACAGAAAAATATGCGAAGAAGATCAAGAACATCCATCGGTGATTGAAACTATCATTCACATATGAACTCCAGTTAAAGTGAAAAAGAAGATTCTTGAAGCCAAGACGAAGATCTACAACTTTCATGTTTTGCGTTTTACAAGATTTTGGCTACAAAATAGCTTAAACAAGCAAAAACAGTCATTCGCACGCATACGAACAAAACTGGCCATGACGCGTGGGGCGCGAAATCACGGCGCACAAGTGTGCGGTAAATGAATCGCACATGCACGCAAAAGCGTGACACATAAAACGTGCAGTGCACGAAACATGTAGCTTCGAAATGCGTAGCGTGCGAATGCACGGCGTGCGGGCGTGCGACAAACGAATCGCGCAGGCGCGCGACGTGCGAAACGTGCAGCACGCGGATGCACGGTGCGCGGGCGCACGACAAACGAATCGTGCTAATAAAAATACAGCTCATGGATGCGCGGTGCACGAGGCACGGATGCACGGCGTGCTGGCGCACAGAAAATGAATTGCGCAGGCATACGACGCACGAAACGCGCAGTGCGCGACGCACGGATGCACGGCTCGCGGGCGCACGACAAACGAATCGAGTAGGCGTACGGCGCACGGCTCGCAGGCGCACGACAAATGAATCAAACAGGCGCACGACACTGTTTATCGTTCCGACAGCACCGAAGGTGTGCGGGGACCATGAACACGAGAACGACCATAATTTCCTCAAAATAAGTTAAAATCAAGCGATTCAAAAGCCAAAATTGGGTAGAATTGAATTCTCCACAACATGGAACTATTAGTTTTCGGAATACCAAGTTTTTATAGATCAAAACCAAAAAAAATAAAAAAAGTTTAAAACTTAGATCTACAAAAATATATCCATCAAAACCAAAAATCCTAAGTTCTAGAGATGCTTAGAATCATACAAGGAAGAGAATAGAACAATCAAAAATGGAGATCCATCACGTTCTCCATGGAACAAGTTACACTTGCCTTGGGTTGGTGGGAGAAGTAAATCAAGAAGAAGAAGAAGGTGGAGAAGTAAATAATAATAATGGAGGAGAGAGAGAGAGAGAGAAGTTGGTTTATATACCAACCCTTGTCATCTCAAACCAGCCAAACCAAACCAAGCCAAGCCAAGCCAAAGTGAACCAAACCAAAACTAAACCAAGTCAAGATTAAACCAAGACAGGGTTAAGTAAGACAAGTCAAAGCATGGGTCACCTTACAAATGTTAGAATTTTGTATACGTATACTGAAAATACGTATAATGGAAAACGAGAGTGACAACTCTACCCACCTTAAAAGAATTTTGTCATTAAAATTTAATCAAGCGGCTAGAGGTGTCGCGGTAAGCTATACTAACTATAGGCAACCTACGACTAGCAGTTAATCAAGCAATCATTCATACAAGTAAGGAATTAAAAGCATAAGGCATAAGGAAGACATTATACCTTATGAGTCAAAAAGGTGTGGATATTACGATCGGATATCATCCTCACATTCCTATGTTGACTCACCCAAAGAGTGATGACCCCAAGCAACACCGACTAAACTAATAGTCATGTTCTTGAGTATCTTCTTCCTTTGGTCCAATATGGATATGATCAATTCCTCATACGAAAGGTTGGTACTAACAATTAATTCCGAATGATCAAGGATATAGATCGGATCTGGGATATACCGTCGTAATTGGGATACATGGAATACGTGTAACGCTCCAGTCCCAAAATACGTAGGACTAAGTATGTAGACATGCCAGCTGTACTTATACGAAGAATATACCAATATATGGTAATCCCCGTATTGGTACATAAGTTGTAATAATGATACATGATAAGACACAATAATATAACTAAATCTCATCCACAGCTCAACACAGAGAATATAATAAAGTCCACTAAATAAGATAATGATGATGTCAAAATATAGCCGGATGGACATTCCCACTCCAAACAGCTATGAAAAAATAGTCTAAACTAAATGGAGTCCAACCTCCTCAAACAGCAAGAAAGATGATAAAAAGATGTCCAATACATGGTCTTAGATAATAAAGAATAAAACTAAGTATGAGCAGGAGATGCCTCGTCACCGATGTATGCTGGATCCAATGCTGCACCGTTGTCATGACCCGCTACCCAAATTGTTGGGCCAGGCCGAGTCATGCCCAGCCTACGTTGAGATAAAACGTAGTAAGCTGTTCTAAAGACAACAGGATAAGACTAAATGTGCTAACAGTTCTATAAGTGAAGAAGAATCATAAATGCTCCAAACACAAAAGTCGTCGTATATAGTAAAATATCCAAGTACAAGTAAACTGAAATGTAAAACTGGATACATGTCTAGTTACAAAATGATATAGTCTAATACATGTCTACTCTCAAAAGTCTAAGTAAACAAAAGACCACTAGGCGAGGTTCCCTGCAGGAACATCCTCGTAAAGCAGAGCCGGGTCCTCGGCAGTATCTCCATAGTATGTGTCACAGAGTAACTCCTCCTCAGTAAGGACACCTACAACGTTATCCTGTCAGGACGGGAGCAAGTACTAAATCTAACAAACATATAATACTGATCATGTGATAAAAAGGAAATGACATATCATGTTGGTTCAGTTTTATGTATGTTTTAGCATGGCGATAGATATACATTTTAAAGTTTAAAACTGTAGTAGGTGAGTGATCAGTCAATAGGTAATCAGGATGCACAGCGGTACATATCAATTTTCTGATGTGCACATACGTACACATAACGGCATCGGTGTATATCCATACACAAACGCGGGACCAGACATACGACACAGATACATATAGAATGTAACGGTGCTCGGTAAATACATACGGAGAAGGGGGTCATGATCACGTACACTACTAGCAGTTTCCCCTTAACCCGTTATTTAAGCATGTGAGAGATTATGAGATACTATATAAACATGGTAGAAACTGAAAGTATACAACATGTGAAGTTCTAACTTGCTATCCCAAGGATCAGCATTTAACATGGTTGGTGATTCACAGTTTTATGGTTTATAGCAGTATGTAAAGTTCGTAGAAAGTACTTGCCTCTAGCAAAGCAAAACAAAACAAGCTGCGATAACAATGCTATGGATGTCTGGTAGCTCGTCACTGTAGAAGTAAATGCAACAACTTAGTTTTACACTAAGCTAAGACACTAGGACACAAATTTGTGAAACACGACTTGTGACTGGGCACCTAGCCAAAATGATGACTTGGCATAGGAGACCAATATGGGGTGACACACTATGTTAACTAACTTTCTAGGGTCTTTATACTAGTGAGGGATGGGGTTCAACATGACTAAAACTCCAAATAACACAAAAAGCTACAAGTCGTAATTAATCAATAAATAAATCAAAAGATCATTGTGTTCTAACAATTTTTGAAGTAGACAAAAAGCCTAGTTTTTCTTAAAGTAAAGTACTAAAGTGATCCTTGTTAATCATAGAAATTTATTATAATTTTTCTGGAATTTATTAACCAGTACAAATATTTTATAAAAATCAGTTTTCCTAAGTATACAGAAAATGAGTTTTGGTTTCATATGCCAAACTAGTGGCAAAACAGTAAATTAAATGCTACAAAAATCATACTAAATTAGCTAACTTAACAAAGTATCTAAAAACTATTTTTCCATAATTTTAGCAATACTTTAAGTATTTTTAGAAAATCAAAAACAGCAATGCACACAATAATTAATTATCTGCGTATTTTGTCCATGTATATAATTTGAACAAAAGTTCAAATACAGGACCCAAGGCCATGAATCAAGTCCAATATGACTTGTACAGGTCTTGAATGTGTGAAAACACATTTGAGCCCAAATATCCATGCTAGGCTTGGACACCAAATGGTTGCAGTAATTTAAATACAATAAAAATACAGTTTGGTAATAGTCAAAATAAATATTATTATTTCAATAAGGTAAAGTTATGCATAGTGAAAATATGCATACATATGTTTTAAAAGTACATATATATATGTAAGAGAAAAATACTTAATTTATAAAGTATATATATATATATATATATATATATATATATATATATATATATATATATATATATATATATATATATATATATATATATATATACAAATATATATATATATAAGAACACACTTAATAATATAGTGTATATATATATATAATATATATATACATAGGAAAATGTATATATAAAATTTACTAACTATAAAATATATACATATATATTAAATACTGTTAATAAAAACAGTATATACATATACATATATATTAATATATATACATATATATATATATATATATATATATATATATATATATATATATATATATAAATACAAAATAAAAAGAAAAAGAAAAGATAACAGAAAAGAAAAGAAAAAAGGAAACAGAAAGGGGGGCTCGAACTCGGGCTAGCGGGGGGGGGGGGGAGGGGGGGTGTTTGATCACTGCGCGCTGGCCAATGGGCCAGCGGCCCGCTGTGTTAGGAATAGGTTTTATGTTAGTTTTATTTAGGTTTAAACGAGTTAATATACAAAAAAATAATAAAAACAATCCTGTGTCCGGACAGTTTGGGACACAGGAAACCACGTGTCCGTGCTATGCACGACACGTACGAGCTCAGTCTCGCGTGTCCGAGCACAGCATTAGGTTCGTCGTGTCCTGGCGAGTCTCGTGCGTGAAAACGAGACACGCACGACACGATTCGAGTTCTGTTACTCACGTGTCCGGCGATTGGGAAGTGTTTCGAAGGCCGAGGACGGCGGAGAAGTGGTCGGGACGGTGGCGGAGTGGTGGCGCTGCAATCGTCTCAGAGAGACGCGTCGAATGGTGGTGGTCGGGACTGTCGAAGTGGCGTGTAGGCGTCGGGCTAGGTTAGGGCGAACTCCGGCGAGTCTCGTCGGGGAAGATGGGTCGGTTGCGGCGGGGTAGGGGGCTGTGGTGGTCGTGGAGTCTAGGATTAGGGTCTGGGGGGTCAGGGGCTATTTATAGAACCCTAGGGCAGTGGGATTAGGGCTAGAAATTAGGATTAGGGTTAGGGTTTCGGTGATCGTCGTCGGAGACGACGACAGCGCACGGTCGTCGGGGGCAGTTAGGGTTAGGGATTTGCAGGAAGCCCCCCAGAAAATTAGGATATTGCATAAAAGCCCACCGCCTTAGCCATTGCAAATATTAAATTTGCAAGTAACCCCCCGCTACGATTATGTGCAAAACTTAATTTGCACAGACAATTAGGATATTGCAAAAAGCTACTAAAATAATTAAAATAATTGTATAGTGATATAAAAACAATTTTAAAAATTACAGAATGGTATTAAAACATTTTAGAAAATTGCAAAGTGATATTTTTGTATTTAAAACTCATTAAAAATTCATTTAAAAATTCTAGAAAAATTCCTAAAAGTCATAATAAATATTTTAAAGCTAAAAATGACATTAATAATTAATTAACACTAATTAAAATGAAATTTGAAAAACAGGGGCTTACAAGTCTTCCCTCCTTGAAAAATTTTGTCCTCGAAATTCACAAGGATTGAAGATCCGACAATATTCTAACATAGCAAGTAATGCAACAATATGACTAAGGCTGCGATCGAAACTAACCTCTAAGGTATCAAGCGGGAACGGGTGGTTCCCTCGCAGCGGTTGGATCGAACAAGTAATGGTATATCTCCCTCATGTCCGACTCCCTCTCCCAAGTAGATTCACCTGGGGAGTGACGGCTCCAAGCTACTCGCACTAGGGGTATAACCTTGTTCCTCAGCCTCTTCTCTCTCCTGTCTAATATCTCCACTGGCTGCTCAGAAACTGTAAGGCTCGGTCCGACCTCCAACTCTGAATGATCTAGCACATGACTGGGGTCTGGAACATATCTCTTCAGCTGAGATACGTGAAAGACGTCGTGAACTCCTGCTAGGTTGGGTGGAAGTGCAACCCTGTAAGCTACCTCTCCGATCCTGCCAAGTACCTCGAACGGCCCGATGTATCTGGGGCTCAGCTTCCCTCCTCGTCCAAACCGGATCGTCCCTCTGGTAGGTGATATCTTCACTAGCACCATATCACCGTCTGCGAACTCCATTAGTCTGCGACTAGCATCAGCCCAGTGTTTCTGCCTGTCCTGAGCTACTCTAAGCCTATCTCTGATCATCCCGACTTTCTCTGCTGCATCCGTGATCATCTCTGGCCCAAGCATAACTCTGTCTCCGACATCATCCCAAAAGGGCGGTGTCCGGCACCGTCGTCCATAAAGTGCCTCGAAAGGAGACATACCAATACTGGCCTGGTAGCTGTTGTTGTATGAAAACTCTACCAAGTGCAGATGGCTCTCCCATGATCCTCCAAAGTCCAGCACGCAAGTCCTCAACATATCCTCCAGTGTCTGTATCGTCCTCTCGGACTGCCCATCTGTCTGTGGGTGGTACGCCGTACTGAACTTGAGCCTACTGCCCAATTCCTCCTGCAAGCTCCTCCAGTAGTGGGAGGTGAATCTACTGTCTCTGTCTGACACGATGCTCACTGGCACTCCGTGTAGGCGAACTATTTGCTGCATGTATAGCTCCGCCAACTTCTCGGTAGAAAGCCCCACCTTGAAGGGTATGAAGTGCGCACACTTCGTCAGCCTGTCTACGATGACCCAGATGGCATCCTTCCCTCCTTGGGAACGAGGAAGCCCTGAAACGAAGTCCATCGTAATATGTTCCCACTTCCACTTGGGAATGGGTAACGGCTGTAACAAACCAGCTGGCCTCTGGCGCTCTGCCTTGACCTGCTGGCAAACTAGGCATCTCGAGATGAAACGTGATACATCCCTCTTCATCCCGTGCCACCAAAGATGTTCCCGCAAGTCACGGTACATCTTGTTAGCACCAGGGTAAATAGAATATCTCGATCGGTGCGCCTCCTGCAAAACTGCCTCTACTAGCTCTCCCTTCGGCACGCACAATCGGCTGCCATGCCTCAGGGATCCATCCTCCGCTATAGTGAAGTCATCCAGCAATCCAGCTAATGCCTGGGGTCGAAGTCTGCGAAGACTCTCATCTGTAGACTGTGCCTCCCGGATCTGCTCCATCAAACCTGACTGAATGTCAAGCGCCATCATCTGTATCACTGATCCTGGCCGAACTAGCTCGATACCGAGCTTCTCCAGATCCTCCCGCAAATGCCGATCAATCATCAGGTACCATGCCATCGGATGCCTGCTCAGCGCATCTGCCACCACATTTGCCTTCCCGGGGTGATACTGTAAATCGATGTCGAAGTCCTTCATCAACTCCAACCATCGTCTTTGCCTCATGTTCAGCTCTTTCTGCGTGAACACATACTTCAAGCTTTTGTGGTCAGTAAAAATTTCCACACGCTCTCCGTATAAGTAATGTTTCCATAACTTGAGTGCAAAGATCACCGCAGCTAACTCTAGGTCATGGGTAGGATAATTTCTCTCATGAGTCCGCAACTGCCTAGATGCATAAGCAATCACTTTCCCATGCTGCTGTAGGACACATCCTAGCCCCTTCCCAGAAGCATCGCTGTATATGGTGAAACCTCCAGAACCTGAAGGTAAAGTCAGAACTGGAGCGGTCGTCAGCCTCCTCTTCAGCTCCTCAAATGCCGCCTGGCAGTCCTCTGACCAGATGTACTCTGCGTCCTTCCGCGTCAGCTTCGTCATGGGTTCAGCTATCCTAGCAAAGTCCTGGACGAACTTTCTGTAATAGCCTGCTAAACCCAGAAAGCTCCTGATCTCTGAAACTGACGTCGGAGCCTTCCACGTCTCAACTGCAGCAATCTTCCTGGGATCCACCGAGATTCCATCTCCAGTGACTACATGGCCGAGAAACTCCACTCGGTCTAAAAAGAACTCGCACTTCGGCAATTTGGCAAACAATCTCTCCTGCCTCAGAATCCCCAAAACTATCCGCAAGTGCTCTGCATGCTCCTCCGGCGTCTTCGAGTATATCAGGATGTCGTCGATAAACACTACGACGAACTTATCCAGATACTGGTGAAATGTCTTATTCATCAAGTTCATAAAGACAGCTGGCGCATTTGTGAGACCAAATGGCATCACCAAAAACTCATACTGCCCGTACTTCGTGTTGAACGCCGTCTTCTGGATGTCTGCTGGCCTAACCTTCACCTGGTGGTACCCGGATCTCAAGTCTATCCTGGAAAACACCTTCGCCCCGCTCAACTGGTCGATCAAATCATCTATCCTGGGCAGAGGATATTTGTTCTTGATAGTGATGGCATTCAAGGCCCGGTAATCAATACACAACCGGACTATACCATCCTTCTTAGGCACAAAGAGCACTGGCGCTCCCCATGGAGAAGCACTGGATCGAATGAAACCCTTTTTCAACAGGTCATCAATCTGCTCTTTCATCTCTATGGCCTCCTTGGGATTCACTCTATAGCAAGCCCGGGATACTGGTGATGAACCCGGCACTAGATCTATAGTGAACTCTACATCTCTGTCAGGCAGAAATCCTGGAAGATCCTCTGGGAATACATCCATAAACTCCCTAATGATAGGGTGTGGCGGTGCTGCGTCCCCGACTGTAGCACAACAGTTCGGCTCTAGGCTGATCTCCGGCCCTGTCCTCCTGACACTGAATGGTGCTGTGCCTGGGGGACTGAACACAATACTACCCTCATGGCAATCTATAGATGCATGGGCATAGCTAAGCCAGTCCATCCCCAATATGATATCATAACCGGGGAGCGGCATCACAAAGAATCGCCCTCTGAACTCTCTCCCGGCTATAAAAATAAAACACCTATAGATAGATCTAATAGGCACTGGTCCTCCTCCCGTCATCACTCTACTAATCTCCGCAGTAGGTGTAGCTACTAGATGATGTTTATGCATAAACTCTAATGATAGGAAGCTATGAGATGCACCAGAATCAAACAAACATACAGCTAGAAAAGTATGCAAATAAACATGACCTGTGATGACGTCAGCTAAGTAATCCGGCTCCGAAACCTGCTCCGGCTCCGGCTCAATGGCTAGACTATAAACCCTCCCCTGAGGTCCCTTCTGCTGCTGCAGATGCTGCCCGAACCTCTGCTGATGAGTCGGGAGCGGTCCTCTAGTCTTCGCTACTGGGCACTCTCGAAGCTGATGGGTGGTAGACCCACAAGCCAAACACTGCCCCAACTTCTTCCTGCAGATGGAAGCGTCGTGGCCTACCCTCCTGCAGAATGCACAAAAACTTCCCTTCGGCTGCTGTCGGGGTCCCGGGGCTCTAACTGGCGGGGTCTGATGATGTGGTGTAGGGGAACGGTAAGTCTGCTGTGGCGTCGGCGCTCTCTGCTGGAAAGCCTGACGCTTGGACGGTCCCTCATGGTGTACAGAAGCCGGCCTCTTGCTAGACAGAAGACGCTCCTCAATGCTCCGAGCTAACTCTAGGCTCTGATAGTAGTCAGTCGTACCGTTCGCCACTATAAGGATGCCAATGTCTGGGACTAGACCATGGCAAAACCTACGGGTCATCTCCTCTGGATCAGCAACCAGACTAGGAGCAAAATGGCTCAGGCGACTAAACTCTCCCGCATAGTCATCAACAGAACGGTTCCCCTGCTGGATGTTCTGGAATCGTAGCCCCATGGCTACTCTAGCAGTGGTCGAGAAGAATTTCTTCTTGAACTGGGTCTTGAACTGGTCCCAGGTGGCTCTACCTCTCGCGAACAACGGCTCATTCCTGAACCAGACTCCGGCTAAGTCTATCAGCAGAAATCCTGCTGCCTCGACCTGAAGGTCATCCGGCATCCTAACTCCCAGAAGCTTCCTCTCTACAGAATCTAGCCAGTCATCAGCTACTACTATGCCCTCAGTCCCTGAGAACTCCTTGGGATTCAGACCCATGAAGTCCTTGACTGTCCCCGCTCTCTGCCGTGGCTCTACATGTGGTGGGACCACGGGACGTCCCTCAGAACGCTCCATGCTCTGGCAGAGTAGGGTAGTCTGCTCCTGATGGGTCGTTAGGAACCCCTGGATCAGTGTGAGCAGCTGGGTCCCGTCGAGAGTGACGGAAGCCTGGGTGGGTATAGTGATAGGGGGTGGTGGAAGTATCGGGTCCTGCTGGGACTGGGATGTGAAAGGTGGTATCTGGGTCTGTGGATCTGTGGAGTGGAGAAATGTGGTAGGTGGAGGTGTATCAGTCAACTGGTCAGCTGACTAGATATGGAGGGCCCCATTCTCGGGGGTAACATACTGGGACGAGCGAGTAAGCACCATCTAAATTACACATAAAAAGACTTATAAGGACTTATTTAAAGCAAGCAATCATATGCAAGAAAATCTAATTATAATAGCAAACATGTGATGTATTTCCTATGTTACAATCCTAGCATTCCTCTAAGTGTTCTAAGCGTCTTTCCTAATGTTGTCTAATTACCTTAAGTTCCTAATTGTAGGCATGCTTGGTACAATAACGTAACCAAACAGTTTAGTCGGGACCTGCATGGGCCACCACTAAAAACATGTCACGACCCGCTACCCAAATTGTTGGGCCAGGCCGAGTCATGCCCAGCCTACGTTGAGATAAAACGTAGTAAGCTGTTCTAAAGACAACAGGATAAGATTAAATGTGCTAACAGTTCTATAAGTGAAGAAGAATCATAAATGCTCCAAACACAAAAGTCGTCGTATATAGTAAAATATCCAAGTACAAGTAAACTGAAATGTAAAACTGGATACATGTCCAGTTACAAAATGATATAGTCTAATACATGTCTACTCTCAAAAGTCTAAGTAAATAAAAGACCACTAGGCGAGGTTCCCTGCAAGAACATCCTCGTAAAGCAGAGCCGGGTCCTCGGCAGTATCTCCATAGTATGTGTCACAGAGTAACTCCTCCTCAGTAAGGATACCTACAACGTTATCCTGTCAGGACGGAAGCAAGTACTAAATCTAACAAACATATAATACTGATCATGTGATAAAAAGGAAATGACATATCATGTTGGTTCAGTTTTATGTATGTTTTAGCATGGCGATAGATATACATTTTAAAGTTTAAAACTGTAGTAGGTGAGTGATCAGTCAATAGATAATCAGGATGTACAGCGGTACATATCAATTTTCTGATGTGCACATACGTACACATAACGGCATCGGTGTATATCCATACACAAACGCGGGACCAGACATACGACACAGATACATATAGAATGTAACGGTGCTCGGTAAATACATACGGAGAAGGGGGTCATGATCACGTACACTACTAGCAGTTTCCCCTTAACCCGTTATTTAAGCATGTGAGAGATTATGAGATACTGTATAAACATGGTAGAAACTGAAAGTATACAACATATGAAGTTCTAACTTGCTACCCCAAGGATCAGCATTTAACATGGTTGGTGATTCACAGTTTTATGGTTTATAGCAGTATGTAAAGTTCGTAGAAAGTACTTGCCTCTAGCAAAGCAAAACAAAACAAGCTGCGATAACAATGCTATGGATGTCTGGTAGCTCGTCACTGTAGAAGTAAATGCAACAACTTAGTTTTACACTAAGCTAAGACACTAGGACACAAATTTGTGAAACACGACTTGTGACTGGGCACCTAGCCAAAATGATGACTTGGCATAGGAGACCAATGTGGGGTGACACACTATGTTAACTAACTTTCTAGGGTCTTTATACTAGTGAGGGATGGGGTTCAACATGACTAAAACTCCAAATAACACAAAAAGCTACAAGTCGTAATTAATCAATAAATAAATCAAAAGATCATTGTATTCTAACAATTTTTGAAGTAGACAAAAAGCCTAGTTTTTCTTAAAGTAAAGTACTAAAGTGATCCTTGTTAATCATAGAAATTTATTATAATTTTTCAGGAATTTATTAACCAGTACAAATATTTTATAAAAATCAGTTTTTCTAAGTATACAGAAAATGAGTTTTGGTTTCATATGCCAAACTAGTGGCAAAACAGTAAATTAAATGCTATAAAAATCATACTAAATTAGCTAACTTAACAAAGTATCTAAAAACTATTTTTCCATAATTTTAGCAATAGTTTAAGTATTTTTAGAAAATCAAAAACAACAATGCACACAATAATTAATTATCTGCGTATTTTGTCCATGTATATAATTTGAACCAAAGTTCAAATACAGGACCCAAGGCCATGAATCAAGTCCAATATGACTTGTACAGGTCTTGAATGTGTAAAAACACATTTGAGCCCAAATACCCATGCTAGGCTTGGACACCAAATGGTTGCAGTAATTTAAATACAATAAAAATACAGTTTGGTAATAGTCAAAATAAATATTATTATTTTAATAAGGTAAAGTTATGCATAGTGAAAATATGCATACATATGTTTTAAAAGTACATATATATATGTAAGAGAAAAATACTTAATTTATAAAGTATATATATATATATATATATATATATATATATATATATATATATATATATATATATATATATATATATATATATATACAAATATATATATATAAGAACACACTTAATAATATAGTGTATATATATATATATAATATATACATAGGAAAATGTATATATAAACATATATATATAAAATTTACTAACTATAAAATAAATACATATATATTAAATACTGTTAATAAAAACAGTATATACATATACATATATATTAATATATATACATATATATATATATATATATATATATATATATATATATATATATATATATATATATATATATATATATATATAAATACAAAATAAAAAGAAAAAGAAAAGATAACAGAAAAGAAAAGAAAAAAGGAAACAGAAAGGGGGGCTCGAACTCGGGCTAGCGGGGGGGGGGGGGGGGGGAGTGTTTGATCACTGCGCGCTGGCCAGTGGGCCAGCGGCCCGCTGTGTTAGGAATAGGTTTTATGTTAGTTTTATTTAGGTTTAAACGAGTTAATATACAAAAAAATTAATAAAAACAATCATGTGTCCGTACAGTTTGGGACACAGGAATCCACGTGTCCGTGCTATGCACGACACGTACGAGCTCAGTCTCGCGTGTCCGAGCACAGCATTAGGTTCGTCGTGTCCTGGCGAGTCTCGTGCGTGAAAACGAGACACGCACGACACGATTCGAGTTCTGTTACTCACGTGTCCGGCGATTGGGAAGTGTTTCGAAGGCCGAGGACGGCGGAGAAGTGGTTGGGACGGTGGCGGAGTGGTGGCGCTGCAATCGTCTCAGAGAGACGCGTCGAATGGTGGTGGTCGGGACTGTCGAAGTGGCGTGTAGGCGTCGGGCTAGGTTAGGGCGAACTCCGACGAGTCTCGTCGGGGAAGATGGGTTGGTTGCGGCGGCGTAGGGGGCTGTGGTGGTCATGGAGTCTAGGATTAGGGTCTGGGGGGTCAGGGGCTATTTATAGAACCCTAGGGCGGTGGGATTAGGGCTAGAAATTAGGATTAGGGTTAGGGTTTCGGTGATCGTCGTCGGAGACGACGACAGCGCACGGTCGTCGGGGGCAGTTAGGGTTAGGGATTTGCAGGAAGCCCCCCAGAAAATTAGGATATTGCATAAAAGCCCACCGCCTTAGCCATTGCAAATATTAAATTTGCAAATAACCCCCCGCTACGATTATGTGCAAAACTTAATTTGCACAGACAATTAGGATATTGCAAAAAGCTATTAAAACAATTAAAATAATTGCATAGTGATATAAAAACAATTTTAAAAATTACAGAATGGTATTAAAATATTTTAGAAAATTGCAAAGTGATATTTTTGTATTTAAAACTCATTAAAAATTCATTTAAAAATTCTAGAAAAATTCATAAAAGTCATAATAAATATTTTAAAGCTAAAAATGACATTAATAATTAATTAACACTAATTAAAATGAAATTTGAAAAACAGGGGTTTACAACCGTACTCCTCGGGATAGTCCTACTCGTCTAATCTTGGAGAGATCACCAGGTCCTCAGAGGGACGTAACAAGATACAGAAAACATGCCAAAGTAACTGAATGTGTAAAATATGTAACTATGACTCTACAGGATCTCCTAACCGTCTATGTGAGATGCACTTTGAGGACAACGTTCTACGCAGGGCTATATGATCAGCAGAGTAAATAAAGAGTGGCAGTAAGTAGCGCTCATCCGAGTCGTTATCGGCCAGGGGCAGAAAGTAGCGCTCATACGAGTCACTATCGACCCACAAAGTGTATAAAAATAAATGTAGCCCCTACGCTAGTAGCTGTCCCCTCCCCCAAATGCTCATGTCCAAGATGTATCCACAACCTGTCCAGTTGGTAACTGCTATGACTTCTAACTCGACTCACTAATAGCAGTTACCTCCTAACCGTCGCACGTCCCGTACGTATCGATGGCCAGTCGAGTACGCAGGTCCGTGTCCTATATGAACTCACTCATTACGTGATACACATGTGTCAAGGCCATAGGGGATATAAAAATACCCCACATACTAATAGGGTGGTCAACTGACACAAGGTCGACATGCAAATAAGACAAATAAATATAATGACTAAATTTAGTCGCTTGCACCCAAGTGTGACTTGGACGCCCAATATAAATAAAATAACAAATAAGAGAAAGAAATATGCAATAATAAAATATACTAAAAATAAATGAGCACAATCAGAATCTATGGCAAGGTATACTTGCCTGCGGTGCGAGAAGGGCAATCCAAGAGTAGCAAGTGTCAGCACCAAAACTCACAATTCACAGATGACTCCAGACGCTGAAACAAACATAAAAAATAATCTCAGTGAAGAATATATACCTAGGAAATGCCTGTCCAAAAGTCTAATTCTGGAACAGGGGCAAAATTAAAATTTCGGGTCAAAACGATGTCCGCCGTTGGACCCACTTCGCACCGAAATGCGTGCCAAAGTCTATGGTCTCTAAAGTCGTTAAACTACATGTCTATAGATTCAGTTTGAGGAGAAAAACTTAACGGTATGTCCAGTTTTGGATTTCGATGAGCCGGACACAAAATCGCCCGTTTGAGTGGGTCGCAGGCCCGCCAATTTTGGCGTTCCGATCAACCTTCTCAGAATCGGACCAAACTTGGCATGCAGAACTAGAATTTCGATTCGGACCTGTTGGCACAAGTTTCGTCTTGATTTGATGAACATGCACAAAGATATGGCCAAGTTTGCAAAGCGTCGATACGGGGGTATCTTGACGGATGTGGGCTGATTTCGTCGTGCATACACGACGAAACTGAGTTCCGTCAGTTCCCACATGTCGGCAACGTCCATACGCGTCTTTTGATGCATTTAGCGTACGACCACGTCGCCCGATTTGTCGGGGCACATGCCGTATCGAGAAAAATTTCTAGGTTTCACTATTTTAAAAGTCAGTTTTTTTGTCAAACTTTAACGTCGAATTAATTCATGCATAGAACTCGAAATGCAGACCTGCAAGTTGCATTTTAATCCCGGTTACTTTAACTACTACAGTCTTCAATTAGTTCCTCGGTAATCCTAGTATTCTGTTCGGAAACCGGTTTCTAAGTTGCGGTTTTGGCATCCTCCTATCACAGTTTTTCGAGCAGTTTTTGCTCAAGTTCGTGCAAATTTGTCTACACGATCTAGTGGGTAGTTTCAAATCTCCCTAGAGGGAGTCGAAGAGGGTTATGTTGTCTTCGTCTGTGAGGTGGTAGTTCGAAAAACCATCGAGAAATCGAAGAGAATTAAATCGCGAAAGTTGGTACCTGTGATCGGCCAAAACAGAGTACCCTCTGTTTCTAGGCGGTCGGCCGGCCCCTCCTCGGCGATGCGGCCGTCGGCGGCGGTCGGGGTCAGTCCGACGAGGGTGGCAGAAGTCCAAGGAGTTTGCCTGGGTCGGGGTTGAGGAAATTTTGGTGTTCGCGTGGAGAAGGTTTTCCGCAAGAAGGAATAGATACTATAGGTTATATAGTATTTTTGGACTAAATTTTACAAAGAATTTGAGCAAGATTTGGATTAGTTTGAGCCTAATCTAGTAGGGAATAGGATAGAGATTCAATAGGATTTGAATCTGGAAGATTTGATTTCGGTTTGATTGGGTTTTCAATCCGAAAATTTTCTAAAACATTTACTGCTACGCATGGGGGGCGCTCGGGTTCAGCTTCTATGGGGAAGAGCAACAGTGCCGCAAGGCACTGTTCACATAACTTTTTTTTTAGATACTATATCTCTCTCTCTCTATATATATATATAAATGTATATAATCACATAAAATCCTATAAATTGTAATTAGGTACCAAATTTTTTTATAACCATTGTATACTATATTTAGTAGCAATTAAAATATCATGCAACCTATTTATACATATTGTATATATATCTATAATTACATACATATACAAACTATTTCTTTAATTCTAAATAATATAGCAAGAATAAATCTTTAAAGTACTAAAATAATTAGAAAATATTGGGGGTTTACATCCTACACAAATTGAAGAAAACTTCGTCCTCGAAATTAAAATAAGGTCGGGAGATTAAATGCAATGCAAGGAAATTGATAATAATTTAAGAGTTTAAATACAAGACATACCTTCGTCTTCGAACAAAAACGGATAGCGATTTCGGATGTCATCCTCGCGCTCCCAAGTAAACTCTCCTGGCGAGTGGTGCTTCCATGCCACGCGAACCAATGGAATAGATTGATTTCGCAACACCTTCACTCGGCGATCGAGGATACCTACTGGTTGCTCTTCGTACGACAAACTCGGTCCAATTGTGATCTCAGAGTGATCAAGCACATAATTGCTGTCCGCCATGTACCTCCTCAGCTGAAATACATGGAATACATCATGCACTTCCTCTAGCGACGGTGGCAAAGCCAATCTATAGGCGACCTCTCCATCACGTTCCAAGACATCGAAAGGTCCGATGTACCTTAGACTCAACTTGCCACGTCCTCCGAATCGAATCGTGCCTCTAGTGGGGGATATCTTCAAGAACACATGGTCGCCCTCTTTGAACTCCAAAGATCGACGACGATTATCTGTCCACTGCTTCTGACGATCCTGCGCTGCTCGTAGGTGGCCCTGAATTTTCTTCACTGTCTCCACTATGCTCGAGACCAACTCGGGACCCAATAGCTGTCGCTCTCCTATGTCGCTCCAACAAATAGGAGACCGGCACTTCCTACTATACAATGCTTCAAACGGAGCCATCTGAATGCTCGCTTGATAGCTATTGTTGTCGGAAAACTCAACAAGATGAAGATGGTCCTCCCATGAACCACCAAAGTCAAGCATGCATGCTCTCAACATATCCTCTAGTGTCTGAATGGTACGCTCCAACTGGCCATCTGTCTGCGGATGGTATGCTGTACTAAACTTCAATCGGGTGTCCAAACTCTCTTGTATGCTCCTCCAAAAGTGCAAGGTAAATCTCGAGTCATGGTCCGACACAATACTAACAGGCACACCGTGTAATCTCACAATCTGCTCCATATACATCTCTGCCAATACCTCTGTTGACTAGCCCACTCTAAAAGGTAAGAAATGGGCTGACTTCGTAAGTCTATCAACAATCACCCACACTGCGTCACGTCCCCTAGGACTACGAAAAAAACCCATGATGAAATCCATAGTAATGTGCTTCCACTTCCACTCGGGAATGGATAGCGGCTGCAATAATCCGGCCATCCTCTGGTGCTCCGCCTTCACTTGTTGACATACTAAGTACTTGGCAACGAAACGAGCTCTCTCGCTTCATTCTGTGCCACCAATAATACTGTCGTAAGTCGCGATACATCTTGGTTCCTCCGGGATGAATAGAGTAAGTCGAACTGTGAGCCTCTGCCATCAGCTCATGTCGTAGCTCTCCATTGGGAACATAAATACGATCACCACATCGTAATGTCTCATCGGGATGGATCCTCAATCCCGTCTGCTCTCCTGCTTCAGTCCTCTCTCTGAGACGTCGAAATCTAGCATCAGTAGGCAATACTACTTTGATGCGCTCTACCAATGATGATTGCACTTGGAGGTTGGCTAATACGCCATCGGCTCCAGGCAATACTACCTCAATACCAAGCTGCTCCAAGTCTCTAATCAACTCATTTTGTGTAGTCAAAAAGTGTGCCATGGGCTTACGGCTTAATGCGTCTGCCAAGACATTAGCCTTGCTCGGATGATAATGTTGCTCGATCTCGTAATCCTTCATCAACTCCAACCAACGTCGCTGTCGCATATTTAACTCCTTTTGTGTGAACACGTACTTGAGGCTCTTATGATCAATGTAGATATCAACCTTCTTGTCGTACAAGTAGTGTCTCCATAGCTTCAAAGCAAAGATAACCGCTACGAGCTCTAGATCGTAGGTCGGATAATTCTTCTCGTGCACCCTCAACTGTCGCAATGCATAGGCTACTACACGTCCGTGCTGTATTAATACGCATCCTAATCCCTTCCCGGATGCGTCACTGTAGATCACAAATCCTTCCAGTTTCGATGGTAGTGTCAAGATCGGTGCTGTGGTCAATCGTTCTTCAACTCGTCAAATGCGGCTTGACACTCGTCTGTCCATACGAACTCCTGATCATTGTAAGTTAATCGAGTCATAGGCCCCGCTATTCGAGAGAAATCTTCTACGAACCTTCGGTAGTATCCCGCAAGTCCGAGGAAACTTCTCACCTCAGAAGCTGATGTGGGAGCGGGCCATGATTTGACTGCTGCGATCTTCTCTGGGTCTATTGATATGCCATAACCCGTAACAACATGACCAAGAAATGATATCTCCTTGAGAAAGAAATCACACTTGCTAAGCTTCGCAAAGAGTCTCTCATTCCTCAATGTTCCCAAAACTAACCGTAGATGCTGCTCATGCTCCTCTTGACTCTTTGAGTAAATCAAGATATCATCTATAAAGACTACTACAAATTTGTCCAATTGGTGGAGCAAAAGTATTCTCCAAGATCGACTTACGATCAGGCTATCACCAATTGAAGGTTCGGAAGGAAGACATTGCAAAGACGGTTTTTCGATCAAGATATGGACACTACGAGTTCTTGGTCATGCCTTTTGGTTTGACCAATGCTCCTACAGTTTTCATGAATTTAATGAACAAGATCTTTTACAAATAGATCGTCTATATACGACAATGAATACTTGTTCTTTACTGTCACTGCATTCAATGCTCTGTAGTCGATGCACATGCGTACGGTCCCGTCTTTCTTAGGCATAAAAAGAACGGGTGCTCCCCACGGTGACGCACTGGCACGAATAAAGCCCTTCTCCAATAAGTCATCAATTTGTGTCTTCATCTCTACCAACTCTTTGGGCGCTAGCCGATAAACTCGAGATGAAATAGGCTCGGATCCCGAAATAAGCTCAATAGAAAACTCAATGTCTCGGTCAGGTGGCAGTCCTGGCAATTCCTCGGGGAATACATCCTCGAACTCGATGATGATAGGGTGCTGAGGGGTATCCGGCATCATCATGTGAGTCTCCGATGCAGGTGCATCGCTTCTTAAGGCTTTCTCTTTGGTGAACTCGAACTCCGCATCACTCGGGGATCTAAAGACGATACTGCCCCTATGGCAGTCAATGAGAGTGAAATGCTGGCTCAACCAGTCCATTCCGAAAACCACATCGAACGTCGGCATCAAAAATACAAGAAGTCGTGCTTTTATCTCATTTCCATTTATCACTACAGGACAATCTCTACAAACACCACTAACAGGTACTACTCCTCCTCCAGTGAGGATTCTAATATTTTTAGATAAAGATGACATGGGTATACTGTGTCTAGTGGCAAAGCTAGTGGCTATAAATGAATGGGTGGCTCCAGTGTCAAATAATGTGATGGCAGGAAATGGTGCAACTAAAACCATAGCTGCTATGACGTCCACCTCTGGTTCTGCCTCCTCTGCAGCAAATGCAAAAGCCTTCCCAACTCTCTGGTTGCCTGTCTGTGCCTTAGCCTGCTGAAATTGGGTTGCCTGAGGGGGTAAAGGTGGTCGTGGTGCTCCTGGTCCCGCAATCGTTAGCCTCTACTGCTGATTTTGTGGAGCGTTCCTCTGAAAGTGGCAATCCCTGATCTGGTGCTGGTTCGATCTACAAGCTAAATAGTGTCCCAGCCAACGTCTACAATCTATCTGAATATGTCCAACTTTGCCACAGAAATGGCAAGTGGCCTTCTCCTGCATCTGGTATGGCCCGGTCCTCTGCTGATGCTGATGTGTGGGAGGACGTCTCACTGGCCCTCCTGTAGTAGTCTTAGCTGATCCTATAGTCGATGTAACTCGTCAATTTTCCTTTTTGCTTATGGCCTTCTGAGTTCTAGCCTCTGCCAGAATAGCTTTTTGGGAGACTCTCGACTCGGAGCTGGTGTACCTCTGCAACTCTATACTCAAGGCTCTATGAAATCTTTTGGGTTTCTCCAGCTCTGTCGTAACCAACCCTGGTGCAAAACGACTCAGTCGACTAAACTCGGCGTCGTACTCATCAACTGTCATATTCTCCTGTTCCAAGTGTAGAAACTGGTAATATAAAGCATCCTTGGCAGTATCGGAGTAAAACTTCTTATTGAACAATCTTTTGAATTCCTCCCACGTCTGATCAACTCTTAGCCGTCTCTCCTCTGCGGCCCACCAATCATAAGCATTTTCTTCCAGCTGTAACTTCACTGTCGTCATCCATAGATCTGCGAATAACTCTGGAGCCTTCAGAAGATTTTTTTATCTTAACCAGCAAATTGGTGATCCCAATGACGTCTTCAGTGCCCTTGAAGTATGGAGGATTCATGTTACGGAACCCTTCGATAGAACCCACAGAGGCTTGTGGTGCTCGGGCCAATGCTGTCTCTAAACTCCTCCTGATAGCCTCGCTCTGCTGCATCTGAGCCTGTACTAGGCTCTAGAGGATCTCCTCTGTAGTAGCCCTACCAGCCTGAGGCATGGGCTGCTGTGGTGGCATGTATGGCATCTGGGACATGATCTGTGGGGCACCCTATGGCCCGTACTGTAGAGGATATGAAGGATAGGGATACTATGGGGGGTATGTGGGTGGATACTGAGGTGGATATGGTGTTGGATATGGTGGGGGCTGCTGGGGTGGATAAGATGGTGGATACTGTGACGGCTGATGTGGTGGATATTGTGGAGGCTGTTGTGGTGGATATGATGATGGTGGATATTGTGGAGGCTGTTGTGTTGGATATGAGGATGGTGGATATTGTGGAGGCTATTATGGTGGATATGAGGATGGTGGATATTGTGGAGGCTATTGTGGTGGATATGATGATGGTAGATATGGGGATAAAATCTGTGCTAGGGGCTGGGGTAGATAGGGTGGCGGAGGTGGCAGGTATTCCTCTTGAGTTACAGGGTTTTCGGGGTCTGTCTGTCCCACTTGAGGTGCTGGGGATTGTTGCTGAGTAGTGGGTGGCGTCATCACAGGCTGCAGTCCGGATGGTGCTGGAGTGGTCGGCGACATGGGTGGCTGACCCACTGGTCCTTCTTGAGCAGTGGCGTTCCCGTCAGTAATGACGAGGGGAGTAGCGCGTCCACTACGAAGATTCATCCTATATTGGCATGAAGAATTTAGTTGATTAGAACAATTTCAAACTGGATGTAATCAAGCAATCAAATGAGAAGTTGAAAAGAGGTCAAGGAAGGTATTAATAAGTGGATGAGATTCTATATCCTATTCTTATTTATAGGCTTGTTGGGCACAGTCATGTAACCCAACAATATTAAAACACGACATGGGCCACCACAAAAATATGTAATGCCCCAGTCCCAAAATACGTAGGACTAAGTACGTAGACATGCCAGCTATACTTATACGAAGAATACACCAATATATGGTAATCCCCGTATTGGTACATAAGCTGTAATAATGATACATGATAAGCCACAATAATATAACTAAATCTCATCCACAGCTCAACGCAAAGAATATAATAAAGTCCACTAAATAAGATAATGATGATGTCAAAATATAGCCGGGTAGACATTCCCACTCCAAACAGCTATGGAAAAATAGTCTCAACTAAATGGAGTCCAACCTCCTCAAACAGCAAGAAAGATGATAAAAAGATGTCCAATACATGGTCTCAGATAATAAAGAATAAAACTAAGTATGAGCAAGAGATGCCTCGTCACCGATGTATGCTAGATCCAATGCTGTACCGTACTCCTCGGGATAGTCCTGCTCGTCTAATCCTGGAGAGATCACCAGGTCCTCAGAGGGACGTAACAAGATACAGAAAATATGCCAATGTAACTAAATGTGTAAAATATGCAACTATGACTCTACAGGATCTCCTAACCGTCTATGTGAGATGCACTTTGAGGACAACGTTCTACGCAGGGGCTGTAGGATCAGCAGAGTAAATAAAGAGTGGCAGTAAGTAGCGCTCATCCGAGTCGCTATCGGCCAGGGACAGAAAGTAGCGCTCATACGAGTCACTATCGGCCCACAAAGTGTGTAAAAATAAATGTAGCCCCTATGCTAGTAGCTGTCCCCTCCCCCCAATGCTCCTGTCCAAGATGTATCCACAACCTGTCCAGTTGGCAACTGCTATGACTTCTAACTCGACACACTAATAGCAGTTACCTCCTAACCGTCGCACGTCCCGTACGTATCGATGGCCAGTCGAGTACGCAGGTCCGTGTCCTATATGAACTCACTCATCACGTGATACACATATGTCAAGGCCATAGGGGATATGAAAATACCCCACATACTCATAGGGTGGTCAACTGACATAAGGTCGACATGCAAATAAGACGTAAATAAATATAACGACTAAATTTAGCCGCTTGCACCCAAGTGTGACTTGGACGCCCAATATAAACAAAATTACAAATAAGAGAAAGAAATATTCAATAATAAAATATACTAAAAATAAATGAGCACAATCAGAATCTATGGCAAGGTACACTTGCCTGCGGTGCGAGAAGGGCAATCCAAGAGTAGCAAGTGTCAGCACCAAAACTCACAATTCATAGATGACTCCAGACGCTGAAACAAACATCAAAAATGATCTCGACGAAGAAGATATACCTAGTAAATGCCTGTCCAAAGGTCTAATTCTGGAATAGGGGCAAAATTAAAATTTTGGGTCAAAACGATGTCCGCCGTTGGACCCGCTTCGCATCGAAACGTGTGCCAAAGTCTATGGTCTCTAAAGTCATCAAACTACATGTCTACGGATTCAGTTTGAGGAGAGGAACTCAACGGTATGTCCAGTTTTGGATTCCGATGAGCCGGGCACAAAATCACCCATTTGAGTGGGTCGCAGGCCCGCCAATTTTGGCGTTCCGATCAACCTTCTCAGAATCGGACCAAACTTGGCATGCAGAACTAGAATTTCGATTCGGACCTGTTGGCGCAAGTTTCGTCTCGATTTGACGAACGTGCACAAAGTTATGGCCAAGTTTGCAAAGCGCCGATACGGGGGTATCTTGACGGATACGGACTGATTTCGTCGCGCATACACGACGAAACTGAGTTCCGTCAGTTCCCACACGTCAGCAGTGTCCATACGTGTCTTTCGACATGTATAACACGCGGCCACATCGCCCGATTTGTCGGGGCGCACGCCATATCAAGAAAAATTTCTAGGTTTCACTATTTTAAAAGTCAGTTTTTTGTCAAACTTTAACGTTGAATTACTTCATGCATAGAACTCGAAACGCAGACCTGCAAGTTGCGTTTTAATCCCGGTTATGTTAACTACTACTGTCTTCAATTAGTTCCTTGATAATCCTAGCATTCTGTTCGAAAATCGGTTTCTAAGTTACGGTTTTGGCATCCTCCTATCACAGTTTTTCGAGCAGTTTTTGCTCAAGTTCGTGCAAATTTTTCTACACGATCTAGTAGGTAGTTTGAAATCTCCCTAGAGGGGGTTGAAGAGGGTTATGTTGTCTTCGTCTGTGAGGTGGTAGTTCAAAAAACTATCGAGAAATCGAAGAGAATTAAATCGCGAAAGTTGGTACCTGTGATCGGCCAAAACAGAGTACCCTCTGTTTCTAGGCGGTCGGCCGGCCCCTCCTCGGCGATGCGGCCGTCGGCGACGGTCGGGGTCAGTCCGGCGAGGGTGGCAGAAGTCCAGGGATTTTGCCTGGGTCGGGGTTGAGGAAATTTTAGTATTCGCGTGGAGAAGTTTTCCGTAAGAAGGAATAGATACTATGGGTTATATAGTATTTTTGGACTGAATTTTACAAGGAATTTGAACAAGATTTGGACTAGTTTGAGCCTAATCTAGTAGAGAATAGGATATAGATTCAATAGGATTTGAATCTGGAAGATTTGATTTCGGTTTGATTGGGTTTTCTGTCCGAAAATTTTCTAAAAACTTTACTGCTACGCAAGGGGGGCGCTCGGGTTCAGCTTATATGGGGAAGAGCAACAGTGCCGCAAGGCACTGTTTACATAAATTTTTTAGATATTATATCTCTCTCTCTCTCTATATATATATATATATATATATATATATATATATATATATATATATATATATATATATATATATATATAAATGTATATAATCACATAAAATCCTATAAATTGCAATTAAGTACCAAATTTTTTTATAACCATTGTATACTATATTTAGTAGCAATTAAAATATCATGCAACCCATTTATACATTTTATATATATATATATATATATATATATATATATATATATATATATATATATATATATATATATATATATATATAATTACATACATATACAAACTATTTCTTTAATTCTAAATAATATAGCAAAAATAAATCTTTAAAGTACTAAAATAATTAGAAAATATTGGGGGTTTACAATACGTCATGTACCTCACGTAACGACGACAGAAGAACGAGATGATAGGACACATCACCTACTCGCTCGAGAATATTAAACGACCCTATATACCTAGGACTAAGCTTTCCTCGTACGCCAAATTGAATGATGCCACGGGTATGCGAGATCCTAAGGAATACGTGGTCGTCGATAGAAAACTCAAGAGGACGCCGATGAGAATCGGCCCAATTGCGCTGACGATCTTGTGCAACCCAAAGATGATCTCTAACTTGTCTGACCACCTCGACAGTATGAGTAACCATTTCTGGACTAAGCATCTGCCTCTCGCCTAATCATCCCAGGCTTAAGGCGATCTGCATTTTCTGCTATATAGTGCCTCAAATGGTGCCATCTGGATACTAGCCTGAAAACTATTATTATAGAAGAACTTCACTAAGTGTAGGTGATCTTCCCACGAACTACCGAAGTCAATTGTACAAGATCGTAATATATCTTCAAGGGTTTGAATCGTACGCTCTGACTGACCATTTGTCTGCGGATGATAAACCGAACTAAACTTGAGAAGAGTTCCCAAACTCTCCTGAAAACTCTGCCAAAAGTGTGATGTAAATCTCGAATCTTTGTCTGATACGATACTGACTGGCACTCCATGCAATCTGACTATCTACTGAGGTACATCTATGCTAGCTGATCCGTCGACTGACCAATTCTGAAAGGGAGAAAATAAGCTACCTTGGTGAGTCGGTCAAATATAATCCATATAACATCTTTCCTAGCTAGGGATTTAGGTAACCCAGTTACAAAATCTATGGTAATATGTTCCCATTTTCATTCTGGGATCGATAAAGGTTGAAAAAGTCCAGCTGGTCTCTGATGTTCAGGTTTAACTTGTTGACAAACTAAACAACGAGAGACAAACCTGGCTATCTCCCTCTTCATGCCATTTCACCAGAAATGCTGACGAATATCACGATACGTCTTCGTGCCACCGGGATGAATTGAATACTGCGAACTATGAGCCTCTGCCATAATCTCTTGCCTGATGTCACCACTGGGTATACAAAGACGCCTTCTAAGTCGGAATGTGCCATCTTCGTGAATGCATAACTCTGCTCTTGCCCTGCTTCACATTCTGTCCTAAGCCACGGAAGCTTAGAATCCGTTGATTGAGCTATCTTGATTCTCTCAACTATGCTGGATTGAACTTGCATACTGGCCATCATTGCCACGTTGGTAGAAAGAACTATATCTATTCTAATCTTCTGAAGATTCGCTAATAACTCTAGCTGTGCTATTAAGAAATAAGCTCCTGCTCTTCTGCTCAATGCAACTACAACTACGTTGGCCTTCCCAGGATGACATTACAGGTTGATGTCGTAATCCACTAGTAACTCTAGCCATCTTCTCTGATGTATGTTAAAATCCTTCTGGGTAAATACATACTTAAGACTCTTATGTTTGGTGAAAATCTCAACTCGATCTCCATATAAATAATACCTCCAAAGCTTGAGTGTGAAAACCACTGCTGCTAACTCCAAGTCATGGGTTGGATAATTCTTCTCATGATCATGAAGCTGACGTGACGCGTAAGCTACTACCTTGTCATGTTGTATTAAGACGCATCTTAATCCTCTGTCCGAAGTGCCACAATAAACTGAAAATCCTCCAGTCCCATATATAATCGTGAGAATGGATGCCGTCATTAATCCTTGCTGCAACTTCTCGAATGAACCCTGACACTCGGTTGTCCAAGCAAACTGTACATTCTTGCAGGTCAACTGCGTCAATGGCGCTAAAATTTGAGCAAAGTCTGACACAAATCGTCGGTAATAGCCTGCCAATTCTAGAAAACTGCAAACTTCTATGATGGTGCTAGGTATTGGTCATATCTCTATATCCACTATCTTCTGGGGGTCCACTTCCACTCCACCTCTGGTGATGATGTGACCAAAGTACGAAATGCGATCAAGCTAAAAGTCGTACTTGCTGAACTTTGCGTACAACTGGTGCTCTCTAAGAATCTAAAGGACCACTCGGAGATGTTGCTCATGCTCTGCTTCACTCTTGTTGTAGACCAAGATATCGTCTATAAATACTATCACGAACTGTTATGCGATTCATGAGATCCATGTATACTGCTGGCGCATTGGTCGCTCCGAATGACATAACGAGAAACTCTTAATGTCCATATCTAGATCGGAATGCCGTCTTCGAAATGTTTTGCTCTCTGACTATGATCTGGTGGTACCATGAATACAAGTCAATCTTCGAGAATACTGCCGCTCTACTGAGTTGATTGAATAAGGCATCTATCTTTGGTGGAGATATCTATTCTTGATTGTTACAGAATTCAAGGTACGATAATCAACACACAATCTTGACGTACCATCCTTCTTCTTCACAAGAAGCATCGGGGCTCCCCAAGGCGATCCACTAGCACGAATAAATCCCTTGGTTATGAGTTCTTCAATCATCTTGTACAGGATCTCCAATTCTGATGGTTCCATTATATAGACTTTCTCTGATACTGGTGCCATCCCTAGAATTAAATCAATAGTGAACTCTATCTCTCTCTCTGGCGGCATGCCTGGAAGCTCTTCTGGAAATATGTCAAGAAATTCTTCTACTACTCTGTGAAACTGGACTGCTTCTGCTATTGTCATATGCAAGATTGGTGGAGAAGGTTCTACTTTGACTCTAGAAAACGAAAACTCTTCTTCGTCAGGAATACAAAAAATAATTATGCTAACATGGCAGTCTATTCTTGGGTATTGATCCTTCAACCAATCCATTCCCAGGACCACATTATAGTCGGCCATCGGAAATTCTATTAATCTAGCGGGAAACTCTCTACCGCTAACTACGATTCGATACGAGAAAAAGACTCTATCTACTCCTATAAGACCGTTACCAGTAACTATATTGAGTCTTACTGATAATGACTCGGGCTCCAATCCTATTCGTATTGCGAATCGTGCAGACATAAATGAATGCGACGCACCCGAATCAATTAATATCGTTGTTAGAAAATAGTTGACGAGAATGGTACCTGCCACCTCACTTGATGCTAATTCTTCTGCTACTGTTAAAGCCATAGCTTGACCCTGTCCTCTTGGCGCTGGTCCCTTCTGTTGGTGACCTCTCTATCTGTTCTAAATCTGAGCTTAGGCCTGAGAATACTGTTGCGGCCTCTGCTGGAATGCTTGAGCCTGAGGCTGTAACGGTCTCGGAGGCTGGTACTGCTGCTACTGCTGTACTGGTGCTGGTGCCCTAACCGATGGATTGGTTAGGGTTGACGAAGATGAACTGGCTCTATGAGGACATGACCCTATCATGTGTTCCGGTGCCCCACAAGCCAAACATAATCCCTGTGCTCTGCGACATTCTGATACCACGTGTCCAGGCTTCCCACAAGGAGACAGCCCATTACGGAAGATTGTTTCTGCTTCTGTTGCTGAAGGTATGTCGGAGTTGAGTGCTGAACCGACGAAACTGTGGTCGCCCTTCTAGGAGCTCCAATTGTCAATACCCTAGCTGTCGGAGCCGGTGCTGATGACTGGAATATTTTTCTATGTGGCCTCTTCCGTCCTCCTGTTCGATCTACTATCCTCTGGGAAGTATATTCGTACATTCTTGCTTCTCGTAAAATGGCATCAAAGGTTTTATGCTCAAACTGCTCCACTGCTAGAATGATCTCTAGAAGGAGTCCCTGCTGGAATCGTTTTGCCCGATCCAATTCGGTCGCTACCAAGGCGGGAGCAAACCAACTAAGCCTTAAAAACTCGACCGCATAACCATCGATCGTCCTTTCTATCTTCTTGAGGTTACTGAATCTTGTCTGCAGATCATACCGAGCTACTGCATCAAAGTACTTCGTCTGAAATTTATCACTGAATATCGCCCACATGACAGGCGTCACCAATCCAATTGCTTGCATCGCCCACCAGCTGCGGGCTAAGTCCAATAACTACAGGCAGACAACAGCCACTTTCTCTTCTTTTAAAATTCGAAATACCTCCAAAATAACCTCTATATCCTGAAGCCACGCTTCAGCAGAAATAACATCTTTACTGCCGTCAAAGAAGGGAGGGTTCAGGTGCTTGAAATTTTTGGATGCACTGTTCCTTTGATGACCAACTCTACCCATAGCTGCTTGTACTGTCTACTGCAGGGCATTGTTCCGACGATCTTGTGACGCAAACAAATCTCGGATGAGTCCCATCAGGGCTCTATTGTCAGGATCTGCAGGCTGGGCTGGCTGAACTGGTAGCCCTGGGTCCCCGGAAGGCATGACTCGGGATGCTGCCCCTGAGTCCTGGGTTTGGTCCGCAGGTTACTGCTGGTTCACTTGCTATGCTCCACCCGGCTGATCGGCAGGACAGGAACAATGCCAATGAAGAAATGACATAGAGAATAATAAGGAAGGACCATGATATATCAAGGATATAAGCATGTTATCAGGTCAAGAATTAGGGAGATTATAAGGTATGAGTCGAGATCAAGGGCGAATGCTGATTGAGACATCTATTCGATACAAACCTCACACATCTTGATTTATAAGACATGTATGGGCCACCACTTAACCGTGTCACACCCTAGAACCAGAATACTAAAGAGCGGGGGACAGACACAGCCAGCTACGTACATTGAAGTACAATCCATCTCGCAATACAGTCACGACTGTCTAGGTACATGAGGGTTTATCTACAAGCCATCAGTCTCTTATAGTCAAGAACAAGTCTAGTGTATCAATCTCAAGCAAGCAAATAAATGTTACAAGATGTTAGATCATCAAACATACAAAGTATGGCATCCCAAACAATACATATTCAGATGATCATGAAGCTAGTCGTACAAAATGCGAAGACTAGCAAGAGTTAAGTTATACATGATCAACCCTAGGATTTGCCAATCATGTAACAGCCCTTAGGCATACATAAATTAAGTTTCAACACGAGCTAACACTTGCTCGACGGCTAAATGCCTCAAAAAATAATTTATAATAAAGTGGAAGAGCAAAATAAGAAAACCTACTCGTTGCCACGGTTACTTCTAGTGTTCACCATCTGGCTGGAAGGCAAGTAGATCCTCGGGTGCTACTCCAAAATCTGCCCACACAAAACCAGCTGAGTCAGAACCCAGAAGAGCAACTACCACAAGGGAGGCTCTACTTATGAACTAAAACCAACATAAAATGAATAGAAGAACTGATAAAAGAATATAATTAAATAACATGAAAGATAGAGTTAAAAGAACACACTAGCTTGCATTAGAAAAATAAGAGGTGGAATATAATTTCTATGTTAATCATGAGACAATCATTCAGGCACGACCAATCAAGTCCTATAACTTGCTATCATTAGCTAACTAGGGTTATCACAGGCCTAGTTACTAAAAAGATACAGTTTAGATATTCCTGCAGTCACAAGTCCTGCAGACTATCCAGGTTATCCAGACAAGATTATAAGAGTTTATCAAGATTTAAGAGTACTTTTAGTTTACAAGGAGTGCAACACATAACAGTGTGCTAAACATGTGCCATACTCGACGACATGCTACAAGTCTACAAGTGTGGTCAGGATAACGGGATCGCCTGTAACTGGGAAATCTCTCTATATGAACTACTTGATCAATCTAGTCGTTAACCTAGTCATATTCATTATGAATCCCTAACCGTGGTAACCATGAATCCATGTCCTAGACATGATGCAAGACGAGGCAGTTTGCTTGTACAGTCACAATCAAGGAAAATCAACCACGGAGTCAAGACAAGGATTACACTTAGCAAGATAGGAATAGCTGTCGCAATAACAATCAAGATTTCACATATCATGTTGGGTCTACTTGTCATATCAATGATGCTTGCCAGGAGTGCGCCTTGATGTGCCACTATCAAGATTATCAAGACAGGATCATATTATCATGTTCAAGTTCAAGTTCATCAAGTTGGGTCGTCGCAATTTAGGTCAAGTACAGAAAAATATACAAAGAAGATCAAGAACATCCATCGGTGATTAAAACTATCAGTCGCATATGAACTCTAGTTAAAGTGAAATAAGAAGATTCTTGAAGCCAAGACGAAGATCTACAAATTTTATGTTTTGAGTTTTATAAGATTTTGGCTACAAAATAGCTTAAACAGGCCCGACTTGTACTGTTCATCATCCTGACAACACCGAAGGTGTACCGGGACCATGAACACGAAAACGACCATAATTTTCTCAAAATAAGTCGAAATCAAGCGATTTAAAAGCCAAAATTGGGTAGAATTGAATTCTCCACAACATGGAACTATTAATTTTTGGAAATAATAAGTTTTTATAGATCATAACCAAGAAAATAAGAAAAATTTAAAACTTAGATCTACAAAAAATATATCCATCAAAACAAAAAATTCCAAGTTCTAAAGATGCTTAGAATCATACAAGAAAGAGAATAAAAAATAAAAAAATGGTGATCCATCGTGTTTTCCATGGTGCAAGTTGCATTTGCCTTGGATTGGTGGGAGGAGTAAATGAAGAAGAAGAAGAAGGTAGAGAAGTAAATGATAATAATGGAGGAGAGAGAGAGAGAAGTTGGTTTATATACCAACCCTTCTTATCTCAAACAACCAAACCAAGCCAAGCCAAGCCAAAGTGAACCAAACCAAAACTAAACTAAGTCAAGTTTAAACCAAGACAAGGTTAAACAAGACAAGTCAAAGCATGGATCACCTGACAAATGTTAGAATTTCGTACACGTATACTAAAAATACGTATAACAAAAAACGGAAGTGACAGGTTTGAAATACGTCAAGCAAAAGTTTGTAATCTCTCGATAATATAAGCTTCACAAATAGAACCCTCAATCCGTGCCATGTTTTCACATTTCTTTTTAGGAGATTCAGATGCCGCTCGAATGGGTACATCCATCAATAATCGACATGCCTACCAACATGTATCTTATAAGAAAGATGAATTAGCAAATGTTCCATGGAGTCGAAGAATCTAGAAGGAAACACCTTCTCGAGCTTGTACAGTGTTACCGTAATATCGTTCTCTTACTTTTCTCGACGATCGACGAGCAAATTAGTATAACAAAGCTCTCTAAAGAATATGCTGAGCTCTGTCAATGGATCTCAAATGACCTGGGGTAAGAATTCCTGAAATGCAATCGGAATTAACCTCTCCATGAACATGTGACAATCGTGGCTTTTCATACCCGTCAGTTTGTTCTCCTTGAGGCCGACGCATCTTCTCAAGTTTGAAACATACCCGTCTAGAAATTTTAAGCCCTGAATCTACCTACAAAGTCTCACTTTATTCTTCTTCGCCAGTGAGAAAATTGTCTTAGGCTGCTTTAACTTCCCATTCCCCTCCTCTATCAAATGCAACACATGAGTCTATATATTTCTTCCAAGTCCAACCATGCCTTTGGATTGTCTTTTACGTCCATTACAACATTAATTATATTTTCAAGCACATTCTTCTCGATATGCATGACATCAAGGTTATGTCTAATCAGATTGGTGCTCAAATATGGAAGATCCCCGAATATACTCCTCTTCGTCTAGTTATGAGTGCAACCAAATCCGTCACACTTATAGCCCTTAGCAGGCTCTTTAATAGGACTTGGTAAATATTTTACCTCTTTTCATATCATGTATCCGGGCCACCTTGGCGGTGGATTAGCCTTCTCCACAACACCGGCACAAAAAGCATTCATGTTCCTCCGGTACGGATGATCCTTGGGCAGAAATTGTCGATGATAATCGAAGAAGCACGATTTGCCTCCGTGTTTCAAACGAAAAGCCTTAGTACGGTCCATGCAATACGGACATGAAAGATGGCCATGAGTGCTCCATCCCGATAACATTCCATAGGTCAAAAAGTCATTGATGGTCCACATAAGTGCTGCCTGTATTTGAAAATTCTGCTTTCTAGAAATATCGTACGTGTTGGCATCTACTTTCCACAGCTGATTCAACTCATCTATCAATGGCTATAAATACACATCGATGTTCCTCTTCGGATTGTTTGGACCTGGGATAATAACGGTGAGGAATATATACGGAGTTTTCATGTAATTCTAAGGCGGTAGATTATACAGAGTGACGATCACAGGCCAACATGAATACCGGGAGCCCGAAAGTCCGAATGGGGTAAAACCATCGGAGTAGAGCCCCAATATGACATTACGCGGATCTGAAGCAAAATATGGATACTCTCGATCAAAGTACTTTCATGCTTCTCCATCAGATGGGTGATCCAATACTCCTTTGATATGTTTCCGTCTGTGCCAACTCATATTTTCTGCAGTCTTCTTAACCATAAACAACCTCTACAACCGCGATGTCAATGACAAGTAGTACATCAAATCGGTAGGCTTCCTTGTACCGACAGACCTTCCTTTACCAGTGCCCTTATATCAACCAGCACTACGAAATCTGTATGCATCTTCATCCTTGTCGTCTTTATAGTACAATATGCACCCATTGTGACATGCATCGATTTTCTCGAATCCTATCCAGAGCGATCTCACCATCCTCTTAGACCGGTAGAAGTCTTTAGGCAACTTAGCACCCTCCGGCAAGATCTTTATAATCAACTCCATCAGTCGGTTGTAGCATTCTTGCGACATATTAAAATCAGACTTGATGCTCAACAATCTTGTAACTACCTCCAACGGTGAATGATCCTCACAACCAGGATATAATGGAGTCTTTGCATTCTCCAGCAACTCCATGGACTTCGCAACATGGACATTCGGTGCCTCCTCAGCTGCATCATGATTGTCCAAATCGGAACTAGGCTCCATCGCATCAAAAATCATGTTCACCCACCTATCGTCATAAGCGGCATGGTTGTGGACATCCAAATTAGGCTCCGACTCTGATGCTAAAGACACAAGTTTTCCATGTGTGGTCCACTGTTAGTAATTTAGCGTAAAATCCTTCGAGTACAAATGATATGTGACTTCCACTTTTGGATAATATTTCAAGTTACGACATCTCACACACATACACTTAATTTTGGTACCGTCCATGTACTGAGGGAACGCCTTAGCGAACTGCAGAAACTGCTGCACACCCTCTATAAATTCATCATGCATACCGCACATGTCATCAGGATGACGATTGTAAATCCATGAACGATGTCGCAGATAGTAATTCATATCCATTTGAAGATAATTCTGTAAAGATAGATATAAATTATTCGATTATATTGGCCAATTGGATGCATAGACACATGAGTATTAAATGAGTGTCGTCACGTGTTCAATGTCAACCCTTCTCTTCAATTTTTTTTACTTCTGCAAGCCTTTTAAGGCTTTTAGAGTTCTACCGAATTTTTGAAAAATAATAGAAAAGGCCAAGTATTATAATTTTATTTTCTAGGATTTTTCATTCTTTGTTTTTTACTATTTTTTACTCTTTTCGTTCTTTGTCTTTTCTCCTATTTTTTGAAAATCGGTAGAACTCTAAAAGCATCAAAAAGGCTTACAGATTTAAACTTACTTTTTCAGAGAAGGGCCGATATAGACTTGACTTCGGGATGACACGGACACTTACCTAAGTATCTAAGATACCTAGTGTTGACACAAAATTACAGTCAACCAAATATTGATACAATTGACAATATGATACTTGTAATATTTCAATACGACACATGAAGACTGAACTCAGTACAAGACGGATGACGGCTCGTACCTGCAGTGCTCAAAGTTTTGAGTCTATATTTTACACTTTTTTTGAGTCTAGACATATGTAAACTGAGTCGTACTGAGCAATTTAGGACTTAACCTATACCTATACCACAAATCAAAAGCATCAAAGTAGCCCATTAGCCCATTGGACCAGTTCTGTCTCCTGGAGACAGAGTTCGGGCCGAACTCTGTCTCCACACAGAGTTCGGGCCGAATTATGTCCCCTAAAATCCAGGACCCTAATTTTAGGGTTGGCTGGATGCTAGTTGTCTAACGGTCAAAATTTTGAATTTAACCCAGAATTCTGGCCGAATTATGCCTACCTAGAAACCTATAAATAGGCCTTGAATTCTCTCATTTTCAATCATCAAATCTTCTCTTCTCTTTTCCCTAAAGCCTTATACAAGTCATACCCTTCTCATCTACTAGCCACAAGCTCCCTAAGCCTCAAAGTGCTTAGTACTTTTCAGTTAGGAGTTTGTGCAAGAGTTCAAGAAGTCGCTTGAAAAATTCCAAGCATCGCCACTGCGATCTCTGTAAGAAGTTGACGTGCTCTTCTAAAGAAAAGGTACGGGGTGTAACTACTATTTCACAAATAGTGGATTTAATCCTGAGCTAGAGTTCTCAAGCCTGGACTAGTCATCCACGAGGGAAACCAGGTTAAAATCGGCTGTGTTTGCGTATGCTTTATCGCAATTTATTATTTTCGCATTTACTCTGATTATTTATTGTCGGTGAAAGAGTTTATTTTTTAACTGGATATTATTGTCATAAACTCTATTCACCCCCCCTCTAGAGTTGTCTATTTGTTCTTCAATTGGTATCAGAGCTCTGTTCTCTCAACAAGGACTAACATCCTAGAGCTGATCCATGACAACCACACAATCCATGATTTACAATCACGGTGAAGGGCAGTCCACCCATAGGCCTCCCCTATTTGATGGAACAAACTACACCTATTGGAAAACAATGATAAGTTTTTATCTCAAGTCGCTAGACTTCGAACTGTGGACCGTTGTTACCGATGGTTACAAAAAGCCTGCCAGGATAGTTGTCAATGGTAATCTCGTTGAGAAACCCCACGACAAATATTCTGACGAGAAGAAGAAACATGCAAGTCTGGACGCGAGAACTATTAATGCTTTATTTTGTGCAATAGACAGGAATGAGTTTAACAGGGTCTCAACATGCACCACCTCTCACGAAGTATGGAGACTTCTAGAAGTGACGCATAAAGGAACCACCCAAGTCAAGAAGTAGAAAATAAGTCGTCTCACTCAAGAATATGAAGCATTCAAGATGAAGCCAAATAAGAAGATCACACAAATATTTACAAGATTCCTCGACATCATCAACCCCTTGTCTTCTCTCGGCAAACAATATACAAATCACGAGAAGATCCGCAAGCTACTTAAGGGGCTACCAAAGATTTGGAACCCTAAGGTGACAACCATTATAGAAGGAAATGATCTCACTACAATGTCCATGGAGACTTTGATGGGAAAGCTGATGACTCATGAGCTTGACCTCAAAGACTTCGAAGAGCCTGCTCCAAAGGCAAATGAGATTGCCCTTAAAGCTCACCGTCGAAGGGTTGATCCTGAAGAGACGGACGACGACAACTCGAAAGGTGATGATCAAGCTCTCCTTGTCCACAACTTCAAGAAATTCCTTCGCTTCAATCAAAGAAAGAAGGAACCACAAGAAGATGACGAAGAAGAGCCAACATGCTACGGCTGCAAGAAGACTGGACACGTCCGAAAAGACTGTCCATTCGCAAAGAAGAGCAACCGATATGGAAAACCATACAAGAAGGCCTCCTCAAGGAAATATGCCAACACAAGCATTTGGCATGAAAGCGAAGCTAGTGACTCCGAGAAAGAAAATGACTCTCCTCAAGACACCGCCAATGTATGCCTAATGGCAACATCCGATAAGTAACTAGCGAAACTCTCGATGATTTCATTTTTCATGAACTTGGCGATGCATTCAATGATTTACTCAATGACCACAAGAAAGTGTCACGACCCGCACCCTAGGTAGGGGCACAAGTGCGTATCAACGCCCAGCCTACACCGTAAAAACGGCGTAGAATGCTGTAGGTCTGCTAGCTAACAAACAGTATATAATAACCTGTCATCTCCGCACGGAGGTATATAATATGAAATACTGATAAACTCAATTACAATCTAGAAGGAAGAATCATGACACGAAAACTAGATAGATAAAAACCATAAGTGCAATATCCAGCTCAACAACGAGAGAGAGAGAGAGACAAAGTAATATAGTTATACAATCCTAAATATAATATCATAGACATAAGTAGCAAGCTGGAGACAAGGTCAAGTCTGTCACGACCCGTACCCAGTACAAGGGCACGAGAAGTGACGAACGCCCAGCCTACGCCGCAGTGTCGACGGTAGAACGCTGTCATGAGTCACAGTATCTAACACAGTCTAAAATAAACTCCGAATGGAGAGTAGAATAATAAGTAACTCAATCACAATACTAAGATGGAATATAAGAATGAATCTAAAGAGAGTCACAGATAAAAAGTTTAGGTGTAAACCACCAGAATAAATCTCAAGTACAACTCATAAAGTCTCAAATAGAAATACAAATAAAGTACTAAGTCTCAGCTAGACTATAGGCAAGTCCTCAGCGACTGTGGGATCCTCCTGAGGGTCCACGTCGCCAGTGTCATCTAAGCCAATGCCATAATAAGTAGGGCAGTACTCCTCATCAATATCTGTAAATTTTTTAACATGTCCAGTCAGGACGGAACGAGCACATATCTCTCACAACAGTTCATAGCAGGAATGGACATATAAAGAAAGCTATAGAAAACTATACATGAATCGCTGTAAAGGAAATCAACAAGAGAGAGACTATAAAATGAGATATAATATGATAATAGAGAAATATAACCTTCTACGTGAATTAGAGCATGAATTGGTTATGTAAACGGTCTGGGTTGCACATGGATACAGCTATGGAGTGCACATGGATACCTACTGGAGATAATGATCACATAACCAACTACACTCTTCCTGCCCCCAATCAATACACAAGGATCAATGCATGTTATGTTATTGCACATGGATAACAACTACTGTATACATGGAGCTCATATGGTCATGAGTGTACATAAATAACATATGTGTGTACATGGATAAATATGAATACATGGAGTACATGATGGCCATGATAAAGTACATGAACATGATATACTCGATGTATCCGAGGGGATAACATCGCATGAAAAGATCCAGAGGGTACTAATCCGTGTGAACATCGTGTCAGCATCAAGTATACTAGCCTATAACAAGAGAACATATCCAAAGAAGTATGAAAAGATCAGAGAATGTACTCGCCTAGCAAATCGAACTGCTGATGATGAGGTGTAACTAAACTGGGGCAATGTAAACCTATTTAAAATACACACATGTCACAACCAAGTCTACAATATCAAGAGAAATAGCTACAATGCAAGACTACATGCTTCTAGGTCCATTTTGGTCAAAGTCAACCCTCGGTCAACTCTGGTCAAACCTGGTCAACGCTGGTCAAACCTGGTCAAACCTGGGTCAACTAGTCCGTCTACTAATTTCTAGGTCATACACAAAATTTTAGGTCATTTGGAGTTCGTTTGAGTTGAATTGGATCAAGTTTGACCCAAAGTTGACTTTTGTCAATTTGGTCAACTTGTCGGCCAATTCGACTAAACTAAGCTCGAAATGACAAACCAAATCTGTCCTAGGGCTCCTATAGTTATATACACAATTACAATCTAATCTAAGAGAATTAACAAGCATATATATATATATATATATATATATATATATATATATATATATATATATATATATATATATATATATATATATATATATATATATAGGTATATACACACATGTGTATATACAATACAACCAAACCTTATTTCTAACAAAAGATGATGTGTGTGTGTGTGTGTACTGTTGCTTACTGAAATAGGGTAAAATCTGAGATTAAAAACAGTAAAAGCAACCATAGAATTACTCAAATAATATACTATTTATATACATATATACAAAGTAAGAAACTACATATATATATGTATCAATATACACAACGTTTAAATGGAAGATACGCAAAGATGCGAGATAAATAAAAAGTCTAAAATCTGGGAATATATCTCCCTCGACCCATTCGCGATATATATACATTAGGAATGGGTTTCAACAGAATTATATATATATATATAAAATATATATATATATATATATATATATATATATATATATATATATATATATATATATATATATATATACATAGTTAAAATATATATATATATATAAAAATATATATATATATATATATATATATATATACATAGTTAAATATATGCATAAAGCTATATAGAAACACATATATTCATAAATGATGGAAAAATTATGAAACAAAGCCAAAGGTTGGTTCCCACGAATCCAAAATCTCATATAAGTCCTGTAAACTCAGATTTAGAAGCTAAGAAGTTGAAAAAAATCAGAATATCATATTAATTCAAAAATCGAAAACTAAAGAAAAATAACCCAATTCACACAACGACCCAAAATCCAAAATACACCAAACGAACCCGTGAAACTTGGCATACACGTTGGCCTCGACCCACGTGATGCGTTCATATACTCTCGGGTTCGAAATCGTGTCCGTGTCGTCTCCACAGAACGCATATCGAAATTTCCCGATACCGCATGGTACGCGTACGTTCTCGCTCGTTTGAGCGCCCCACAAGCAACAAAATGCCACATGCTTATGCACATAGCTGGGGGGTCCTGGGGTAGGTGTAGGACACGATGACACGACGACACGATGCGCCAAAGCGGCGCACGCAGGCCCCGCACCCGTACGCCCTCGTGCGCGCGGTCCCGGCCTCGCTGCTCCCTCGTCGGGCCACGCCGTGACTCGGGGTTCGTCCTACGGGTCGTTTAGGTCTAGGTCAACATGTTCCGGGTCCTAGAATGGGTCTTTGTTGCGTCGTGTGCGCGCACGAAGTCCGTCTCCGCGACAAAAACGACAGGCTGAATGCACAGTGGCTGAGCGGTGCACACGCGATATCTCCGCGCTCGCTCAACGAACAGTCGTGAAATTTTACGAGCATGAGGGCAGAGGTTTCCCCCACGTGATCACAAATTTTCACGCAAAAATACGCTCTGTGCATCGTGCAATCACACGCGGACAGCAGGACATGCACGGCCTCGTGCACGGGATCCGTGCACGTGCGTCCGTTGCCCGAAACGCCGCCGAAACGATGTCAAACCCAAAACCGTCTTCACAAAAGTTTATCAAAATCATATTATCTAAACATCCATGAAGTCGGAAACGAAAAACAACAACTTTCTATCCTAAGCGGCATTTCGTCGAACACGTACCGTAAGGGACCGACACGGGCTCGATACCTCCATCAAACGGAGTCAAAATCCCACCAAATTTTGTGGGCAAGACTAGGGCACCTATATGGATGAAAAAATGAAAGAAAAACCAGATTTACTATGGTAGATTAGGATTTACCTATTGAGTGTCAAAACTCAATGATCGGGGCTCCTCGATTATCGTGTCGGCCGATTTCCCTCTAGCAAAATCCTCTGTCTCCACTCCAGAAATGCTCCATCAGATCCTCCTCTCCTTGACGAGTGCAATGGAGTTCGTTTGGGAAGAAACGGACTCCGGATGAAGAAAATAGGTGTTTTGGAAAGATGGATCTTTTAGGGTTTCTTGGTGGAGGCTCACAATTTTCACAAATAATGAAAAGAGGAGGGGTGCTGCTGTGTTGGGCGGACAAGGGGGTGTCTAGGGGTTAGGGTTTTACTTGGGCCAACTCTTTCTCTATTAGAAATGGGCCCAAGTCAAAAAGCTTAAAGGCCTACATGCAAAAAGGCTAAATAAATAAATAAAAGCCTTAAAAATAATCTAATGCATAAAAAAATAAATTCTAAAAATGAAAATAACAATTCTAATGCATGGTTAGGCCCCTATACAAGTTCATTAAGGTTAAACCAGTTGCTAGTACAAACAAGAGTCAACATATTCAGAAAATCACATAAAGGTCAAAATGGCTAAAATGACTGAAATATCCTTCTATGAAAAAGTAGATGCTACAAATCTACCCCCTTAAAATAATTTCGTCCTCGAAATTAAAGACAAAATACATGATTAAGAAAGAACAAAATCATACCTCAAGACTGGAAAAGATAGGGGTAACGTTCGCACATCTCATCCACTCTCTCCCAGGTGGACTCTCGTGGAGAGTGATGCTTCCAAGCTACGCGAACTAAGGGTATCGACTGGTTTCGCAACACCTTCACCCGTCGGTCCAGAATCTCAACAGGCTGCTCTGGATAACTGAGAGTAGGTCCCACCTCAATCTCAGAATGGTCCAGTACATGGCTAGGATCTACCACATACCGTCTCAACTGCGATACATGAAATACATTGTGGACTCCCGTTAAGGAAGAAGGTAAGTCCAGCCTGTATGACACGTCGCCGACCCTTCTGCTGATAACGAAAGGTCCGACATAGCGTGGGCTAAGCTTCCCTCCTCCACCGAATTGAATAGTGCCTCGAGTCGGTGAAATCCTCAAGAATACCAAATCTCCAACCTAGCACAAACGTGGTCTCAATTAACTAAAACAATCACACAATCAACAAAACACAAACAAACAAGATTCTAATCCTAAGTCTAAGCTATACCTCAAATTGCAAAGGTCTCCGGTGGCTGTCGGCCCAATGCCGCTGTCTGTCCTGCGCCACGCGAAGTCGATCCCTGATGAGCTTTAGCTTCTCAGCTGCGTCCACAACCATCTCAGGTCCCAGTAAAGCTCGCTCTCTAACATCATCCCAAGACAAGGGAGTACGACACCTACGCCCGTACAACGCCTCGAATGGTGACATACCAATGCTGGCCTGGTAACTGTTGTTGTATGCAAACTCTACTAAGTACAGGTGATCCTCCCATGATCCTCTAAAATCCAGAACACAAGTCCGTAGCATGTCTTCGAGAGTCTGAAAAGTCCTCTCTGACTATCCATCCGTCTGAGGGTGATATGCAGTACTGAATTAGAGCTGAGTACCAAAACTAGTCTGCAAACTCTGTCAGAAATAGGAAGTAAAGCGACTATCTCGATCCGAGATAATGCTCACCGGAACTCCATGTATCCTGACAATCTGCCGCATATACAGCTCTGTTAGCTTCTCCGTAGACGTCCCCACTTTGAATGACAAAAAATGGGCCGATTTGGTCAACCTGTCCACGATGACCCAAATCGCGTCTTTTCCTCCTGATGAACGCGACAATCCCGAAACAAAATCCATCGTGATGTGCTCCCACTTCCACTCCAGAATGGCCAATGGCTGCAACAGTCCTCCTAGCCTCTGCCTCTCTGTCTTAAATTGCTGACAGACTAGGCGCCTGGCTACGAAGCGTACTACCTCCCACTTCATCCCATACCACCATACATGCTCCTTCAAGTCTCTATACATCTTATTGGCACCTGGATGCATAGTGTACTGAAAGCGATGGGCCTCCTGCATAACCTGCTCTCGAAGCTCTCCGCTAGGCACACACAGTCTGGAACCATGTCTCAATGTGCCATCCTCCGCAATGATGAACTCCACATCTGCCAATCCTATTCGAACCTGCTCTCGGATACACCACAGAGTAACATCGTCGAACTGAGTTGACTTGATCATCTCTATCAATTTTGACTGAATCTGCAGGCCCCATATCTGCATCTGAACTCCTGGCACGATCACCTCGATCCTTAAACTCTCCAAATATGCTAATAGACGACGATCCATCGTCAAGCACATAGCTACCAGATACCTATCAAGGCATCGGCAACCACATTGGCCTTCCCTGGATGGTACTGCAATGAAATATCGAAGTCCTTCATCAACTCCAACCATCTGCGCTGCCTCATGTTGAGCTCTTTCTGTGTAAACACATACTTCAAGCACTTGTGGTCTGTGAAGATCTCTACACGCTCTCCGTATAGATAGTGCTTCCACAGCTTTAGAGAAAAGATAACCGCCGCCAACTCCAAATCATGGGTAGGGTAGTTCTTTTCATGCAGACGTAACTGCCTGGATGCATAGGCAATCACCTTCCCATGCTGCTGCAAGACACAACCCAAACCCTTTCCTGTGGCATCACTGTAGATAGTGAACCCGCCTGATCGTGATGGCAACGTCAAAATCGGGGCTGTCGTCAGTTGCTTCTTCAGTTCATCAAAAGCAACCTGACACTCCTCTGACCAGACAAACTCTGCGTCCTTCCGGGTCAGCCTAGTCAATGGCTCTGCAATCCGGGAGAAATCCTGAACAAACCTCCTGTAGTATCCTGCCAATCCCAGAAAGCTTATTATCTCTGCGACTGAACTCGGTGCGGTCCATGCCTCAACTGCTCTGATCTTCTTCGGGTCGACTGAGATCCCATCTCCGGTCACCACATGACCTAAGAAATCAACTCGATCCAAGAAGAACTCACACTTCGTGAGCTTGCCGTACAGCTGCTCCTTCCTGAGAGTCTCCAGAACCACTCTCAAATGCTCCTCATGCTCATCTGGGGTCTTCGAATACACCAATATGTCATCGATGAACACTACCACGAACTTGTCCAAGTACTGGTGGAACACCTTGTTCATCAAGTTCATGAACACCATCGGGGCGTTAGTTAACCCAAACGGCATCACCATGAACTCAAACTGGCCATACCGAGTCCTGAAAGCTGTCTTCGAAATATCCTCCTTCTTCACCTTCACCTGATGATATCCTGACCACAGATTAATCTTGGAAAATACCTTCGCTCTGCTCAGCTGATCGAACAGGTCATCGATCCTCGGCAACGGGTAATTGTTCTTGATCGTGAGGCTATTGAGTGCCCTGTAGTCGATACACATCTGTACCGACCCATTCTTCTTCGGTACAAAGAGTACTGGCGCACCCCATGGTGAAGAACTCGATCAGATGAAGCCTTTGTCCTGCAACTCATCTACTTGCTTCTTCAGCTCCACAAGCTCACTGTTGTTCACTCTATAGACATGCTGAGATATCGGCTCTGTGTCGGGTACCAAGTCTATAGAGAACTCCACATCCCTGTCCGGAGGCAACCCTGGCAACTCCTTCGGAAATACATCTATAAACTCAGCTATCAGTGGATGTGGCACACTCTGCTCCTCTGCTGAAACTCCGCAGAAAACTTCGCTATTCTGCTCTGACTCCCACCTGGTGAACTCGAACTCTGGCTCTTCTGGCATGCTGAAAAGAACTCTACCCCCGCGATAATCTATACTGGCATGGTGCCTGCTCAACCAATCCATACCGAGTACAATATCGTAGTTCGGTAGTGGCATCACGAGCAGACTCACATCCAGTTCTCGGCCTCCCAAAACTACTCTCCGATCCTTGCAAACATTACTGACGAGGATAATACCACCCCCAGTCGTGATCTTACAAGTCCTAGGCAAAGGTTCAGAAGAAAGCTGGTGTCTAATGGCAAAAGATACAGACACGAAGCTATGGGAAGCACCTGAATCAAATAATACAAATGCGGAAAAAGAGTCGATAAGAACAGAACCTGCTATCAGATTGCCTGCTGCCTCGGCATCCTCCGCTGCATGGCGAAAGCTCGCCCCTGCTGGCCCCCTCTAGTCTGCTGCTGGTGCTGAACAAACTTCTGCTGCTGAGTCGGTAAAGGTCACCTTTGCTGCTCCACTGGTGCCTTGGTCCCTGCTTCCTGTCCTTTACGCCCGAAAGCCTCAGGACAGTCCCTCAACTGATGCTCTGATGAACCACAGAGTAGGCACTTGCCTAGCCTCTTCCTGCACTCACTCCACCTGTGCCCTGGCTTCTTACAGAAGTAACAAGTGGTGGCCTGCTGCTGTCTCGGTGCTTGCTGATCCTGCCTCTGCTGTGCCTGCTGGAATGGCCTATGCTGCTGGAAAGACCTCTGCTGATGCTGCAGCTAAAAGTGGGGCTTCTTGGCCGGTCCTCCACTGCTTTCGGCTGCCTGGGAATTACGGCCTCTCTTTTGCTTCAGCTCCAGATCATCTTCTGCTGCCGTGGCTTCCATCAAAATCTCCTCAAATGTAGCATTCCTGTTGCTCTTGGTTAAGGACTTGACTTCCTTAACCAAACCCTTCCTGAATCTCCTACCCTTCGCTGTCTCGCTAAGGCCCTCCATAAATCTGCCCAGGCGACAGAACTCTTCGGCGTACTCCTCTACAGTATGGTTCCCCTGAACCAGGTTCTCAAACTGCGTCTCCAACGCGCCAAGTGCAGTATCAGGAAAGAACTTCTCCTTGAAAAGCTTCTTAAAAGCCTCCTAAGTTTGCCCTGTAGTACCAACCCTGGGGTCGGTCTGGTACCAAGTACGGGCAAGATCCTGCATCATACTGCCAGCTGCTTCTACCTGGAGTCTAGCCGGTATCTCTGCGAGACGGAAAATCTCCTCTATGTGCTCGATCCAGTCGTCCGCGTAAAGGATACCCTCCGTACCCTTGAAGTCCCGCGGCCTCATCTTCTGGAACTCCTGAATACCTGGAGTCCTCGACTGGTATGGCTGAATCTGCCCTCCCTGAGGTTGGGTAGTCACCCTCTCTACTTCTACTATCGCTAACTGGTGGGCATTATCAATGCCCTGTCTCATGTCCTCTGACTGACGTCGCTGCGTCTCCATCATCTGCTGAATGAAAGCGAAACACTGCGCCACATCAATTGTCCCCTGGGGCGGTGGTGGTAGCATCCCCTGAACTCCTGGGGTAGTCCTCGGAGCTGGTGGAGGATCACCCCCAAAAGTAGCAGATGGGCCCACCTGAGTTGGAATAAGAGGCACTGTGGTCCCTGGGGCTTGCTGGGTCGGACGAGAAGTAGCCGACCTCTCAGTGGTATCCCTGAGACCAGAGCGCTGCGATCGTGTCTCCACCATCCTGAAGACAGATCAAACAAGGAATCAATTACTGAAAAAGAAGCGAATTTATCAAAGAAGGACAGTTGTTTTCAAAGGAAGATAATTAACAACAAGAATTGATAAGAATTTTCCTAATGTGATTGAGTACCTTAACTTATCCTATATTCTATTGCAGCAGGCTGTAATGACACTCTAGTTCGAGTACCACTACGAATCACACTAGTTGTGATTGTGACCTGCATGGGCCACCACTAAAAACGTGTCACGACCCGTACCCAGTGCAAGGGCACGAGAAGTGACGAACGCCCAGCCTACGGCGCAGTGTTGGCGGTAGAACGCTGTCCTGAGTCACAGTATCTAACACAGTCTAAAATAAACTCCGAATGGAGAGTAGAATAATAAGTAACTCAATCACAATACTAAGATGGAATAGAAGAATGAATCTCAAGAGAGTCACAGATAAAAAGTCTAGGTGTAAACCACCAGAATAAATATCAAGTACAACGCATAAAGTCTCAAATAGAAATACAAATAAAGTACTAAGTCTAAGCTAGACTATAGGCAAGTCCTCAGCGACTGTGGGATCCTCCTGAGGGTCCATGTCGCCAGTGTCATCTAAGCCAATGCCATAATAAGTAGGACAGTACTCCTCATCAATACCTGTAAAATTTTCAACAAGCCCAGTCAGGACGGAACGAGCACATATCTCTCACAACAGTTCATAGCAGGAATGGACATATAAAGCAAGCTATAGAAAACTATACATGAATCGATGTAAAGGAAATCAACAAGAGAGAGACTATAAAATGAGATATAATATGATAATAGAGAAATATAACCTTCTACGTGAATCAGAGCATGAATTGGTTATGTAAATGGTCTGGGTTGCACATGGATACAGCTATGGAGGGCACATGGATACCTACTGGGGATAATGATCACATAACCAACTACACTCTCCCTGCCCCCAATCAATACACAAAGATCAATGCATGTTATGTTATTGCACATGGATAACAACTACTGTATACATGGAGCTCATATGGTCATGAGTGTACATGAATAACATATGAGTGCACATGGATAAATATGAATACATGGAGTACATGATGGCCATGATAAAGTACATGAACATGATATACTCGATGTATCCGAGGTGATAACATCGCATGAAAAGATCTAGAGGGTACTAATCCGTATGAACATCGTGTCAGCATCAAGTATACTAGCCTATAACAAGAGAACATATCCAAAGAAGTATGAAAAGATCAGAGAATGTACTTGCCTGGCAAATCGAACTGCTGATGATAAGGTGTAACTAAACTGGGGCAATGTAAACCTATTTAAAATACACACATGTCACAACCAAGTCTACAATATTAATAGAAATAGCTACAATGCAAGACTACATGCTTCTAGGTCCATTTTGGTCAAAGTCAACCCTCGGTCAACTCTGGTCAAACCTGGTCAATGCTGGTCAAATTTGGTCAAACCTTGGTCAACTAGTCCGTCTACTAATTTCTAGGTCATACACAAAATTCTAGGTCATTTGGAGTTCGTTTGAGTTGAATTGGATCAAGTTTGACCCAAAGTTGACTTTTGTCAATTTGGTCAACTTGTCGGCCAATTCGACTAAACTAAGATCGAAATGACAAACCAAATCTGTCCTAGGGCTCCTATAGTTATATACACAATTACAATCTAATCTAAGAGAATTACCAAGCATAAATATATATATATATATATATATATTTTTAAATATATATATATATATATATATATATATATATATATATATATATATATATATATATATATATACACACACACACATGTGTATATACAATACAACCAAACCTTATTTCTAACAAAAGATGATGTGTGTGTGTGTGTACTGGTGCTTACTTAAATAGGGTAAAATCTAAGATTAAAAACAGTAAAACACAACCATGGAATTACTCAAATAATATACTATTTATATACATATATACAAAGTAAGAAACTACATATATATATGTATCTGTATACACAACGTTTAAATGGAAGATACGCAATGATGCGAGATAAATAAAGAGTCTAAAATCTAGGAATATATCTCCCTCGACCCATTCGCGATATATATACATTAGGAATGGGTTTCAACGGAATTATATATATATATATATAGTTAAATATATGCATAAAGCTATATAGAAACACATATATTCATAAATGATGGAAAAATTATGAAACAAAGCCAAAGGTTGGTTCCCACGGATCCGAAATCTCATATAAGTCCTGTAAACTCAGATTTAGAAGCTAAGAAGCTGAAAAAAAATCAGAATATCATATTAATTAAAAAATCGAAAACTAAAGAAAAACAACCCAATTAACACAACGACCCAAAATCCAAAATACACCAAACGAACCCGCAAAACTTGGCATACACATTGGCCTTGACCCACGTGATGCGTTCGTATACTCTCGGGTTCGAAATCGTGTCCGTGTCATGTCCACAGAACGCGTATCGGAATTTCCCGATACCGCATGGTACGCGTACGTTCTCGCTCGTTTGAGCGCCGCACACGCAACGAAATGCCATGTGCTTGTGCACATAGCTGGGGGGGTCCTGGCGTAGGTCTAGGACACGTTGACACGGTGACACGATGAGCCAAATCGGCGCACGCAGCCCCCGCACCCGTGCGGCCTGATGCGCGCGCCCGCGTGCCCTCGTGCGCGCGGTCCCGGCCTCGCTGCTCCCTCGTCGGGCCACGCCGTGGCTCAGGGTTCGTCCTACGGGTCGTCTAGGTCTAGGTCAACATGTTCCGAGTCCTGGAAAGGGTCTTTGCTGCGTCGTGTGCGCGCACGAAGTCCGTCTTCGCGACAAAAACGACAGGCTGAATGCACAGTGGCTGAGCGGTGCACGCACGATATCTCAGCGCTCGCTCAACGAACAGTCATGAAATTTTACGAGCATGAGGGCAGAGGTTGTCCCCATGTGCTCACAAATTTTCACACAAAAATACGCTCTGTGCATCGCGCAATCACACGCGGACAACAGGGCACGCACGGCCTCGTGCACGAGATCCGTGTACGTGCGTCCGTTGCCTGAAACGCCGCTGAAACGATGTCAAACCCAAAACCGTCTTCATGAAAGTTTATGAAAATCATATTATCTAAACATCCATGAAGTTGGAAACAAAAAACAACAACTTTCTATCCTAAGCGGCATTTCGTCGAACACGTGCCATAAGGGACCGACACGGGCTCGATACCTTCATGAAACGGAGTCGAAATCCTACCAAATTTCGTGGGAAAGACTAGGGCACCTATATGGATGCAAAAATAAAAGAAAAACCAGATTACTATGGTAGATTAGGATTTACCTATTGAGTGTCAAAACTCAATGATCAGGGCTCCTCGGTTATCGTGTCGACCAATTTTCCTCAAGCAAAACCCTCTGTCTCCACTCCAGAAATGCTCCAGCAGATCCTCCTCTCCTCGACGAGCGCAACGGAGTTCATTTGGGAAGAAACGGACTCCGGATGAAGAAAATAGGTATTTTGGAGAGATAGATCTTTTAGGGTTTCTTGGTGGAGGCTCACAATTTTCACAAATAATGAAAAGAAGAGGGGGTGCTGCTGTGTTGGGCGGCCAAAGGGGTGTCTAGGGGTTAGGGTATCACTTGGGCTAACTCCTCTATTAGAAATGGGCCCAAGTCAAAAAGCTTAAAGGCCTACATGCAAAAAGGCTAAATAAATAAATAAAAGCCTTAAAAATAATCTAATGCATAAAAAAATAAATTCTAAAAATGAAAATAACAATTCTAATGCATGGTTAGGCCCATATACAAGTCCACTAAGGTTAAACCAGCTGCTAGCACAAACAAGAGTCAACATAGTCAGGAAATCACATAAATGTCAAAATGGCTAAAATGACTGAAATACCCTTCTATGAAAAAGTGGATGCTACACAGTCCAAAATATCTACTCTAACTAAACTAAGCTAGAGGCTTGTCAGACGGAGCTAAGCCCTGCTGAACCAAGGTCTCTAAGTCCAAGCCTACTACGTCAACCGGACCGTAGTAGGTACAACAATCCTCCTCACCTTCATCTGTAATATTTTGTCAACATATCCAGTCAGGATGGAACGATTACAAACAACTAACAATAGTTCACAAGATATGACAAAAGCTATAAGACTGTAAATAGAGAGTATATACAAGAAAATCATGGAATGTACATGTGAGTATCATGGCAAGGTAAGCTTTAAATCTAGAGCTAGAACAAGGCAAATAAAACTGATCATGGCATGTACAAGAATCAAGAATCATCTATCTAAGTGTGTGAGTACTAGTTTCAACATGTGGCCGGTTTGGGTCTGCACAAGGTCTACTGGCCTGGTTAATTAAACGTGGAGTGTATGATTAACACTCACAAGGTCTACAAGAATAACAAGGTGGATAATGACCACACATCTACACTAATACTTTCCGTTCCCGACTGGTAGAGTGGATCCAAACAAGACACGTCACGACACGGGATTCTACGAGAAGGGAGCAAGTCTCCTCGAGAATCAGCGTCCATATACTGCACAAGAACTACAAGGGGGCTTGCACAAGTCATACCAAGATAACAAGGAATAACACCTCATGTCGGGATCCATGAATACCAATCCGTGTGACTAATGTGTCAAGAACAAGCATATCTACACTAATTACATGAATTATAACAATCATCGTAAATTGGAAAAGTTATCAAAGAATGTACTTGCCTGTAATGTGATGGATAAGTCGACTGAGTCCAAGAACAGTACCTCGAGGACCTATAGATGGAATACTGTATCAATATAATGGTTTGGAAGTAAAATTAAGTCATACTGAGTCAAACTAGGTCAAGATATGTCAAACTAAGTCAATCTAGGTCAAACAAGGTCAAACTAGATTTTACAGGATCAATCTAAGTCATATTAGGCCTAACAAAGTCAAACTGGGTCAATACAAGTCAAACAAAATTAAACTAGGTCGATTTAAGTCAACAGTTGACTTACAGTTGACTTTTGGTCAACTGGCCAACTCTGGTCAACCCTAGGTCAACTCTAGGTCAACTTTAGGTCAAACTTGACTAACGTTGACTAATAGTTGACTTTGGGTCAACTGGTCAAGTTTGGTCAAGTTTGGCAAGTTCTAGCCAATTTTAGGCTTCGGTTGACTTTCGGTTGACTTTTGATCAAAATAGTCAACCGTGGTCAACCAAGGTCAAAACTAGTCCAAGTCTACTATTCCTAACCATTACCAACCATAATATCCTAATTTTAGCTATATCTTAAAGTATTAAACCCATATGTTGAGAAATAGATATTATCTCTACTTATCCCGTTTACCCTTCTACTCTAGTCCTAAGGCCAAGTAGTTTTTCCTTAGGAGTTTCACTCCCGACTTCCTAGGGTAGTAGGATACTAACCTACACTAACATTACCTACCAAGTTTCCTAGGTAAAGTGGACATCCAGTCCATCTTACGGTCTATATTGTTGATTTACCCATTATCTTGAGTATCGTAAGATACTCAATGATATCATGTGATACCATCCTCCTAATCCCACACGAAACCTCGATTCTAACTTAGGAGCCTACCCACAAAATCTAATTTACATTAGCTAAGTCTCATTCAAATTTGGATGCGTTCCGATACTCGGAACTCAAAATCACCCTTTCATTAAATTCTAATTCACTCACACTCCTCAAAATCCCACTCTAACACTACTCACATAGGACTAGTTGGGAGGTTATTTAGGGGGATATATTTGGGAGTATTTATGTATATATATAGGGGTATATATACGTATATATATAGGGGTATATAAGTATATATATAAAGGGGTTTGTGGGGGGGGGGGGGGGGGTTGAAGGGGTTAATGGGGGGCCTTATGGTGGTGCTGCTGCTATTACTGCTGCTATGCTGCTGTTATTTTCTGCTGCTATGCTGCTATTTTTGCTGTTGTGAGGGGGGGGGGGGGGGGGGGGGGGGGGGACAGCAACCCCAACTAACCCCATAGCTGCTGTGGTTTCCCTTCCTTTTCTCCCTCTCTAACTCCTCTCAATCCCTTCACTTCCTCTCTAATTCCCTCCCCTAATTTCACCCTCTAATCTGCTTCCTCTCACTCTCTAATATCTCTTAACTCCTCTCCTCTCTCTCACCACACACACACACACCACACCACAACACACACACACACCCTACATCACATTATATATATATAATGATATCTATCTAGTATATATAGATATAATATATACTATCTAACTTATATCTATATATATATATATATATATATATATATAAAAATAGATATATTAGATATATATATATATCTTATATATCTATTATATATATTATATATATATTTATATATATATATATATATATATATATATATATATAAAATATATATATATATATATATATATATATATATATATATATATATATATATATATATATATATATATATATATATAGACACACATATATATCTACATATATATATACACACACATACATTCATGGATACATACATACATACATATATAGACACACACACACATACATATCTATATATATATACATAGACACACACATACACACACACATACATATATATATATATATATATATATATATATATATATATATATATATATATATATATATATATATATATATATATAGACACACACACATATGGATATCTCTATATATGGACACACACACACTCACACACACACACACACACACACACACACACACACACCACACACACACACACACACACATATATATATATATATATATATATATATATATATATATATATATATATATATGGACACATACACACCTATGAATATATATATATATATATATATATATATATATATATATATATATATATATATATATATATATATATATATATATATATCCACTAAATTCTCCATATCAGTCCAAAATGGAAAAAAGACCCAAAATGACAAGTTCCAACTCATGAATGAGTCTCCCAAGAGCCTCTACAACATCCTAAAATGGGTTCATGCAAGGGGGTGGTCCTATGGGTTCTAAAATACTAAAATACAAGGGAAAAGAGAAGGTTAGAGAAGGAATTACCTCTTGGAAGTTAGATCCCAAGGTTAAACCCAATAGGACTCAAATCGGACACGAGAATCCCTAGAAATTGGACTCTCCTCCTTCTTCCTTGCTCCCTACTCCAAGCTAGCACCCTCTCCTTGAAGGATTGAGTGGAACGGAAGGAAAATGGAAGAATTTTGGAGATGAAATCAAAAGTTTAGGTTTAGGTTTGGGGAAGAACTAAAAGGGGGAAGAATTTTGAGAGTGGAGATGAAGTGGATGAAGAGGGAGGGTCCTCCATAGGTGGCCGGCCATGTAGGGGGGCTTGGGGCATTTGGCAAATTTCCAAAATGCCCTCCAAGCCTCCTCTAGGTCAAAATTGACTTAAACAATTTTTTGGGGTCGGAAAAACCAAGTTAAAATCTGCAAATTGACCGATTAAGTCACGAAGAAATTGTCTAAAGGTACCAGACTAATTTGTGGAATTTTATGGGCCATGTCTAACTTAAGTTTGGGTCCCGATCAGACTCTAAGCTACCCCGGGTCTCCGATACAAGTCGGAATGAGCTGAAATTCGAACCCGACTCTAAAAATCCCCAAATAACAATAAAATTAAATAAAATTTCTAAAATTCCCAAAAATGCAAAATGACCATTTTATCCCTATTTTGAAAAGTGGGAGTGACAGAAAGTCATTGGTAAATATAAACATGCCAAGGAGAAGATCAAAAGTTATGAAGTCGAGATTCAAAAACTTTCTTCTTTGCTTGATAATGTTAGAGACACTTCATCCACAGAAGTCACTAATGAGGTGTCTAAGCTTAAATTAAGCCTTCATGATGCCGAAGCATGTATTGAAAAGCAAACACAAGAGATCACAGCGCTCAACACTGAGCTTGCTGAAGAAAAGAATAGACACAAGATCTCTATTACTAAGATTTATGGTTTGAATGGTAAGATTAGTGAACTGCAAGCTGCCTCTAAGAAATTAGAGACTAGATTGGGAAAACAGGTTGCTCAACCTCAAACCCAATCACATGAGACACACAGAAAGCACAACACTACTCAAACTAGTCAAACACGTCATCCACCTGCAGCACGCAAACATGCTTACATGTACACCCACTTCCATAAAGCACACAAACCACATGCACGTAGAAATTATTCTCATAACTATCATTCTAATATGACATAATCACCATGCTACACATAGATATAATCATCATTATGTTGTACGTAAACAAAATCACCACCATACTGCATATAGGTATAATCATCATCCGGCTGCCACATATAGTCATCATCATGCTACTCCATATCACTCTTACCATGCTACATATGGACATCATCAACATGCTTCTAACATAAATAGGAATACCATTTGTACCTATTGTGGATTACATGGACACATCTCACCACAATGTAGAGTTAGGAGATTAGTAGATATGAATATATATATGCATGGTTGCCAAAAACTAACTTTTCAGGACCCTCAAGAACTTGGGTACCAAAGGTCACATCTACTCTTGATGTAGGTGGACCTTCCCTCCTCAACTAAAAGTAAGTAGATTCTCGATAGTGGATGCTCGCGACATATGACAGGAGACGCAAATTTTTTCGCATCACTATCGATGAAGAAAGAAGGATATGTATCCTTCGGCAACAACCTAAAAGGGTATATCATAGGTAATGGTACTATTGGTCATCCTCCTTCTCCTGTAATAAAGGATGTCTGCCTAGTGACCGAGTTAAAGTACAACCTGCTCAGCATAAGTTATCTTGCTGATCATAGATATGATATTAACTTTGGACAAAATAAATACTATATTTATGATAGGTCAACAGGAGACATCGCTTTTAAAGGGATAAGAGAGGATAACATTTATATTTTCTATCTATCTAGAGATACTAACAGTGCAGAAAGATGTCTTTATGCTCACAAGGATGAGAGATTACTGTGGCACCAGCGTCTTGGTCATGCCAATATGGATACTATATCCAGGCTATCGACTAAGAAGCTAGTTAGAGGCTTGCCCGACATCACATTCAAAAAAGATACAGTATGTGCCGAATGTAAGTTAAATAAGGCAACCAAGTCCTCATTTCATTCCATAAACTCTGTAAGTACTACTAGACCCTTACAATTACTTCATATGGATTTATTTGGTCCTAGTAGAGTAGCCAGTCTTGGTGGAAAACTCTACGCTTTTGTTATAGTAGATGACTTTTCTAGATTTATTTGGGTTTTCTTTCTTTCAAGCAAAAGTGATGTTATTTCTGTTTTCAAAATTTTTTTAAGAAGGTTCAAAACGAAAAGGCTACATGATTACTCGAATCCGAAGTGATCATGGAGGCGAATTCGAAAATACTGATTTTGAAAAGTTTTGTGATTCAAATGGTTTTGATCATGAGTTTTCTTTTCCAAGAACTCCTCAACAAAATGGTGTTGTGGAGCGGAAGAATAGGACTCTTGGCAATATGGCTAGAGTCATGTTGAATAAATTTTTGCTTCCAAAATATTTTTGGGCTGAAGCTGTCAGTACAGTGTGCCATATTTTAAATAGGGTGCTCATTCGTCCTATTACGAAGAAAACAATCTATGAGATTTGGTTTGGAAGAACTCCAAACGTTTCATATTTTAGAGTTTTTGGTTGTCGATGTTTTATCTTTAACACCAAAGACAACTTAGGCAAATTTGATGCCAAAGCTGACGATGGTATTTTCCTTGGCTATGCGTCTAAGAGCAAGGGATATAGAGTATTCAACAAATGCTCATTAATTTTGGAGGAGTATATCAATGTGACTTTTAATGAGGATAATAGTGCAGCAGCTACTCTTGACGATGATGTTGAGCCATCAACTTCTACTCCGATGAATACCACCACTGAAACCAATTCTCTGGAGGGCTTGCCAAAGAAATTCTCTTTTAAGCCGTCACATCCAGAAAACTTGGTAATAGGTGAGGTTTCACGCGGAGTAAGTACTCGATCATCATTAAGAGATTCCATTGCTAGCACTGCCTTCATTTCACAAATTGAGTCTAAAAATGTTTTAGAAGCTTTCAATGATGAATTTTGGATTTCTGCCATGCAAGAGGAACTCAACCAATTCGAGAGGAGCCAAGTCTGGGAACTTGTTCCTAGGCCGGCAAATCACTCGATTATTGGTACTAAATGGGTTTTTCGAAACAAAGTAAATGAAGATGGTTCAGTTACACGCAACAAAGCTCGTCTAGTAGCTCAAGGATACAACCAAGAGGAAGGTATCGACTATGATGAGACGTATGCTCCTGTTGCAAGACTGGAATCCATTCGGATGCTTTGCGCATTTGCTAACTTTCAAAATTTTAAACTGTTTCAAATGGATGTTAAAAGTGCTTTCTTGAATAGATTTATTAAGGAGGAAGTTTTTGTAAAACAACCCCCTGGTTTTGAAAATCACAAAATTTTCGACTATGTTTTCAAGCTCAAGAAAGCGCTATATGGCCTCAAACAAGCCCCTCGTGCTTGGTATGAATGCCTAAGCGATTTCTTGCTTGAAAAAGGTTTTTCAAAAGGGAAAATTGATACTACACTATTTATCAAAAGTTTTCAAAACACTATTCTTTTTGTGCAAATCTATGTAGATGATATCATATTCGGTTCTACTAATAAAAATCTTTGCCAAAATTTTGCTAAGTGTATGCAGAACGAATTTGAGATGAGCATGATGGGGGAGCTCACCTACTTCCTTGGATTGCAAGTCAAACAAACTTTGCAAGAAACTTTCATCATCCAGTCTAAATATACAAAGGATATGCTGAAGAAATTTGATCTTGACAACGTCAAACCAATCAGCACCCCTATGGCTACTTCGACCAAGCTGGAACCTGATGAAAGCGGTAAACCTGTTGACCAACGTAAGTATCGAGGTATGATTAGTAGTTTACTTTACTTAACTGCTAGTCGTCCCGATATCATGTTTAGTGTTTGCCTGTGTGCTCGTTATCAAGCCAGTCCTAAGGAATCACACATGTCCGTCGTTAAGCGTATCTTTTGATACCTTAAGGGTACTGTTACAGTGGGCTTATGGTATCCCAAATCCACATCCTTTGACCTTATTGGTTATTCGGATACTGATTTCGCAGGATACAAAGTCGACCGTAAAAGTACAAGCGGTACGTGTCATTTATTAGGCAAGGCTCTAGTCTCTTGGTTTAGCAAGAGGCAGAATTCTGTCGTACTATCCACAACAGAGGCTAAATATATCACAGCTGGTCGTTGTTGTGCACAAATTCTGTAGATGAAGCAAACCCTTGAAGACTACAACCTTTTACATATGCACATTCCTATATTCTGTGATAACACTAGTGCCATCAATCTCACTAAGAACCCTATATGTCACTCACGCACGAAACACATTGAAATACGTCACCACTTTTTGCGTGATCACCAGCACAATGGCACTATTAACTTAGAATTTATTGACACTGATCATCAGCTAGCAGATTTCTTTACAAAACTACTATCCGAAGAGCGTTTCAACTTTCTTTGTCGTAAACTAGGAATTTTGGATGAAGCTGTTATTCATTAAAGTAACCTGCATAAATATCGATTATGTCTTGATTCTTTATGATGAAATTGCTATGGGTACAAGCCGAAAGGGTCCTTCTGACAACAAGGCGTAAAAGCCTAAGCGACACGGTGCACTAGTCCTCAGGACTACCGCTAGCTGGGATCCGACCCCTGCAGCTACCCCATGGCATCTTCAAAATATTGAATTGTGTCATAATTCCTTGTTTATTACATGGTATACTTTTATTTATCACATGCTAAATTTAAATTTTCAAGCTTCATTTTTCAGCTTTCACTTGTTGCTATTCTCTTTGAACTTCTAATTTTTGTATCTGCATCCATCCATTATCTTACTCCTTTTAGTATCACTCTTTTTCAAACTTCATTGTTTAGCCTGATTTCTGTTCTAACCACAGAACCCAGAATTCTGGCCGAACTCTGCCTAACCCAGAGTTCGGGCCGAATTCGGTCTGGTCCTTCCAGAACTGTAAGCGGGCTCAGCCGTTGATCAAATTTTGATCCAATGGTCCAAAATTGCTCGACCATTCGAACCCTTACAACTATAACCGGGTTCTCCCTCTCTCTCTCCTCCATTGCCACCTTCTAAACTTCTTAAAACACCTCCTCTTCAAACCCTAACCCTAGTTCTTCCATCCTAGTGCATCTTTCTTCTCAAAACTCAAGGAGAAGGATTCTTGCACTATTCTCTTCCATCTTTCATCAACCAATTGAGGTATATTTTTACCTTCTCTCCATCTTAATTTTCATCAATTTTTTCATTATTCATGGCTCCCAAGTTGTTTAATAGAGGAAAGAGACTTCGAACTGAGGGTGCATCCTCTTCGAATGCTCCTCCTTGTGTTGAACAACCCATTGAACAACCTAACCAACAACCCATTCACCCGTTGTTCAATCCACCTCGTCCACTCGACCCCAACATGTACGATGACCGAATATTTGTGTCACTAGATGCTTCCAATGAGTGGTTTAGTGATTTTCGATCACGTCCCGTGTACGCGGGTCATCCTATAAATTTTACCATCTTTTCACAATATGATCCATTATTTCATGATCTATGTCTTGATGAACTTGTCACTACTAATTTCGTCATTTATCTTAATGCCATCCAAATATTTTATTGCAATCTTACTCATGATGATACACATCTATATTCACGTGTTGCTGGCATTGATATTTCTTTTGATGATTTTGACTTGGCCGAATATCTTGAAATTCCGGAGCCAAACTCATGGGAGAAACTTGTCGAAGCTCGCAAGTTTTAATTCCCCGATGGGTCATCCCTAGAAAGCTTTAAGGACGACTTGTGTACCCCTAACACACGTCCACGCAAGCTTCTCGCCAAGTTTCTCAATCCTTACTTCTATGAACTTTATCGCATTTTCTTTAACACGATTCTGCCCAAAGCGGGATCGACTGATGAGGTTACATACTTTGAACTATCTACTTTGTATCACCTATATTTTCATGTTCCTTTCAATCTTCCACGTACCATGATGGACTGGATGATTAATGCTAGGAAGAAGCCAAGATCCTTGGTTTATGCTCTTTATCTTCCTATGGTCTTTTGTGCCTTTCGTGTACCACTTGATGAGTGCCAATTCCTACCTGACCCTGCCTTCCTATCTAAAGCACGGCGGCTCCAGGCGGCGGTTGGCTCACTTGCTGCGTCTGAGCTCTCTGACGATGAGCCTGACGCACCTGCTCTTGGACATGATGCGCCTCCTCCTTCTGCTACTCTTGAGTTACTACAGACTATGCTTCGCGATCGATTCACTTTAGAGGATGATCGCTGGACTCAGCTTAACTACCGTACCACTCTGCAGATGAGTGCCATCAGCAACTCACTGCACGATATTCGGTACTCTATGTCCCGATATCCTTCTATGCCTATTCCTCTGGAGCGGGACCCGGCTCGCGATGGATACCGTATCGATGACCCATGGGTTATCCGCTACCTGGATCCGGATACGGCTTTCGTGGACCCTCGTCGTTCCTTCACTGATCCATCTGACGACGTTGGGCCTTCACGAGCTCCGTAATGGATGTGGATTACTACTTGCTGCTGTTGCTAAGGATCTTAGTTTATTTTCTGCACTTTGGATTTTTAGTTGATGTAGTTGTTTTTCTATACTTTAGTTGTATTAGAATTCTCTATCATCTGTGACTCTTAAGACATTTTTATGTAGTTTATTAGTTTATGCAGTTTATTATTATTATTTTTGGTGTGCTTGCCAGTTATTATTTCTGGTTGCTTGATAAATGCCAAAAGGGGAAGAAATATTTTGCTATATTCACATTCATATCATCATATTTTCTACATTGTGTATCTGTGCTTTGGGAAAGAATATATTTATTAGGACAACAGGAACCGAGCAATGTTTATGGGGGAGCTATTGCTAGCTCTGCACTGATTATGGGGCAGCTACGCTACTGTTCTTTAATGTGTCCAGGTATGAACATTGAATATACAAATATCATTTTGTCAATTATCAATATGGGGGAGATTGTTGACACAAAATCACAGTCAATGAAATATTGATACAATTGACAATATGATACTTGTAATATTTCAATACGACACATGAAGACTGAACTCAGTACAAGACGGACGACGGCTCGTACCTGTAGTGCTCAAAGTTTTGAGTCTGTATTTTACACTTTTCTTGAGTCTAGACATATGTAAACTGAGTCGTACTGAGGAATTTGGGACTTAACCTATACCTATACCACAAATCAAAAGCATCAAAGTCGCCCATTAGCCTATTGGACCAGCTCTGTCTCCTGGAGACAGAGTTTGGGCCGAACTCTGCCTCCACACAGAGTTCGGGCCGAATTCTGTCCTCTAAATTCTAGGACCCTAATTTTTAGGGTTGGCTGGATGCTAGTTATCCAACGGCCAAAATTTTGAATTTGACCCAAAATTCTGGCCGAATTCTGCCTACCTAGAAACCTATAAATAGGCCTCGAATTCTCTCATTTTCAATCATCCAATATTCTCTTCTCTTCTCTCTAAAGCCTTATATAAGCCATACCCTTCTCATCTACTAGCCACAAGCTCCCTAAGCCTCAAAGTGCTCAGTACTTTTCAGTTAGGAGTTTGTACAAGAGTTCAAGAAGTCGCTTGGAAAATTCCAAGCATCGCCACTGCGATCTCTGTAAGAAGTTGACGTGCTCTTCTGAAGAAAAGGCACGGGGTGTAACTACTATTTCACAAATAGTGGATTTAATCCCGAGCTAGAGTTCTCAAGCCTGGACTAGTCCTCCACGAGGGAAACCAGGTTAAAATCGGCTGTGTTTGCGTATGCTTTCTCGCTCTTTATTATTTCCGTATTTACTCTGATAATTTATTGTCGGTGAAAGAGTTTATTTTTTAACTGGATATTATTGTCATAAACTCTATTCACCCCCCTCTAGAGTTGCCTATTTGTTCTTCACCTAGCTGGCACTTACCTACATATCACCTTAACTTTAGGTATTTGTGTATCATGTGGATACCATGTACCATGGTATACAATATCACATTGATACTCTCTTGTATCTGGATACTAGGATACCAATTATACCTACACTTGACACCATACATATCTTATAGGATACACTCAAGATACTTTCAATTAAACTCCAAACTTACCTTGACAATTATCCAATTTCTAAAATATCTTATATACTACTAGGATACTCACTCTATACACTCTAGGTACTATGATATACACTTAGGTGTTGTCGCATGTTCTTTACGAGTCATTTTCTGGAAAGAAAATTTACTTATGCAAGCATTTTGAGACTAACAGAGTTATACTAGATTTTCGAGAAATTCTATAAAAGACTAAGTTCTTTGTCTTTTTGGTATAACTCTAATAGCCTCAAAAGGCTTGCATAAGTAAATTTAGTTTTCAGAGAAGGGCTCACATGGACACTTGATTTCAGGATAACACAAACACTTAACATAAGAGATAATAATATCTCTGTCGTCATGTGTTCCTTGTGAGTCCACAAGGAAAACTTGACATCGGAGTGTCCAAGCTAGCACTTACCTAGCTAGCACTTACCATGAAATACTTGGCGATACCTAGCTAGCACTTACCATGAAATACTTGACGATACCTTGCTAGCACTTACCGTACCTAGTGTATTGACATATGTTTTGACACTATACTAATCACACCTACACTTCTAGGATAATTTGTACACTCTAGGTACTAGGATACTCCTTAGTATATTATATATCAAAATCACTTAGTAGTACATAAATATGAATGTGTATAAATCCATTAGTAGCACACAAATATGAATGTGCATTTCATATATGAATATAAGGTATTACAATTCCTTTTTTAGGCATTACATATAGAAATGTGTATAAATCACATAGTAGTACACAAAAACATCAAAAACAGATTAACTATCAAATAAAGGATATTTTTGTGTCACAGTGTACATAGTGTGTGTGTCCATGTGTCCGGATCCACGTAACATGGTTAGGCTTGTGTATATTTTTGTATCATAGTGTCCTGTGTCAGATTCGGGTCCAAATGATACACCCTACCTGAACTCAAACCCCATACTCAATTGGTACCAAATATAACATAACACTAATACCCCGCTTTGTATCTATATAAGAAGATAAAATTTTGCCCAGATACATTCATCTCTAATAAAAATAGCTTGGTAAGAAGATAAAATTTAGATTACAAGCCTACTTCAATGAATCATCAAAATTTTATATATAAATAATAATCCTGTATTTCACAACTCTCGGCTTTGAAGAGTCATTCCCGTGTCCGTGTATACGACTCTCCCTGAGTCGAGATCTGTATCGTATTGTACAAGAGGCCGATATGCAAGGCTGTGTCTAAACTCAGATAGGGTTAGGGTCTGTCATGTCCCCATGTCGTGTCGGTGTATGTGTTTGTGTCGTATTCGTGTCTGTGTCGTGTCTATGTCAAATGGCTAATAGAGATATAGGGTTAGGGTTTACCTGATCTTGGGGTTGACCAAGGAAGGGGATGTCCGAGAGGAGGAGGAGGTCGGCATAGGCGGTTGAGGAGGAGGATCCCTAGAGGAGGAGGATAAGACCAGATAAGAGGAGGAGGAAGATAATGAGGGGGGTAGAAGAGGAGCCCATAGAGGAGGAGGAGCCCAGAGAGGAGGAGGAGCTCGCAGTGGAGGAGGACGGGGGTCGATAGAGGAGGAGCCCGGAGAGGAGGAGGAGTCCAGAGAGAAGGAGGAGCACGCAGTAGTGGAGGACGAGGAGGAGGGCAGGCGGTGGAGGAGAAGCTCGGTGGAGGAGGAGGAGCAGTAGAGGAGGAGGAGAGGAGGAGGGGGGTCAGCGAAGTAGCACTGGAGGTCGTCACCGTGGGGGGAAATAGGAAATTTTAAGGAAATTTTCGAGTGAGAATGGGGGGAAAGGAAAACCCAATCGGGATATTGGAAATAAATTAGGGACGTCTGGCACAGATGTCGTTAAATGTTGTAATTTTTTAATATATTAGCAACGTCGTAGGTGTAACGTTGCTAACCGTCGCTGATAATTAAAAATATCGATGTTCAGCAACTTCACCGCAACGTCAAATTTTATTATACTAAACGTTGTCGCAATACGTTGCTAATAGTCGCTAACAGTACGTATTGTTACGCTATAATAATATGTCGCTAAGTTCCAAAATAATAGCAACTTTTTGGCGAGGCATCGCTTATTGCGTCGCTGATTTGACTTATGTGTAGCCGGTTTTGATCGGCTTGGTAATTGTAGCGTTGGCAGTTTTAAGGTATTTTTAGAGTACCGATTATGAGCGGCTATGAGTGATTCGGTTTGGAGTGGTTTTTAAGTAGCAACTTTTAAATCAGTCCAATCTATGCTTGGTAATTCACTAACGAGTGGTTCTGAAAGTCTTTTACACGAATAAATTAAATAGGGAAGGGTATTAGTAGTTGTAATTAAATATTTTTAGTGAGGATATAAATGGAATAAAATAATAAAATCCTCAAAATCCACCGATTTGGGGTGTTTATAAAGCCACCCAAAATTACATCATACCGATTATGGTGGAGGGGGGGGGGGGGGGGGGGTTGAGCCGACGAGAACCAATGCCTCAAAAAAATTAACAAACCGAGGTTTTCATAAACGGTCAGTTCAAAAATACTCTAAAACCGGAAAACACCGTTACCAAGCTGTGAACCCCCAAATTTTCAAAGAATTTTTTTAATTTTATATTTTGCTTAAATAATAATTTGGAAAATTGTTATTTATTTATAAATATAGTCTTAGTCGTGCTTAAATTTTTCTATACATGTAGACTATAAAATATGGCATGGCTAGTGTAGTCGTGTGCCATAACCCGCATAATAGTAACCCCTAAGTTTATTTGTTTTAATATTCATTTACTTTAAGAATTGTTAATTTTATTTTGGTTGTATTTTCATTTTATTTATTTTAGAAATATTTATAAATTAATTTTTTAATAATAATAAGAGTTTCATTATTAAATAAAGTGCTTTTTATATCAAATAAATAAATATATGTTACCAAAGTGTTTTAGGTATTTTAGGAATTAAAAAAATATATATATTCTCATAGTTTTTGTGATTTTTGACTAGAACATATGTGTACATGCTTAATATGTTATATAATATATGTATACATACTAAGTGAAAATATATATACATTAAAATATTTTGTTAATATAAGTTAAGGATTTAGTCTAATAGAATATATATACATACTTAGTCTAATATAAGTTAAGGATTTAGTCTTATAGAATATATATATATATATATATATATATATATATATATATATATATATATATATATATATATATATATATATATATATATACACATACTTAGTCTAATATAAGTTAAGGATTTAGTCTCATAAAATATATATATATATTTTATTATTTTATATATAGATATATATATAATATATATATATATATATATATATATATATATATATATATATATATATATATATATATATATATATATATATATATATTTTTATATACATATATATATATATATATATATATATATATATATATATATATATATATATATATATATATATATATATATATGGATTAGTAAAAAAAGAAAAGAGCAAAGGTTACACTTCCCCATAGGGGGAACAATACTCCTTCTAACCCGAGCAAGCGGCGGAAAGGAACAGATCCGAGTTTTGAGTATATTTTTTAAATTTTGAATCAATCAAACTTATCTCAATCCAAACGAAATTCTGCAAAATCTTTTCCGACCTCTTTCCACATCAAATCTCTTCCTTATTGAATCAAATACCAACGAAATTCTAGTTCAAATTGATATAAAAATTGATTTCAAATCGAACCCAAATACTTGGGTATAAAAATTATCGAAATCTTTTTTTTTTCCTTTCAAAACCACCGCCACTTTGTCGCCGTTCTCAAACTTCTCGACACTAGCGACTCTCCAAACACCCACGAATCTCCCCGGTCGCCTGCACGCTGCCCTGGATCGTCGGACGACTGCCTGATCTCGGCACAGCCGCAACTACTGCACAAGCTCTGTACAGACCGACCCTCCCCCGGGTACCAACTTTGAACTCGTATCTTTTCTCCTATGGTTAATCAATTTTTGATCTGTCAATTCTTATGTATAGACAACCTATACCTCTTCTAGCCCCAATAATTATATTTAAGTATAACCTAACAAAACCTGTGCGAAATCGATTCAAAAATCGATGAATACTACCAAAACAGAACAAAAAACTAGTTCAATATCCTAGTTTTGGAAGGTAGATGTTGGCCTAGTTGTGTAGAATTTTTGAAACTAACTAAAGATAGACCTGGAAAACCTATAGGGCCTCGCAGTCCTTTTCGTAGATTTGAATTTCTTCGATTGTGCCTCAAGAAATTCGCTTCCCAAAACTGACAAAAACCGTTTTCAAAACAGTATAAATTTTAAAAAACTTTTCGATACAACTTGTGCCCCGATAAACTAGGCAATATGGTCACAAATTGAAAGCATCAAAAGGTGTGTCAACTTCGCGGACGTGTGGGATTCGACGGAAATCAATTTTAATGTGTGTGTACGATGAAATCGAGACGTATCAGTCGAGATACCTCGTATCGACCTTTTTGCAAACTAGCCCGCAACTTTGTGCACGTTTGTCATCTCGAGGCGAAACTTGCGCCACTTGACTCGTGTCATTTTTTGGTCCTGTGAGCCAAGTTTGGTCCGATTCTGAGAAGGTTGACCGGAATGCTATTTTAGCGGACCCGCAACCCGAAATAACGGACAAACTTGTGCACGGCTCACCTGAATCAAACTTTGGATATACGGTTGAGTTTGTATTATCAAACCGGTCTGGTAGAAATATAACTTGATGACTTTATGACCATAAGATTTGGCACGCTTTTCGATGTAAAGTAGGTCTAACGGCGGACACCGATTTGGCCTAAAATTATGATTTTGCCCCTCTATCCAGAATTGGACTTATGCGTAGGCGATCTTAGATATGTTTTAATTCCAAAAATATTGGTGATGTCTGTTACAGCATCCGAGAACGTTTAAGGAAATTGGCCTTCATTGCTTCACTGATATAACGTTTTGATTTGCTGAATACTGTCATTCTGCACACTACCTCCAGGCAAGATACCTTATCATATTTCTACTTATCTACTTTAGCTAATTATATTACAAGTATATCATTTTTTAATTTAATTTCTGTAATATAAGACTGCTATGTAAAATCCATTTAAATAACAAATTACTGTTAGTTATGTTTCTTTTTTATATTTTATTTTTATGCACATTGACCTATAAGTAAGGTACTACGCCGCATTCAATGGCCTTGACAATATGTGCCATGAAATTGTGAGTCGTATATAGATCTCAGACTTGTGTACCGACCGCACATCGGTGCGTACCTGCCATACGATAGGTATAACTGCTAATAGAATGCATGATAGATTGACATAGCAGTTATTAGAGGTACTATGTCGTAAATACGACATAGATAGGCATGGGGTGGGGAAGACAGTTTGCCCTATGGGTTACTATGCACATTATCTTTACGATTGTATACATGATAGATTGACTTAGTAGTTATTTTGGTAGTATTTTCATTTTATTTATTTAGAAATATTTATAAATGAAATTTTTGTTTAGTAATATAAAGAGTTTCAATATTAAATAAAGTGCTTTTTTATATAAAATATATATTATCAAAGTATTTTAGTTATTTTAGGAATTTAAAAAATAAATAATATTCTCATAATTTTTGTGATTGTAGACTAGAACATATAGTACATGCTTAATATTATATATATATGTATACATACTATGTGTAAATATATACATTAAAATATTTTGTTAAATATATGTTAAGAATTTAGTATTTAGAAAATATATTTTTACATTTATTGGAACACACACCACACACACACACACACAGACACAGATACACACACACACACACACACACACACACACACACACACACACACACACACACACACACACACACACACATATATATATATATATATAATAATAATATATATATATATATGGATTAGTAAAAAATAATAATATTGATATATATGGATTAGTCAAAAAAGAGAGAGCAAAGGTTACTGTCACGCACCGCTCCCGGAGGAACGATCATCCTCGCTAAGGCGTGAGGCCGCGTGAGCCTAGATTGTGCTCATGCAAAGCGGGTTTCATAACGGCCGATTACAGGCTAAGCAACGAGGTCATCGCACAGAAGTCCCGAAACAGAAACATTGAATAAACAGTTTCGCCAGCAGAAAGTTGAAACAACATATGTCATACAAATAGCTCTTTATTAATTCTGAAACAAAGATTACAATTGGGGCACAAGGCCAAGATTACAAGTCGCTTAAGCTCCCTTTTCTCTGTTTACAAGTTACTCTACTCTCTCTCATCTCTCAATATAACATAACGAACCAGCAGATGATTCAGAAGGCGATGCCCATACATTATGTCCCGTATAGGTGAAGTCTTCAATGCGGCTGCACGCCTTAAAACTAAGAAACTCTATGCCTCAACGCGTCCAAGCGAGCTCTGCCTCGACATGCAGGTTACCTGTAACCTGTACATAAAAACTGTTGGGTGTCAGTACCAACCGTATTAGTAGTGTGAGCTCCTCGCCCACCCATACAAAACCAACATGTTCATTTAGTTTGTGCAGCATATTCCTTTTTGATTGTCTTTCTAATCTTGTCTTAGGATCGATTTTAGGACGTAGAAGCCTGGTCTATTTTGTGTCCCTAGACCATTACCGTGCCATCGCACCGATAACTTTCTTATTCTTGTGCTCTAGACTATTCTCGTGCCAACAACATCAACTTATCAACTCGTGCTTGCCTTTTAGCCCATATTTAAAATACAACAACTTGGTTGTACCATAAACTCGGTGCATGCTTCAACATCGAGGTCGTGCCTCACAATTTAACATGTCTTAACCAAACTTGCCTTACAGCCCTTCTTGACTTAACTCGACATGACTCAAATCCTAACTTATGTAACTCTGAGTAAACGACTCAATACTCGATGCCACATCTCGTGCCGAAGTACGTCTCTTTATTTATAGCCAAATCTTAGGCTCTATACTGGTGTTGGAACCATGCATACCATCTTGACACAACTCGTGCCGTACTTGCACTTCTTTTGATTCGACTGACACTGTGTATGCGAATTGTCGCTCAGCACACCAACTTACCTATATGAAAGGTAACTGGCAATTCAAGCCATCTTGGACATGTAGATCGTGTAGACGAGATCCTTATAGCCAAGGGTAGCTAGTCCTGCTCAAGTCCTTAAATCTCTGCGGCATGTTTTTGCCTAACTACCTTGCTTCCCTCATAGGTCGATACGGTCCAGTGGCCCCAGGCTACCGAATCGAGGATGCGAAACCTTATGCACAAGTTGTCCATGACCACTCACCTATGAAAACTTCTAGACTCAACGTAAATGCATGGCCTAACCGTCACAACTTACTTTATTTGCTTCACTTCTTTACCTTTCATACTTTTTTGCAGAGCCCAAACCAGGGATTGCCGCAACGACTGACCTACAGTCCCGACATCTTTCTCCTTGGCGACTGGCCTACAGTCTCAACATATTACATACTATTTCCAAACGCTTATTGACTCAGACTCATGAATGACTAATTGATAGCCTTTCAGCATAACTTGAACAAAATATGTTCCATACGTGCCATAGACCGTGGCATACTTTTTATTGAACCAACCGTGGTTCATGTCTTAATTTCATTGTGTTATGTGCGACACTGCTGCCCAAGTCATATTCCATATGACGAGTCTTGAGACCGTGAGAACATGTGGCTATATCAAGTCCGAATCGTGGGACCGTGACGTGCTCAAATCGAACAACCGTGTTCTTTGTGCTCCTTAACCGTGGCATCTTTTATAGCACTAAATATGAGACCGTACATTTTTGCTATGACAAGCAATATAATCATGGGGACGAGCCTACTATGACTTAGATAGCCTGTGGCATAACTTTGCCTAGCTCAATCGTACGGGCGAAAGACCAGTGCCATCTTTAAAAACTATCATGGAAACATCTAAGCAATATTAACACTTTTTCTATGTTCTACACACATACTTGACTTAATTGGATTATTCCCTTAGCTATGTGGATTCATCTCTATTATTCAAGCCTACTCAATGCAATGAAAACTTTCGTTTCATTAGTGTGAAGGCCAAGCTAAGCAAGTTCACCGAAGCCACCCACCTAAGCGAGGAGTTGCCTCCTCCGAGTAGGACTTCGAGCAAGCCGTTGCATAGCTAATTCCAAATGCCGTTGGCATTTTGATTCCTCCGGTTGGACTAAGTGGGATGAGGTATTATATTATACACCACTCAGGAAAATTTTTGTCATCGAAACTTACTGAGTACACACTCATCGATTTATCACTTGATTCAATATCCAATGGTTCTCGTGTAATGCCCGTATCTCGAATACGTATTTTGGTTAAGCCTGCATGTATCTTGGACCTGTAGTTTATTTTCTCAGATTCTGGCCTGTAATTGTATTTTGGCTCGACTTGCAGATTTTTGGTTTTCTCGTAAAATGGGTTTTGACATGGCTTGGTTTTATTTTGGGAGAAGGATTGGTTTGGTTTGGTTTAATATGCATGGAACACCTTAGCCTATACTCCACCCTCAACACAACACACCCACCCCCATTAAATCTCCACCAACCTTTTCTCTCTCTCTTTACTCTCCATTAATTTTCATCTTCTTCTTCCTCCTTCCTCCACCAACCTCCCTAGGTAAGTGCACCTTGCCACCACATGAGAATCCTATTTAATTATCCATTAGCAAGATTAGGCCATGGTGATCAACATTAGAACTTGACATTTTGTGAATTGGAGTTTTCATTTTGCTAGATCTAGGTTTTAACCCTTTTCGGAAATACTTGGTTTTGTTCTATCAAACTTTGATTTTTTTGTTTGATGCTTCCATGTGGAAGAGAATTCAATTTAACTCAAGTTAGGCCTTTGAAAATCTAGATTTGGTTTTGATTTGGCCAAGATATGAAGATTGGAAGTTTTTAGTGTTCTTGGACTTGCTCTCGGCCTGGAGAAGAAGACCTCAGTCTGCGCACTTTAGCGCAGTACTGAACCGCGCATCCTCCTCGGCCAGCGCTCTTTAGCGCAACGCTGACCGCGCAGTTCGCCCTTTGGCGAACCGCGCTCACTTCCCGGGCGCACTTGGCCCATACGCCATCGGCCCCTGCGCAATTGACCCCTGCGCCATCCAACCTGCGCCACCTGCACCCTGCGCCATCCAACCTAGCGCACTTCACCCCTGTGCCATCCATCGCCTGCGCCATCCAACCTAGCGCACTTCACCCTGCGCCATCCATCTCCTGCGCCAACCTCCCCCTGTGCAGCCCTCTTTCCTCAGCGCAGTTCATCCCTGCGCAGCCCCTTTCTCTTGTGCTAACCATCTCTTGCGCAGTCTATTGACCATGGTGATTTTGTTTTATCTTCTTTAAGCTTGGCTTCTCTTTTGTGGATTAGGTTTTGAGATCTTTTTCCACACAGCACGACTACCTTGACCCAACATGACCTGACACGATTTTCAATATTTGCTATGACTAGTACGGTTTTCGTGATTTCTATGATTTATGATCCTAGAACTTTTGATTTTCTGAAAAATGACCCGATGGGGTGCATTCTCGACTTGTAACCTGATAACTTGATAGTGGCCCGTGGCGGCGCATCTTGACTTGTAACTTGTAACTTGACTTGACTTGATGCTATTGCGACGGCTAACTTGACTTGCATAACCAACTTGACACCGTGGGTGTTCCTGCTTGCTTGCTTGTGCAATCCACCTGTCTTGTCTTGCATCATGTCTAGGACGTGACTTACTGGTTCCCACGGTCAGGGATTCGTACTGAATATGGATTAGGCTAATGACTAGATCAAACTATAGTTCATGGAGAATTTCCAGTCACAGGTAATCTCGTTATCTGGGCGCTTTAATTGGACTTGTAGCTTGCGACGAGTAGAGCACATTTCCAGTACACTGTCATGTGTTGCACCCTCTAAGTCATCTAAGGGTATATCGTCTCCTGGGCGATGTACCCAACCATACTCTCAACCCGCGGAAGGATAACTGGATAGTCTGCAGGGCTTGGGACTGGAAAATTTTCATTGCATCTTGTTAGTAATTAGGTTTGTGATAACCCTAGTTAGTTAAAGTAGTAAGCCGTAGTATTGCTCGGCCGCTTGTAAATGGATGTTGTTCAGCCCTGTCTTAGTCTCGTCTAGTCCCTGTACCCAGTTACTCTTGTGCATGATTGTTTTACTGATCTTAACAATAAATGGGTAGAGACAGAGTACTATTCAGGCGAAGGGTTACAACCCCGGTCCTTGTTTGGTTTATGGGTTGTAACCTGGTTCCCGGAATAGTTCCACGTCCCTAGTCGTTTATAGTTCTGTTGTTCTCTTTATTTACTTGTACTTTTCTTTCATTTTCTTATGCTCTGATATACTGGCTTTTGTTCTTATTTTGTGGCCTCCTTTGTGGCACTTGCTCTTTCTGGGGTTGACCCAGCTGGTTTTGTGTGGCCAGATTTCAGAGCAGCACCCGAGGATCTACCGAACCTCCAGCCCGATGGTGGCGACTAGAAAGAATCCGGGCTACGAGTGGGTTTTCTATTTTGTTCGCTCACTCTATTGTAAAATTATTCTTTTGAGGCGTTTAGCCGACGAGCACCTGTTAGCTCGATGCACCTTCACTTACTGTCTGCCTACGGGCTGTAAACATGATTAACAAATCCTAGGGTTGATCATGTATGACTTAACTCTTGCTAGTCCTTGCATTTTGTACGACTAGCTTCATGATCAGCTGATATGTAATATTTGGGACGCCTTTTATTGTATATTTGGTGGTCAAACATCTTGTAACTATATTACTTACTTGAGATTGAGACAATAGGCTTGACCTTAAGAGATTGTTGGCTTGTAGTAAACCCTCATATCTAGACAGCCGTGACCGTATAGCGAGAAGGACTTCATTTCAATATACGTAGCTGGCTATGTTCGCCCCCGCTCTCCAGTATTCTGGTTCTGGGGCGTGACATGGTTTAAGTGGTGGCCCATGCAGGTCTTTGCATTCAAGAAATGTGAGGGTTTACCAATAGATGTCTCAATCCTTATTCGTCCTTGATCTCCGCTCATATCCTCTGAAATCTCTGGATTCTTGCCCTGATCATATGCTTGTATCGTTGATCTGTCCTGGTCCTTCCTTATTGTTTTCCCTGTGTCATCTTCTTCAGCGGTACTGTACCTGACCCCCCGATCAGCAAGGTGGAGTACCTCCCGTGGACCAGCAACCTGGAGATCAAGCCCAACATTCTGGAGTTACCTCCCGAGTTTACCTCCTGGAGGAGAACCCCCAGTTCAGCCCGTTCAGCCTGCCGAGCCGGATGATGGCACCTTAGTAGGTCTCATCAGGACCTTGATAGCTTCTCAGGATCGCTGAGGAGACGCCTTGCACCAGGCAGTGGCAGATGCTTTGACCAGAGGCGGTCATCCAGGGAACAGCACGGCCAACAGCTTCAAGCGCTTGAACCCTCCATTCTTCGACGGCAGCGAGGATGCGATTGCCGCGGACGCTTGGCTTCAGGATACCGAGGTAGTTCTGGAAGCAGCTAGAATACCTGAGAATGAGAAGATGGCGGTGGTACGCCTGCAGTTGCTGGATCTAGCTCGCAGTTGGTGGACAGCACAGGCCATGGGATTAGTGGCACCCATTTCTTGGGCGATATTTAGAGAGAGATTCCAGACGAAGTGTTTTGATGCGATGGCTCGGTACGACCTGCAAGAGATTACCAACTTGAAGCAAGGAGGCAGAACAGTCGACAGTTATGCATCTGAGTTTTCAAGACTCAGTAGGTTTGCCCCTACCTTGGTGGCGACCGAGTTTGATAGGGCCCAGCGGTTCCAGCAGGGACTGCATTTGGAGATCTTGTTGGCGGTTGAGCAGTTCGAGCACCAGACGTTCGATGCAGTTCTGAGGGCAGCTAGGAGGCATGAGTATACCTCCCAGAGGATCGTGGATAGGACTGGAGGTAGAAGCGATCCCACAGTCAGATGCAGCAATCATCAGCTCCAGCCCCGGCAGCTAGGAGTTTGACTATTGAAACTCCGAGTCGGGCGGCCTCAGTGGCGTCGGTTCAGCATTCGACCCCGACGTACCCGTAGCAGCAGAAGCAGAAGCAGACTTTCGCGAGGGATGTTCTCATTGCGGGAAGCCGGGCACGTGGTAGCAGATTGTCACAGAGCGCAGGGTTTGTGCCTGCTTATGGAGCGGCAGATCACAAGATAGGGGCCTGCCTGAATAGGGGTAGTTCGTCCTCTTCCAACCAAACCAGTCCATCGGTTAGGGGACCAGCACCTGTGCAGCAGCAGTACCCGAGGCCATTGTTGCCTCAGGCCCAGGCGTTTCATCAGCAGAACCAGCAACAGTATACCCAAGCCCAATTACAGAGCAGGCAGAGAGGTTTCCAGCAGAGGGGACCCGCAGCTAGAGGTCAGGCCATGATGATGACTATGGATGAAGAAGTTGCACCAGGTAGGTAGTGGCAGGTACTATTCTCGTCAACTCCTTTCCAGCATCGATTATTTGATTTGGTGTATCGCATTCATTCATGTCTGCACGATTCGCGACATGGATAGGATTGGAGCCAGAGTCATTATCAGTAAGGCTCAATATACTTACTGGTAATGGTCTTGTGGGAGTAATCGAGTATTTTCCTCGTGTCGGATCGTAGTTAGCGGTAGATAGTTCCCCGCTAGATTTATAGAATTCCCTATGGCGGACTATGATGTAGTCCTAGGCATGGATTGGTTGAGGAACCATATGCTAGGATAGACTGCCATGTTGGCAGGGTTGTTTTCAGCATTCCAGGCGAGCCAGAGTTTTCATTTTCTAGAGGCGCGATGGAGCCATCTTCCCAGTGTTGCGGATAGCAGTAGCAGCAGTACAGTTTCCTCGAACAGTTGAAGAGTTTCCAGATGTCTTTCGGAGGAAATTCCAGGGATGCCGCCAGAGCAGGAGATCGAGTTAACTATAGACTTGATCCCCGGGACAGCACCAGTGTCAGAGCGAGTCTACAGGATGGCGCCTTCAGAGTTAGAGATTTTGTACAAGATGATTGAAGAACTCAGGACCAAGGGATTCATTCGTGCAAGTGGATCGCCTTGGGGAGCCCCTATGCTTCTTGTGAAAAAGAAGGATGGTACGTCCAGGTTATGTGTAGATTATCGTACTTGAACTCAGTGACAATCAAGAACAGATACCCTCTCCCGAGGATAGATGACTTGTTTGATCAACTCAAAGAGGCTTCAGTATTTTCGAAGATAGACTTACGGTCAGGATACCACCAGATCAGAGTCAGAGAGCAGGACATCCCGAAGACAGCTTTTCGATCTAGGTATGGATATTGAGAGTTCCTTGTTATGCCCTTTGGAGCGACCAATGCGCCGGCAATATTCATGGACCTCATGAATCGTATTTTTATGCCCTACTTGGATCAGTTCGTGATCGTGTTCCTAGATGATATCCTGGTCTACAGCAAGAGTGAAGCAGAGCATGAGCAGCATCTAAGAGTTATCCTTCAGACGCTTTGGGAGCATCAGTTGTACGCCAAGTTCAATAAATGCGAGTTCTGGCTCGATCGCATTTCGTACTTGGGTCACATCATTACCCGAGGAGGAGTGGAAGTAGATCCCCAGAAGATTGTGGCTATCGAGTCATGGCCAGTACCCAGCTCAGTGGCAGAAGTTCGCAGCTTCCTTGGATTAGCCGGCTACTACCGGCGATTTGTTTCAGATTTTGCAAGGGTTTCAGCGCCGATGACCCAGTTGACCCGCAAGGATGTACAATTCGCTTGGACAACAGAGTGTCAGGAATTATTTGAGAAGTTGAAGCGAGGTTTGATAACGGCTCCCATTCTCACGCTTCCAGATGGGACCGGAGGATTCACAGTTTATTGCGACGCTTCAGGCAGAGGATTGGGGTGTGTCTTGATGCAGCATGGGAAGGTAATATCTTATGCATCACGTCAACTTCGTGATCATAAGAAGAATTACCCGACCCACGACTTAGAGCTGGCAGCAGTAGTGTTTGCACTTAAGCTTTGGCGGCACTACTTGTACGGAGATAGAGTGGAGATATTTACTGATCACAAGAGCCTGAAATATGTTTTCACCTAGAAGGACCTTAATATGTGGCAGAGAAGATGGCTTGAGCTATTGGTGGATTACGATGTAGATTTGCAGTATCACCCAGGGAAGGCCAACGTTGTAGCAGATGCGTTGAGCAGGAGAGCCAAAGTTTATTTCCTGACGGCACAACCAGAGTTATTGGCAGATCTTCAGAAAATGGGAATAGAAGTGGTTCTTCCAACCAGTGTGGCATTGATGGCCAGTCTACAGGTTCAGTCCAGCATAGTTGAGAGGATCCGGATGGCACAATCTACAGATTCTAAGCTTCAGCGGCTCAGAGCAGAGTGTGAGACAGGAAGAAGGCCAGAGTTGTGCATTTATGAAGATGGTACACTTCGGCACGACACTCGTCTTTGTGTACCCAGTGGAGATATCAGACAGGAGGTCATGGCAGAGGCTCATAGCTCGCAGTATTCTATTCATTTCGGTGGCACGAAGATGTACCGTGATATTCGCACTTCTGGTGGAATGGCATGAAGAGGGAGATAGCCCGGTTTGTCTCTCGGTGTTTGGTTTGCCAGCAGGTTAAAGCTGAACATCAGAGACCCGCTGGACTTCTTCAGCCCTTGCCAATTCCAGAATGGAAATGGGAGCATATGACCATAGATTTTGTGAAAGGATTGCCTAGATCCTCGGCTGGTCGAGATGCTATTTGGGTTATAGTTGACAGGCTCACGAAGGTGGCTCATTTTCTCCCATTCAGTTGGTAGAGATGTACCTCAAGCAGATTGTCAGGTTTCATGGTATGCCAGTCAGCATCACCTCGGATCGAGATTCAAGGTTCACGTCCCACTTTTGGCGTAGCTTGCAAGAGAGTTTGGGAACTCGTCTCCAGTTTAGTTCGGCATATCATCCGCAGACAGATGGCCAGTCCGAGCGCACAATCCTGACTCTTGAAGATATGTTGAGATCTTGTACCCTTGACTTCGGTGGTTCGTGGGAAGACACCTGCATCTGGTGGAGTTCTCGTACAACAATAGTTTCCAGGCCAGCATCCAGATAGTACCATTCGAGGCACTGTATGGCAGGAAGTGCATATCCTCGCTAGCATGGGACGATGTTGGAGAGAGGCAGATGCTCGGTCCAGAAATGATTGCCCAGACAGTTGAAGTAGTCAGAAGAGTCAGGGATCATCTTCGAGTTGCCCAAGACCGCCAGCGACATTGGGCCGATGCTCATCGGCGTCCCTTAGAGTTTGCTATTGGCGACCATGTATTCCTTAGGATCTCGCCTAACTGCGACGTCATTCGCTTTAGCGTACGGGAAAAGCTTAGTCCTAGGTATATAGGGCCGTTCGATATCCTGTAGCGAGTAGGAGATGTATCCTATCGTCTCGCTCTTTCGCCGTCGTTGAGTGAGGTACATAATGTATTCCATGTATCCCAATTACGATGGTACATCCCAGACCCGAGCCATATCCTAGACCATTCAGAATTGGTTGTTGGTACCAACCTTTCGTATGAGAAAAGACCCGTGTCTATATTGGACCGGAGAGAGAAGATACTCAAGAACAGGACTATTAACTTAGTCCGTGTTGCTTGGGGTCATCACTCTCTAGGTGAGTCAACGTGGGAGCGTGAGGACGACATCCGATCGCGATATCCTGACTTGTTTGACTCATAAGGTATAATGTCTTCCTTATGCCTTATACTTTCCATCCCTTGCTTGCATGTATGATTGCTTGATTGCTTGCTTAGTGTAGCTTATTGGTGATTGGTATAGCTGGTTCTTACATCTCTAGCATCTTGATTTAAATTCCGAGGACATAATTCTTTTAAGGTGGGTAGAGTTGTAATGCCCGTATCTCGGAATACGTATTTTGGTTAAGCCTACATGTATCTTGGACCTGTAGTTTATTTTCTCAGATTCTGGCCTGTAATTGTATTTTGGCTCGACTTGCAGATTTTTAGTTTTCTCGTAAAATGGATTTTGACATGGCTTGGTTTTATTTTGTGGAGAAGGATTGGTTTGGTTTGGTTTAATATGCATGGAATACCTTAGCCTACACTCCACCCTCAACACAACACACCCACCCCCATTAAATCCCCACCAACCTTTTCTCTCTCCTCTTTACTCTCCATTAATTTCCATCTTCTTCTTCCTCCTTCCTCTACTAACCTCCCTAGGCAAGTGCACCTTGCCACCACATGAGAACCCTATTTTAATTGTCTATTAGCTAGATTAGGCCATGGTGATCAATTAGAAATTGACATTTTATGAATTGGAGTTTCCATTTTGCTAGATCTAGGTTTTAACCCTTTTCGGAAATACTTGGTTTTGTTCTATCAAACTTTGATTTTTGTTTGTTTTGATGCTTCCATGTGGAAGAGAATTCAATTTTACTCAAGTTAGGCCTTTGAAAATCTAGATTTGGTTTTGATTTGGCCAAGATATGAAGATTGGAAGTTTTTAGTGTTCTTGGACTTGCTCTCGGCCTGGAGAAGAAGACCTCAGTCTGCGCTCTTTAGCGCAGTACTGAACCGCGCATCCCCCTCGGCCAGCGCTCTTTAGCGCAATGCTGACCGCGCAGCTCGCCCTTTGGCGAACCGCGCTCACTCCCTGGCGCACTCGGCCCATGCGCCATCGGCCCCTGCGCAATTGACCCCTGCGCCATCCAACCTGCGCCACCTGCACCCTGCGCCATCCATCGCCTGCGCCATCCAACCTAGCGCACTTCACCCCTGCGGCATCCATCGCCTGCGCCATTATTGAATTTTGGATTGATTTTTGTGACAATTTAAATCTTGAATTGAATTTTGGATTTATTTAAATTAATATCTATAATTGAAATTTGATTTATTTGATTTGATTTTATAACTAAAGGGATATAATTTAAATAGGATTTGTATTTGGATTTGGATTGGAATTAAAATAGATTGAATTATCTAATTTGAGTTTTAAATCTTTTCCTAATCCTATCCAATTGGGAATTCCCACATCCTTTAAATAGGCAGGTACTCCTCCATTATTTCTTCATAATTATTCATCCACAAATTCTACAACCAACGTGCGTGCATCGTGTCCGTGTTCCACCATCCAATTCTTATTCCAATCCCCGACATCATCAAATTCTCAAACCTAAACCTAACTCGGCCATCCCCTGGCTGCCTTCCTCTTCCTCGGCTCGACAATCACCCCCGCCGTAGCCGTCGTCTCCTCCACTACTGCCCTCACCCTCGACGTATGTCGACCCCGGCTAACACCACCACCAACTAGCCATGTCCCCGTACGCCATCACACCAACCCAGCAGCCTCATCCCTGTCAACCCCGACCTCCGCCGTTTTCGGCCAATCCCTCCATGCAACCACCGTCGTCATCCTCACCCCAACCGTACACTACCACCACCACCGCGGCTACTGCCGCGGCAGCCCGCCACAACGACCAACCCGAATCCGCCACCGACAGCCCCAAATCACCAAAATAACGACTAAAAAAAAACCAAAACCTCCAAAATTTAACATGATGACCACCGCTTACCTCCCGTGGCCGGCGAGCTCCACAGCATCGAGAATCCACCGCCCTGCTCCGGTCGGCAACCTCCGTCGCCGGTGCCTTAACCGCCCAGCGTCGTCGTGACGCGCCAGATTCGACTTCTCCCAACCATCGTCTTCGCGTCCGTCACCGACACGCCGAGCCAGCGCCGTCCTATGCCACACTCTGGCAACCGTCGCGCTTGCCCACCCTTGTCTCCAGCCGACCCTCTCCCGAGCCAGGCCGACCTCTCCCCTTTCCACCTGGCCGCGAGCTCCGCCCGGCGCGAACCCCTCTCCGCCGGAGCAAGACGCTGCCGCGCGCGCCAGCCCCGTCATCCCTCCGTCGGCCGCCTCCACCCGAGACCTCCTCCACTGCCTTAGCCGAACCACCTCCGCCTCCCTCTCTCCCGACGCCCAGCCAACCGCCTTCCGAACCCGACGCGGCGAGCACCGCCGTCGACACCGCGGTGGAGGCGCGTACACCCCTCCACGCCACCTCCTCCGGCGCAGCGCCCACCGCGCGAGCCGGAAACCTCGCCGACACCCAGCGCCGCACCGCCTGAAACCCTCTCCCATCTCCGCCGCGTCCGATCGTCGGCGCCCAACCCCCGTGCACCACCCGAACCCTCCGCTTCAGTCCCTCTCCACGACCGCTCTTCTCTCCGCCCCTCCGCCGAGATCGGACCGCCGACTTCCTTTTCCTGTGTCACGACCCGCACCCTAGAGTTAGGGTACGAGAACGTAACAACACCCAGCCTACGCCGCAGTGTCGACGGTAGAACGCTGTCCTAGGTCTCAATCCATCTAACAGTATAAGACTAAATAGTTTATACTCCCCGAATGGGGGTGACATAGCAGAATGTAAACTTAATCACATCTAAGGTAGAGCATAAAGGAAGATAGATAAAACATGAAATCGAAAAGAGATACAACAGATAGAGTCTAGTGCTAAGATACAACTCAGAATACATCT
>JANAVB010036746.1:0-14224 GCA_029216955.1 Iris pallida | reverse complement strand
AAACTTGTGCCATATTGATCATCACAGCACACCAGGCATCGCAACATGCAAGTATACCTTGCTAATTAACTGTCAATTATTTATTTTCTACATTATTTATTTTGTTTCATATTGTTAGTTTTCTTTGTTATAAACTGCGCGTCCAAGCCATACTTGGGTGCAAGCGACTTATTTAGTCGTTTTATTTACTATATGCATGTTAACTTAGTTTTAGCAGACTACCTTCTTGTTGGGGGATATCTTTATATCTCCCTTGGCCATGACACACACACTACACGGTTGGAGACATGTTGCTAGGGGTACGACTTATGGACTGGCCCTCTCTAAAGTCGTGTGACGGATAGATGATCGTAACTGCTATGACTAGGGTTTTAGAGACTCAAGCAGTTAAAAAACTGGACGAGCCATGGACATGACTTGAACAGTATTGGAAATATTCGGGGAGGACAGTCGCTAGTACATATAGGAAGCCAAACAGGTAAACTACAGTCTCCGGATGGAATTGTGGCGATATATTTGCAGATACCCTCTGACATTTTGGACGTTACGGACGGATACGGATCACTGGATGCCAGTTACGTACACATAGCCTAAAATCCCATCCATGCGCATGAAAGTTGTCCTCTAAATTGCACAATAGACGGTTAGAATCTCCTTTGCATATTTGTGTCTAGGATAGTATTTTATATATTATTTTATTATTCTGACAGTTCATATTAGCATGTTCTTTCTGTATCTTGCTACGTCCGTCTGAGGACCTGGTTATTCCCCAGGTGTGTGCTTTCATGATTCACTGCAGGTGTTCTAGCCAAGGTCGTGATTCTCTCCATTCCTTCGAAGACGATTGCACTTGGTTCGTCTTGCCATTTTATGGATCGATTCTTGTACATTTCTTTCGTTGAGATAGTTGGTAGTGGACTTTCTCTCCGCCCAACGATTGTATCATAAATATTCAAGTTAATTTTTATATTATTATTCTTTTCATTGTGGATGAGATTTAGTTTGTCTTGGATTACTGTATTTTACAGCTTATGTATACATACAAGGCCCCTGTACTTCGTATGTATACAGCTGGCATGTCTACGTACTTGGTCCTACGTATTTTGGAACTGGGGCGTTACATGTTTTTGTGGTAGCCCATGCAGGTCAAGATAAATTGTTTGGTTACTTTACCGTACCAAACAAGCCTGCGAATAGGATTAGAGTTTAGGATCTCATCCACATAATTGACCTCCTCGATTCTATTTTGAATCTCTTGATTTGCATCTTGCTTGATTTCCTCTACCGTTAATTCTTATCCGTCTTTCGTGCTTAATAGATATTAATAAGGTAACCCATACTAGGTGGACATGACCCATTGTTCCATCACCATACTAGTTTAATTCTTGTAAGTTGGGTAGAATGCCTCATGACCTAGCATTACTTTCATCCTTATGACTCATTATAGTAGATACTAAGTGGATTACCTAGACTATAAAATTTTAAAGACCATACCTTATTGGGCGACCAAAGCCTTAGACAAGGAGACAATAGGTCGACTGTATAGGCACCAAACAAGACTTAGATTCTTAAGTAGTTCGATCTAATTCTAGCCTCTTTCAATAATAATCTCACGTGCCTATATTTTACCATCTTGACTAAATGTTGCCACTATAGCCTAGTTTTGCAAGTTTAACCATTATCAAACTTGTTCAAGACGCATGCTATTGAGCGCGCGCTCACTAACATATTGTCTAGTCAGAACCGGTGCATGATGATCTGGTCAACCGAGTGCACTTTGGTTCGCTTTTATTTATCATTCTACATGGATGGAGACATAGCTAAACTTGCCCTCTAGAGTCCCATCCGCGACAGCCTTGGCAACTCTTTTGAAATTATTCAGTCGCCTTTGAACCACGTGTTTGTATTCAATAAACATCCCCTTCGAACTCTTATTCGATTTTGTCTTTCACTTAATTTGGAAGGACAGAACACTCGTACTTGATAGATAGAAACCAAGTGTTCCCCTATGACCATGATAGTTATAGTTAGCCATCAACCAAGCCATGTGTTTACAACCTCGCCTCGAGTTATTCGCCCTACCCTTCGACTCTTGATCACGATCTCTAATCATTTGAAATTTAGAAATGACTAGAATTATTTCCTTAACACCCCTAAAACCTAGACGAGTATTTTCTTCCTAGGAAACCACCTGTGCTTGATTTCAAATCAATTTACCACCCCTTATTGACCATTAATCCTTGTCTCTTCTTGCGTTAACACGCGACCATCAATTACTCCCTAAATTAAATTCGTGATTTATTTTCGTAGTTATCGAAATCACGATTTTCTAATACATGTTTTGAACGTCGTGATTTGATTGTTCCTTATCAATATACCCTTGTCGTGATTTGATTGTTCCTCATCAATATACCCTTGTACCTTTTCAACCCCTATTTATTCTTAATTTTGAGGACGAAATTCTTGTAAGTTGGGTAGGATGTAAAATCCCTAAATTTCTACTATATTTTTAGTACTGTTTTTTTTGTATTTATACATCGCATAGTCGTATTGTACGTCGCGCGGGAATTTATGTTTTTCGTATTTACTCGTTGAGTATGAATATGTGCGAGGTACATATTTTTAGAAAAATGGTTTATGATTTTATTATCGGTGATGGTTTCAAAATAATATATATAATAATTATTTTTATTAAAAAGTTATGAAAAGTATCTATCGAGGTTGCCAAAACTTATTATTTAATTTATTTTGGTGATTTAGGAAACTAGATTTTATGAATATTCTACTTGTGTGAAGTACATGAAATTTACTTCATGTATATTTTCAAAAATTACTAGAACTCATTTAGAATTAATTATTAGGAAAAAGTTATCTCAAAGATTTTAAATATTAATAATTATTTTAGAAATTATTTTAGCTTAATAAAAAGCTATTTTGATATATTTTCTATTAATATTTAAATATTTATGTTGATTTCAGAATTAATTATTATTGCTAATTATTATAAAAAGATTTCAAAATTTATGGATGAATTTTATTTTCAAAATTATTATGCTATTTAATTAAAAATGTAGTTTGAAACTATTTCCTATTAATACTTAAATATTTATGATAATTTTCAAAATTTATTAATTATTATTATAAAAAAAATAATTCGAATTTAATTGTGATAATTTAAACGGTGATTTATTTATTTTAAATAGTTTAATTTAAATATGTAAGTTATCTAATTGGATTTGGTTTAGATTTGATTTTGTTTTAAAATTAAGTTACGAATTATCTATGGAGATTTAAATCCTCCCAAATCCTTATCCAACTGGGAATTTCCACATCCTATAAATAGGCAGGTACTCCTCCATTAATTCCACAAGCCAAATTTCTCCACAAATAATTTCCATAGCCAATCAAGTGCATCGTGTCCGTGACCATCTATTTTCCCTTCTACTATTTTTTTTTTGTACATCTACAAATTCTTCCTCAAGTCCACATACCGGAACGACCTCGACCCATAGCCTGTGTCTCGCAGGACACGTTTTCTCACACGCCAACCACCCCCGACACGATTCATTAAATCCCTAACCCTATTCTAAAACCCCCGCTCACCACCCGTCGATTCCGACACACCACCACAGCCAACCACCCGTGCCCAAATTCCTGGCGCCCTAACCAAACCCGACTACCTGACTCCACCACCGCCAACACCAGTGCCAACACCATCACCATCGGCACCATCCCGACACTTCCGGCCATCAACACCACCACCACAGCCGAACGCCACCACTACCACCATCATCATCCTCGTCACCACCCCCATCACAAACCATGCCGCAGAAAAATCCAACACCATCAACATCGCAGCCAGATATACAAAATAATGTGTCGTAGTGTCTGTGTCCACCGCTACCACTACCGTGTCCAATACTTACAACAACACCACCATTAATCACCACCAACTTACCCCGTCCGAGGCCGACCCCTCCACGGGATCCACTGATCCCGCGTTCGACCACCTCCGACCGGACCGGAGTCGACGGTCTCCATGACGGCGCCATCCGCCACCAGGACCACCGTGGGCCCTAGTCCCGTGCTCCCAAAAGCCGAACGCCGCCATGTCCATCCTTCCTCCGCGTGCCGATGTCGATTCCCGAGACCACTCCACCCAGAACACCTCGCCCAGTCGTGCCGGGGTTTCGGCCGTGCCAGAGCGGCGCTCCGTCGAGCGCCGCACAACGCCGGAAGCCCGCCTGACCGCGCGTCCTCTTCCCGTCTCTCCCGACCAGCCAAACTCTCTCCTTCCCAACTCCGCCAGCCGTCCACCCTCTCCGGCAGCGCCGTGGCCGCCCCCTTCGTCCCCTTTTCTTCGACCCTTCGCTCCCCTCTCGTAAACCCTCCCGCTCCTCTCTTCCTCTCACCCACCGTTCCGCCGGCCGCCCTCCACTTCCGACAAACCCCCACGGCGGAACCCCTCGCCGCCCGACCCTTTCCGCTCCTTTCGATCTCTCCCTCTCCTTTTTTTTCTTTTCTTATCCCTCTCTCTCTCCTCTTGTGTATAAGTCTAAGAAGGAACAGAAACCAACCTTTTGTTATTTGTTTTGATAATTATTATTATATTATTACTATTACTATTACTATTATTATTATTAAAGATATTTGTATGAATGTAGGTATGTATTTATGTAGGTACATTAGTATTTGTTTTTTGTAAAAATATATAGATTACTCAGTTTACTGTTATGTTGTTGTCATTATTATTATAACTAATTTATTTGTATTACTATTATTTTATGGTTATTATTATGTTATTATTATTATTATTTTCTATTGCTATTATTATTATTACTATTATTATTTTCTATTGCTATTATTATTATTATTATTATTATTATTATTATTTTTATGGTTATTATTATGTTATTATTATTATTATTATTATTTTCATTTTTATTGTTGTTATTGTAAAAACTATTTATTTGCTACTATTATTATTTTTAGAAATTGTATGCACGTATTATTTTTTAACCATTTTCGAAGATAGTTTTCACCAAAATTTTACTTCAACAAAATTAGGTTTTTGTCTTAAAACTAGTTTTCTAGATTTGCAAATATTTATCAATAGCCTTTTATTTTAACTAGTAAAATATAGTTTTTAAGGATTATAAATAGTTTTCCAAAATTGTATATATATATTAATGATTCATTACTTCGATTATCCTTCTGCCCACGACTCATATTCCTTCGCCAATCTTAGACTTCTTTATGTCAAACCTAACTAAGTTGACCGTTCTGGACCCGATGGAACACTCTGTGTCGTCAACAGAGGCTCCCTTGTATAGTTGTAACATCGAAGTCAAACTTGTGCCACATTGATCATTACAGCACACCAGGCGTCGCAACAGAAAAGTATACCTTGCTAATTAACTGTCAATTATTTATTTTCTGCATTATTTATTTGTTTCATATTGTTAGTTTCCTTTGTTATAAACTGCGCGTCCAAGCCATACTTGGGTGCAAGCGACTTATTTAGTCGTTTTACTTTACTATATGCATGTTAACTTAGTTTTAGCAGACTACCTTCTTGTTGGGGGATATCTTTATATCTCCCTTGGCCATGACACACACACTATACGGTTGGAGACATGTTGCTAGGGGCACGACTTATGGACTGACCCTTTCTAAAGTCGTGTGACGGATAGATGATCGTAACTGCTATGACTAGGATTTTAGAGACTCAAGCAGTTACAAAACTGGACGAGCCATGGACATGACTTGAACAGTGTAGGAAATATTGGGAGAGGACAGTCGCTAGTGCGTATGGGAAGCCAAACAGGTAAACCACAGTCTCCGGATGGAACTGTGGCGATATATTTGCAGATGTCCTCTGACGTTTTGGACGTTACGGACGGATACGGATCACTGGATGCCAGTTACGTACACATAGCCTAAAATTCCACCCATGTGCATAAAAGTTGTCCTCTAAATTGCACAATAGGCGGTTAGAATCTCCTTTGCATATTTGTGTCTAGGATAGTATTTTATATATTATTTTATTATTCTGACAGTTCATATTAGCATGTTCTTTCTGTATCTTGCTACGTCCGTCTGAGGACCTGGTTATTCCCCAGGTGTGTGCTTTCATGTTTCACTGCAGGTGTTCTAGCCAAGGCCGTGATTCTCTCCATTCCTTCGAAGACGATTGCACTTGGTTCGTCTTGCCATTTTATGGATCGATTCTTGTACATTTCTTTCGTTGAGATAGTTGGTAGTGGACTTTGTCTCCGCCCAACGATTGTATCATAAATATTCAAGTTGATTTTTATATTATTATTCTTTTCATTGTGGATGAGATTTAGTTTGTCTTGGATTACTGCATTATACAGCTTATGTATACATACAAGGCCCCTGTACTTCGTATGTATACAGATGGCATGTCTACGTACTTGGTCCTACGTATTTTGGGACTGGAGCATTACAACAACTTTTTAGATAACATATAGGGCTTTAGAATCTACTTCGTTGTTTTGAATTTCATTAATCGTAGGCAGAGAAATTCGTTTATAAAAATCGAGAAAAACCTGTTTTAAAAATAATAAAACTCTTCGATACGACGTGCGTTCCGCCAATCCGGGTGACGTGGTCGTGCACCGTAAGCATCAAAGACGCGTACGGATATTGCGGACGTGTGGACTTTGACGGAATTTAAATTGGTCGCGTGTGCGCGACGAATTTGATACGTATCCGTCAAAATTCACCGTATCGGCCTCTGTGCAAATTTCTCAATTACTTTGTGCACGCTCGTCAGATCGAGACAAAACTTGCGCTAACAGGACCGTATCATTTTTCTGGTCCTGTATGCCAAGTTTGGTCCGATTCTGAGACAGTTGATCGGATCGCCATTTTGCGGGCCCCACGGTCCGACTCAACGGGTGATTTCGTGCACGGTCCGCCGGAATCCAACTTTGGACATATGGTTGGGTTCATATCGGAAAACTGGACCTGTTGATATATAGTTTGACGACTTTAGAGATCGTTGACTCTAGCACGCTTTTCGGTGTAAAGCGGGTCCAACGACGGACACTATTTCCCCCGAAATTACTGTTTTGTCCCTGTGTCGAGAATTGGACTTAAGGACATACAATCCTAGGTAATTTGACTATTCTGAGAATATTGGCAATGTCTGTTTCTGTAACACCCAGTTTTCTAAATGAGGGTAATTTTGAAATTTTGTGTTTTAATTTATTTAATTATGATATTTAAATAATAATATGATTTTTGGTGATTTTTAATCATTTTAAAACTATTTAAAAATTATGACTTGTGATTTTGATGTGCAGCTAGTGAAACCCTAGAGACTGTCTTCCCAAGAGCCTAACCATGTGATTGAGATTTTATTTATTATTTTTAGCCTAGGGGTAATTTGGTCATTTTGACTTATTAGAATTATTGATTTATTTATTGGAGTGACGGTTGTTGATTTTGACTTTTGCTAGTTGTGACTTAAGAGACTAACCTAGATGTTGACTCTAGTTAAGGTGACTTGATTAGCATGGTGAGACCCTAGTCTAACTTAAGTCAATCTAAGTTAGTCATGTAGGAATCAAGACTTGGATAGAAGGCTTAGTGAATTGGTCAATAGGCTTGAGGCTTAGGAGATTGATTTCTAGACTAGTGCTAGTTGGCCCATGGCCCATGACTTGAAACCCTAACCCTAATTTCACTCTTTATGACCAGCCACTAGGGCTCCCCTCCCTATAAAATATCTCCTCCTATTGTTCTTGCCTCTTTTATATTATTTCTCCATTTGACAAAAACCAAGGTTTGTTTCCTTCTTCAAAATTCCCATTTTATTCATTTAACCTCCTTTTTCATTCTAGTCTTTTGCATTGGGTTCTAATTGATGTTTATGGACTGTTGGTTGAGAGCCATTTCAGTTTGGGATCAATTTGGAGCATTGGGCTATCAAGAAGAACACCCCCATTGAAGCTTTTTCATGCTATTTGCACCTAGAGGTAAAACTCCTTAAATTGTTATAAAATTCTATTTTTTTTGCATTTAGGGCTAGATCTAGGTGTCCCCTAGATGTCCCTAAAGTTTAGGTAAATTTCGTGTCCATTTGGTGTCCGTATCGGACACGTATCATAGTGTATGTGTAGGTGTTTGTTAAAATGTCACATAGGATTTTATTTTTGATTTTTGAAAAACTTATTACATGGAATTGTAGATCTATGTGTGTATAATATATTTCGTGAAGACTGAAATTATTTTGGTGTCATTTTTGTGTCGAATTTGGTGTTGGATACGTTGCACGGGGCTCGGCTAAGTGCCCTGCTGCCCGTGTCCTATTTCTCACTGGACATGCCACCTTTTGACACCAAAATTGGTGTGGACACTCCTTGGGTGACTGACATGAGGCCCATAAAATTTTGTGGGGTTTTATTTAGTGGTTAGGGAGAAATCACGCGCGCACAGATTCCTCACTGTGTGCACGCGCGCGACATTGCCTCACTGATACGCACCTGCGGCTCGGACACGACACGATTTTGACCCGATTCAGGATGATGGACCCCTAGACTTATCTATGGCAAACACATATGCACAAGCACGAGACACGTGTCGCTCTGTGTCGTGAGCACGAGGCTCTGTCCTTGCCGCACGACACGGCTGAACCCAGTGCAGTGTAATTGGGTGTTTGGTTGATTGGGACACGTTCGTGTCCAGTTTTTGGACACGAGATGAATCATTAGACACGTGCACATACTCTAGTATCATTACCAACCTTTTGTTTGCAATATATTTGATTTTCAATGTGTTTTGGGTTCGAAATTGGGGTTCACTGATACACGTTTTCAGTTTGTAATTTCTGAAATTCGATTCCTGTTTTAAACTGAATTTTGATGTTAAATTGCCATGATTAATTCATATACATGTTTGTTAGTCACTGAAATGTTGGTTACATGATTTGGTGTGATGATATCAAGGGAATTAGATTTTTCGAAATTAGTTTTGGATCTAATGTGTTAACTGTTATTGATATTACCAACTGTCATTTGCCATTTCCTGTATTACACTGTTTTTGATGATTAAATTTCAATGTTATTTTAAATTCCATATGTCTGAATCTAGGTTACATGATTAGGTTCATGAGGGTTATTGATTATAGGATTCAATTTGGTTTTTGGATTCTAAGTGGATTCCTGAATGTTCACTTAACTGTCATCTACCTAACAACCTGAGAACCTAATTGACACATCGATTGTTGCATTGATTCAAATTCCTGTAACCACACTCCCTACCTAGGATTCCTGCAACACTTAGACAACCCACTTATTTGAACTACCTTTGAATTCCTAAGCTATTATACTGATATCTGTTTTCCTGAGATTAACTACAGTTCAGTCACACACATGATCACCCTCTCCCTATTGAAACTTGAACCTGGGAACATGAGTTTACACTCACACACATGAGTATGTTCACTGCATACACACACTGTTAGCTTGTACCCACACATATTTGAAACACACAAAACTGTGAAAACCTGAGAAGCATGTTCAAAATATGAGAATTTTCCAAACTGAAATACCACACTGTCATTCATGTCTAGGATTGACACTGAGTTCAGACCACACACCACCCTCTCATCGCGCAGACACACACACACACACACACACTATGGAACCTAGAACCTGAGACACAATAACCTACATCACTCACTCCCCATGTACTGTTTTCTCCTATCTAAACACACACCCACAAAACACATTCCTGAGGATACACACACACAGAAAACAGAGAACCAAATTGGTTCACAGGAGGTGTAAGCCCCCTGAATTTTCCGAATTATTTTTTGAATTTTCTAATGAATTATTTTCAATAATTCATTTCTATATAATTAATTTTTGATCATTAATGCTCTTTACCGTGACTTGCAATTCTAGAGCATCAGGGATGCCAGTCTCTGGAAACTTCCTTCTTGGAGTTTGTAGTAGATGAGATTATCTTCATTTTGATATATCCTGTCCTACTTGAACTCGTTCTCTTGTGCTCCTTTTGCTTCGCGCAAGTTCGGGTCAATATTAGACCATTTAATTATTAATTGAATTTCCACTCTTTTCCTTGATCATCATATGCGCGTTACCATGACTTTTAATTTAGGAGCATCAGACTAGTCATTTTCTCGAAACCAACTTGTCATGTTTGATCTACTCGAGACGCTCTTCACCGATGACCTTCGTGTCCCACTCAGACACTCCATTTTGTGCTTCATTTCCTTCGCACAACTTTCGGGTCAATTTAGGCCAATTAATTATCTACCGTAAAACCTGATTTAATTTCCCATTTAATTTTTGGGCCCGACATCGATCCAACCTAGCCGACCCCAAATATGGACATGGCCCACATTGAGCCTACTACCCGTCTGACACTTGTGTCCCATTTATTTGAGCCGCCACATGCTACTTATTTACCCATGATTTTAAATACCCATTTTAATTCAATTATTGCACCCGGTCCGATTTTGACCCGACCCGGCTCGACCGAACCCAAGCCCCATGTTATACTCTCATGACTGCCCAAATACCCTACACATAATTTCTCTTTTTCCTATTTTTAAAATATCCCTCTTTTATTTAATAAATATCTTTCTCTTCCTTCTAATATATATAATATATATTATATATATATTCAAATATATCAAAACTCACTCTCTCTCTCTCTCCTTCCCACCATACAAACACACACCACCCCTATCACCCTCACAGCCGACCTCCCCTCTCTCTATTTTCTCTCTCCTCTCTCTCTCTAAATATCTCTCTCACTCTCTCTATTCTCACTCTCTCTCTTTATATATATATATATATTAATATACACACACATATAATTATATTAACCCTCACCTCTCCTTACACTCACCCCCATCACACACAACTCCCCTCACCTATCACACTCAGCACTCCCCCTCCCCTCCACGTACACGAGCACCAGCACACCCTTCCTCTCTTATGTACACTTTCTCTCTCTCCCTTTTATTAATAAATTCTTCTCTCTCTCTCTATCTCTTTAACACCATCACCATCTTCATTCATTTTTTCTTTTCCCCCATGCCATGGCCGACCCATAGCCGGCCGACCACCAGCCCATGGCTGAGCTCCTCCTCCCCATGGCCGGAGGCTCCCCCTCATCATCATCTTCTTCTTCACACAACATCATCACCATCATCTCCTTCCTCCTCCTAACTTTTCACCACCACTTCAACCATCATCACCTTCACCATCCCCTCCACCACCACACGCCACTGCGCCACCGCCGCTGCACCGCCGCCCTGGCCGTGCGAAGCCGTGCGCCACCAGCAGCAGCTGCAGTAGGCAGCAGCGCACCGGCGCGCACGTGCGCGCGCGCGGGCCGCCGTCGTGCGCCGCAGCGCCGCCGCACGGCCGCCGTGGGCGACCCCCACCGGCGCGTGAGCCCCCGACGACCACCCCCAGGCCGCCACCTTCCTCCCCGGCACGACGCATAGGCTATTCGTGCGTTTACGTCGAAATCCCGTCGGCGCGCGCGAGTTTGGAACTCAAAATTCGCGTCCCATCGCAGCAAGTGCGTGCATATTTTTCAGGAGATCCGACCGTTGGATCGGCGAAATCCTTGCTCCGTCTCAATCTCGGTATATCCCTCTTCACCTCTGTCAAGTTTGAACCGTTAATTTCGTCGTTTGATACATCAAAACTGGCCACCAAGTTGACGTTTTAATTTGAACTGTTTTTGGACAGTTTCGTGACGCCAACTTCGCGGGTTCGTATCTTCGTCGTCGCAGCTCCGTTTTGTGCACTACTAGTTTTGGTGCACATCTGGTATAACCCTCTTCCTGCCCCCTTTAGATTTCATTTTAGTTTGAGCTTGTTAGGTCGGTCGAATTCGACGCCAAAGTTGGCCGTTCGAATTCTTAGTGTTGCACTTGTAAAATTCTATTTTTGAACCCGGGACTCCGGATTCAATTTCTGACACCACCAGTAGACTCGTGGCGTCGTTCTGGCATGTTTTCATATAAAGTTTGCTTGATTTGGAGAACGTGGGCCCTGGCACGCATTTTGGTGCAAAGTAGGTCCCACTTTCTGGGTCAACGGGTCATTTTGAGTTCGGCTCATCGGAATCCAATTCCGGATATACCGTTGAGTTCGTATCGTCATTCTGGACTCGTTGACATATAATTTGCTGAGTTTTGAGGACATTAGCTCTGACATGCTTTTCCGTGCAAATCGAAATTTCAATGTCCTGGTCAACGGACCAATTTGAGATCGGATCAACGGAATCCAATTCTGGATATACCGTTGGGTTCGTATCGTCATTCTGGATTCGTGGACATATAATTTGTTAGGTTTTTTACACTTTTATTTTGGCACGTTTTTCGGTGCAAAGTGTGTCCAACGGCGGACATCATTTTGGTCCGAAATTACCGTTTTTGCCCCTGTCTCCAAGTTGGACTTTTGGACAGGCTATCCTAACTGATTTGACCATTCTGGACACGTTGGTGATATTTATTTTATCATCCGACAACATCTGTAGGTTTTTACCCTATTATTATAATCCTTCTCCTTTGTGGTATTTTAAGAACCATCGATTCCAGTGATTTCACAACCACTGAAATTGAATGTGTTGACCCTGTAGATGTTTGTAGAGACTAGCTTTGACCCAGTTTGACCATGGTTGACTGCTTTGACTGAACGTCGAAGTAGAGTCAACATTTGACCTAGGTTAGACTAGTTTGACCTTGGTTGACCAGAGTTGACCAGTTGACCAAAAGTCAACTGTAAGTCAACCATTGACCCAGTTTAACCTAGTTTGACTTGGTTTGACTTCTTGTGACCTAGTTTGACCTAGTGTGACTCAGTGTGACCTAGTTTGACTTAGTTGACTGAGTCTGACCTAGATTACGTAGCTTATACTATAGAATCAAGCCTAACACTGTTGAACCCTAATTAGCTTATATATATCTTATCTTTAGGTCTGTGGCATCACTCTGAGCATCGACCCCATTTGACAGCTCAGGACCGCAGGCGAGTACATTCACTGATAGTTTTCATTGTCTTGATATTTGCTATATTCGATTCAGTCGTAGTGTCTTACTTGATTCTAAGACACGATAGTTCACGGACTAGTATAGTCGGATTTCTGTCACGAGATGTCATTCCTAAATTTCTTGGGATACTGGTACTTGCTCGATTGTTCTTGTACTTGTATTGACACCGATTCCTGAGAAGGAGTAGCTACCTTCTTAGGGAATCTCGTGCCATGACATGCTATCTGGATCCGTATACTACTTGGGGATGAATATTATAGATAGTGTGATCAATGCCCACCTTGAGTTACTACTTGTATCATAGCTATACCCTCACCTCACGATGGGTATAGCCTGACTTGTGCTACTACTTGCTCCATAGCTTACCATCCCGGCCGGACCGAGTCCACGTACTTGTAGCCGGTCGACTGGAAGCCTGATTCTTGACCCATGCCGATCATATAGGCTATAATATTCGAGGCACATTTTATATTTACTTTATTTATCATATCCTGTTCTGTTCTACATACAGTACTTCTCACCATGCTATGATTTCAGTTACTCACATGTTTTATATGCCTCTATGATGTACCTTGATTGGAGACTGAGTTCTGCTCGGGAGAAGAGTTACAACCTCGGTCCTTGTTTGGTTTAAGGATTGTAACTCAGCTTCAACGGTTCCCAAGTCTTCATATATCTTTGTCTTGTAGTTCATTATACTGTCTCTTATAGAATTTGTCAATTCATATGGAACTGCTGTTAGTGCTTGTACTTGCTCATTTTCCTGACATGATACCGTGATAATATTTTAGGAGTTGTTATACCATTAGTGGACTTCATGATGTTGCTAGCTGGGATGGATCTCACTATTATTCTATGTGAGTTGCCTGGGAGTTATCCTTAGTTAGTCTTGTTGTTCCTTCTTTATTTTCCTGTCTTATGTTTTCTTCTAGTAGTTCTAGTTGTTCTTGTGCTTTAGTTATCTTTCTTGTCTTATCATCCCTAGCTGTTGTGATGTGACTAGAGTATATTTGTAGTTATAGGCCTTCTAGACGTAGTGTATATTTATTGGGTACTAGACAGCGTTCTACCGCCGATACTGCGGCGTAGGCTGGGCGTCGTCTACGTATTCGTACCCGTATATCCGGGTGCGGGTGACAGGAGGTACACACACTA
>JANAVB010036745.1:0-25000 GCA_029216955.1 Iris pallida | reverse complement strand
ATGAACTGCCAATCCAGCCTGTCGTAAGCTTTCTCCATGTCTAATTTGATTGCTATGTTACCCCCTCTTACCGGGAACTTTATACAGGTGATTAATTCTTGGGCCAACATGATGTTATCTTGGATATATCTGCCGGACAAAGCTACTTTGCTCCTCCGAAATGATCTTGGGAAGAAGATTGGACATTCTAGCTGCGATGATCTTGGATATGATTTTGTTGGTGAAATTGCAGAGACTGATAGGACGAAAGTCGCAAAAAACTCCGGGTTGTCTTTTTTCGGGATGGGAATCAGATTGGTGCTGGAGATGGCTCTAGGATACGACGTGTCTTGGAAGAAGGCGATGACTGCCTCGAGGATATCAGCCTTAATGATGTCCAGCAGGAACAAAAAAGCCCCCAAAAATTTGTTGGGCCGGGGTACTATGCTCGTCAAGGGCCCAGACGGCATCTTTTACCTCGAGCTCGGAAGGAGGGGACTCAAGCCGGTTGTTATCACCGTCGTTGATGAGGCGTATTTCCTCTAGGAAGGAATGGTCCCTGATGACTGTCTCTTTGGAGAACAGTTTGGAGTAGTACTCGGCCGCTGCTTCCTGGATACCTTTTTGGTCTTTGATAATGTTCCCGTTGCTGCCCATGATTGATGGGGGTAAGTTTCTGCCTGCGGCCATTGACGCAAGCATGAAAGAAACTCGAGTTTTTGTCCCCTTCGTTGTCCCATTTAAGCCTGGCTTTCTGCTTCCAAAAATCAGTCTCCACTTTCAGACGGAATTTAAGGATGGCTTTGGTGAGGTTGAGGGCTGTCCTGACCTCAGGAGATCTATCGTTCATGAATCTGATCTCAGCACGATTAACGTCATCCTCTGCTCGCGGATAGCCTGGAAGATATCCCTGTAGGCCTGCTTACTCCAAGCTGCCAGGGCTATCCTCGTGGCCTTAAGTTTGATGGCAACCATGGTTAGGGGCTCTGCGTTATCCACGCTATTCCACGCTTCCGTGACGACCCCCAAGAACTGGGGATGGTCGCTCCAGAAATCAGGAATCAGAAGCCCTTTTTGGTCGACCCTGAGGTGCTGGAGATGGTCACTAACAGAGGGGCGTGATCAGACTCGGTGGCATTGAGGTGGGAAAGCTTTGAGGTGGTCCCCATCGTGCCAGTGAGCGTTCGTAAGGGCCCTGTCCAGGCGAGAATATTGGCGGCTATCTCCCTCTGCATGTTACACCAGGTAAAGGCGGTGCTGGTGAACGGAGTGGGCAAGGTTGGAGTTAAAATGAAGTTGTTGAAATCTTGCATGGCTGGAAGAGGGGGTGGCCGTCCCCCGGTCTTCTCATCTCAACACGTGACGGCGTTAAAGTCCCCAATGCAAAGCCACGAGAGATTGTTGTGTTGAGGTTGATGTCCAGAAGATTTTCCAAAGTAATTTGCCTTCCGTGATGTCGCAGCTGCCGTGAACCACGGACAGAATGGCCCGTTTGGGGAGCAAAGGATGTTCCATCCAACAAGAGAGGGCCTGCTTGGAGTCGTTAATGACCCCGATTTTGACATCCTTCGAACAGAGGATCCAAATTTTATGTCTGCCAGCAATGGCTATCGGAAAGCCTAACTGCAGCTGAATGGATTGAGTCTTATAGGGAATTTTGGGTTCAAGGATGATCAAGACATCAATCTTGTGGGTTTTTTAAGGCCGGTGATTCTCCTCTGATTTGCTTTGTTTGCAAGACCATGGACATTCCATGAGAGGATGTTCAGCATTAATGTAATTTGTGGAGGGGTAGGTTAGCCCGCTTGGCTGCGGACCTGGTAGTGGCCGTTTATAGTGCCCCGTCCCGCTCAGTAAAGGAGGAATCATAATGCCAACGGCGTTCGACTTTGCCTTGCAACGGCTGCTCGAAGGCCCGCTCGGTCGAGACGACCGCTCGCTCAGGTGGGGTAGTTTCGGTGAACTTGCCTCATCTTGCCTTCACATAATAAATTGCCTGTTTTCAACTTGCACAAGTAGGCTTGATAATAAAAGAGACGAATCACATAGCTAAAAGGAGTAATCCCGAAGGGTCGAATTGAGTTAGAATATGGAAAGGTCCAACGGTTGGCTTAGAGTTGGTGCACGGCGTGCTTTGAAAATAACACTCGATCATTCGTCTCGTGGCTTGGGAGAAGGAAAGTTGGTTGAGTAGGCATAGTTAAAACGTAGCCTAAGTCATAGGCGTCGCCCGCATAAGTGCTTCATAAAGCATGTACGGTCTTATCGTCCAAGGCTTGGCATAGCCTTGGCTTGCCCCATGAGTTAAGTTGCATTGCATGGCTTATGGCATAAGTCTAGGCACTCCAAATAACTTGGTTGTTCAAAGTCGAATGCATGCATGGCACGTTCCCACGACGCAAAGGCTTGACGCAGCTTCGCTCGTCAAGTTATTGCAAAGTTAGTTAGGCAAGTTATGTTAAGCTATCAGGAGTAGTAGCAAGCACGGTCCTACGAGATTCTACAGCTGGGTATGACCACATAGTCTACAGTCTCAAGGCCCATCATATAAAGTATGACTTGGATAATAGCGTCGCATAGAACGTAAGTCGGTTTAAGGCACGATGCACGGACTTAGTGTTTAAGGCATGAGAGCCACGGTTGATTTAGTGAGTTTTGGAGAAAGGACTATCAAATAAGCATTCATGTATTGAATGAAATGATATGGTAACATGGAAAGAATGCTCGCGACTATAGGTCGTCGAGGCGGTCTCAGATTTGAGAAGTATCGAACTTGGCCCTGAAAGAGATGGTAACATTAGAGGTAGCATGACTGTGTGAGACGTCAGTTTTGTCGAGTCTTGCACGGTCATGGAAAACTTGCGACAAGGTGGGTCGTTTCCCTGCACGGCAACCCGGCGGCCACGGGACCGTTGCGACAGTGATTGGAAACGAGTAATTAGCTGTTCTGGGCACGGGTTAGGCGGAGACTTGCAAAGGGGCTAGCTACGCGCCTGAAAGGGCACCCATCTAACAAAAGCTAGAGGAGTCCAGATGGCTCTGGGAGTCAGTGACCAATTCATATAGATGAGTCGGCACGGGCGGCAATCCGTGTGTGTGCCTTTCGATTGAGTTGAGTTGTTGAATGTGTGTACAGTTAGAACACAAATATTTGGGCCTAAGAATGGCTACAACGTAAGCGACGTGCTTTGGCACGAGATGTGGCTTCGAGTCTCAAGTGTTGACATGTGAGTTGTATAAGTTGGGTTTGAGTTGTCTTGAGTTTAAGTCAGGAGATGCCGCAAGGCAAAGTCGGTCGAGTAACATTTTGTCCACAATTCCTGATTGGGTCAGTTGGTGATTGAAGTAGAAAGGCCGCAATATGGCGGTATGGTTTAGTCACCCCGAGTTGCGAGGCACGACACGATGGATTCCTAGCACGCTCACATGGAAATGGAGTCTATCGCGTAGTTGCGTCTCTGATTTTGGCCGAAAGGCAAGCACGACTTGAAAGGTTAGCGTTGTTGAGTCGACGTTGTTGTTGCAAGCACGGGATGGTCTAGAGACACAAAATAGGCCAAGACGTCTGTCCTAAAATAATTCTAAGGCAATAGTAGAAAGACAATAAAAAGGGACTATGTTGCACAAAGTAAATGAACGTGTCGGTTTTTTATGGGTGGGCGAGGAGCTCATTCCACTAGTACAATTGAGTACTGACACCCACATAGTTTTCATGTGCAGGCACAGGTAGAAGTGTGGCACAGAGATCGCTTGATGCGTCGAGGTACGGAGTTCCTTGGCGATTCGAAGCGTACGGTCGCATGGAGTCAAGACTTATACGGGACATAATATATGGACATCGCCTTCCAAAGCATCCGCTGGCTCAAGACTTGTATTGAGAGATGAGAGAGAGCTGAGTAACTAATAATGTGAGATGAGTGAGCTTGAGAGACTTGTAATCTTGGCCTCGCGCCCCATTGTAACCTTTGTTCCAATATCAATAAAAGAGTGTTTTGCAATGACTTATGTTTTGCTTTAAATTCTGCTACTATTATTCAATGTCTCTGCTTGGGACTTCTATGCGACGACCCGTCGCAGCCGCTGAAATCGGCCGTTATGGAACTCGTCTTGCACGAGCGCAATCTAGGCTCGTGCGGCATCACGTCTTAGCGAGGACGATCGCTCCTACGGGAGCGGGACGTGACATAATGGTATCAGAGCACGACTTTACGTCCTTGGACTATCGATTGAATTCTTTAACTCCGTCATTTTCGCAAACTCTGAATTGTTGCTTCCGCAAAGTTGATATCGTTGGTGCGCTCTCTCTCAAATGTCCCACGGATGTCCATACAATAAGTCTATCTATTTTGTAAAACGTAGGAGAACAGTTTTTGATAAAACAAAAAGATGGTTTGCGTAAGCACGGTTGGCTAAGTCGGCTGGACATATACACCAAGGATTGTGTCGACCTTAGCAAATTGAGTACGGGATTCATAATGTTTCGAGCAAGAATGAGTTAACTTGATTGAGTAAATGAGATGACTATCGATAGGGGTGCTATCGAGCGACGATAACGTCGATGCGATATAGATGAGCATGCTTGAAAATTGAGGAAGGGTTCGAACGAAAAATTTAAAGAAGCCGATTTTGATTCGAATGATAGTTGAGATTAGTTAAATGACTTCATCTCTGAGTGGTGTATGCGATAGCCTCAGGGATGTCGATCGATCGATTGAGGATTCGGGGTTTCAATGAGTCTATCAACGAGCATCGTGTATATGCAAAGCCGTAGATTGAGTATCGTTGAACAAGTTATAGTCTTAAGATTTAACGATGTGTGATTCGAACAACATAGAAAATGACACGCACGGAACGTGCACGAGATTGAGGATTGCGCGAGTATGAAACACGAAAATGATTGAGTATGTGAAATTGAATCGAGAAAAGTTTGAATGTACGAATGGATGACTTGATCGAGAAAATTGATACGGATCGTATACGAAAAGTTAGCACGACAGCTAGATAGCGTGCATGAAAGGTTTGATTTGAAGTTACTAAAATAACACAAAGGATTGGAATGAATGTTGCTCGATGACTTAAGATAGACGAATGAACAATACGCGAATTCGGGTGTGATGAAATTGATGTTGTGAATGATTCGAGGGATAATGATCGAACTAAATTTGAATGTCGAGGAAGACTATCCAGTCGGACGATAGCATCGTTCGCATGACTCAAAATTCGTTGCAAAGGAAGATCGTCAGGTTACACATATCATCGATGGTATTGAGGCGTATCAAAGATCGATATGCTATAACTCGACGACACTCTAATTCGGCGAAAGACGATCGTGCAAGTGTCATTGTTCGGTTGGATGCTATACTTAGGTTTTGATTGAGACGAATGTTGGATGAAAATGATTGTGTCTTGATGGTTACGCGGATAACCACAGCGTCGACATTCTTGTATTGTGCGAGCACAACTCTAGTCTCGTACATGCGTCGTATCGGATTTGGGGCAATCGTTCCGCGTGAGCGCTGACATGGTGATTCATATCGCGTGAATGATCGAACTCGGAAAATCAGGACGCGACAACTTTGATTGTCTCGACGTGTTGGTTTGATGTGAAGAAAAAATTGGACGATGTTTGGACTTGCGATTGATGAATGAAATAAACTTGAGGATTGAGTAGGTCCAATCCGTGCATCGAGAATGAATTAGTCTAGACACAAAACAAGAGTTACGACCCGATGAGGATTATTACCCCGCTGGAGCGTGTATGGTGATTCATGCCCACCGTGGATAATCTTACTCGCGTGAGATCTGGGCGCAATATATTGTTAAGATAGACGACCTCATGATCAAATACGTGAATTGAGATGAATGACTTAGGGAATATGAAATGTGAATTATGGTTTAACGATGAATTGTGTCGTAGCGTGCTTGACTTGGAAGGATTGATAGACGGAGTATGTCGAACGTGTTCGAAGAGATAGACTATACAAAATGGCTTGATGAATGAGTGATATTGATATGTGAATTGGTAGAAATGTGAGTTATCGTAGGATGGCTTTGCTGAACGACTCGGACCCCGTGCGACGAATGTTGGGATGTGTGTAGGAAATTGATGCTCGATGTTTAGAAATCGGAGTGATGCGAGCTTGGGTAGAAAACCCTATACTATCAACTTGGTTTGATCTTAGGATGGGGTCAGTGTTGATGTTGTAGTTTGGGAACTATGATTCCAATACTGACGAATGACTTTAGTCAAAAGACATAGCTTAGCGGTTAGGCAGACGTCCCGGCGTGAAGAGATAGGAATTGTGGAGACACCGCTCATGAATCTCGGTTGACATGCACGTATATCAGGGACGCTTGAATATGTGCACGATCCGACTCGAGTGGTGATGGCGGATTCTCTATCACGAGACATGGCTAAAATGCATGTATTTTGGGGACGCCTGGAATATGTGCACGATCCAACTAAGTGATATGTTGAATCAAGTGAGACTAGAGGAATGGAAAAGGGTCGAGGATGGATTTTGAAATAGTGTTTCAAAGAAAAGATTGAGGGTAGTGCGAGCATGGCTCGGATTGAGAAAACGCATAGGCGTAGTGTGTCCGAGAGTTCTTGAATGTTGAGTAAAGTGATAAGTCAATAAGTAAGTACTCAGTTTCGAGGACGAAACTTTTTCTGAGTGGTGTATGATGTAGTGCCCCGTCCCGTTCAGTCAATCGAAGGAATCGGAACGCCAACGGCGTTCGGACTTTGCCATGCAACGGCTGCTCGAAGGCCTGCTCGGTCGAGGCGACCGCTCGCTTAGGTGGGGTAGTTTCGGTGAACTTGCCTCATCTTAGCCTTCACATAATAAATTGCCTGTTTTCAACTTGCACAAGTAGGCTTGATAATAAAAAATACAAATCCACATAACTAAAAGGGAGTAATCCCGAAGGGTCAAATTGAGTTAGAATATGGAAAGGTCCAACGGTTGGCTTAGAGTTGCTGCACGGCGTGCTTTAAAAATAACACTCGATCCCGTCCCATGGCTTGGGAGAAGGAAAGTTGGTTGAGTAGGCGTAGTTATGAATTTAACCTAAGTCATAGGCGTCGCCCGCATAAGTGCTTCATAAAGCATGCACGGTCTTATCGTCCAAGGCTTGGTATAGCCTTGATTTGCCCCATGAGTTAAGTTGCATTGCATGGCTTATGGCATAAGTCTAGGCACCCCAAATAACTTGGTTGTTCAAAGTCGAATGCATGCACGACACGTTCCCACGATGCAAAGGCTTGACGCAGCCTTCGCTCGTCAAGTTGTTGCAAAGTAAGTTAGGCAAGTTATGTTAAGCTATCAGGAGTAGTAGCAAGCAAGGTCCTACGAGATTCTACAGCTGGGTATGACCACATAGTCTTATAGTCTCAAGGCCCATCATATAAAGTATGACTTGGGCAATAGCGTCGCATAGAACGTAAGTCGGTTTAAGGCACGATGCACGGACTTAGTGTTTAAGGCATGAGCCACGGTTGATTTAGTGAGTTTTAGAGAAAGGACTATCAAATAGGCATTCATGAGTTGAATGAAATGATATAGTAATATGGAAAGAATGCTCGCGACTATAGGTCGTCGAGACGGTCTCAGAAGAAAGAAGAATGCTCGCGACTATAGGTCGTCGAGGCAGTCTCAGATTTGAGAAGTATCGAACTTGGCCCTGAAAGAGATGGTAATATTAGAGGTAGCATGAATGTATGAGACGTCAGTTTGTGTCGAGTCTTGCATGGTCATGGACAACTTGTCGACAAGGTGGGTCGTTTCCCTGCAGGCAACCCGGCGGCCACGGGACCGTTGCGGCGCGATTAGAAACGAGTAATTAGCTGTGCTGGGAACGGGTTAGGCGGGAACTTGCAGCGGGGCTAGCTACTCGCACTGAAAGGGCACCCGTATAACAAAAGCTATAGGAGTCCGCGATGGCTCTGGGAGTCAGTGACCAATTTATATAGATGAGTCGGCACGGACGGCAATCTGCGTGTGTGACTTTGGATTGAGTTGAGTTATTGAATGTGTGTACAGTTAGAACACAAACATTTGGGCCTAAGAATGTCTACAACATAGACGACGTGCTTTGGCACGAGATGTGGCGTCGAGTCTCAAGTGTTGACATGTGAGTTATATAAGTTGGGTTTGAGTTGTCTTGAGTTTAAGTCAGGAGATGCCGCAAGGTAAAGTCGATCGAGTGACATTTAGTCCACAAGTCGTGATTGGGTCAGTTGGTGATTGAAGTAGAAAGGGCCGCGAGTCGGCGGTATGGTTTAGTCACCCCGAGTTGCGAGGCACGGCACGATGGATTTCTAGCACGATCACGTGAAAATGGAGCCTCATCGCGTAGTTGCGTCTCTAATTTTGGCCGAAAGGCAAGCACGACTTGATAGGTTAGCGTTGTTGAGTCGACGTTGTTGTTGCAAGCATGGGATGATCTAGAGACATAAAATAGGCTAAGGCGTCTGTCCTAAAATAATCCTAAGGCAAGAGTAGAAAGACAATAAAAAGGGACTATGTTGCACAAAGTAAATGAACGTGTCGGTTTTGTATGGGTGGGCGAGGAGCTCATTCCACCAGTACAGTTGAGTATTGACACCCACATAGTTTTCATGTGCAGGCACAGGTAGAAGCTCGTGGCACGGAGCTCGCTTGGATGCGTCGAGGTATGGAGTTCCTTGGCGATTCGAAGCATACGACCGCATGGAGTCAAGACTTATACGGGACATAATGTATGGACGTCGCCTTCCAAAGCATCCGCTGGATCAAGACTTATATTGAGAGATGAGAGAGAGCTGAGTAACTTGTAATGTGAGATGAGTGAGCTTTGAGAGACTTGTAATCTTGGCCTTGCGCCCCATTGTAACCTTTGTTCCAATATCAATAAAATAGTGTTTTACAATGACTTGTGTTTTGCTTCAAATTCTGCTGCTAATATTCAATGTCTCTGCTTGGAACTTCTATGCGACGATCCCGTCGCAGCCGCTGAAATCGACCGTTATGGAACCTGCCTTGCACGAGCGCAATCTAGGCTCGTGCGGCATCACGCCTTAGCGAGGACGATCGCTCCTATGGGAGCGGGGCGTGACACCGTTGATCCGACGGATCTTTTCTGCTTAGATTTACTGATGGAAGTCATGGCCTCCCCCCTCTCGGGGTGGTTGAGCTGGGGATGGAGTCGTCGGCGTGGGAGATGAGGATGTCGTCGGTCTGATCGGGCAAGTCTCCTGCTGAGTCTGAGACAGGTTCCGCGGGGGGATTTGAATAGCGTCTTCCAGGTTGCCCACCAGGTCTCCTTCCAATCGGAGGGAAAATTCGACGGAGATAACTTGTAATCCTCTCTGGGCTTGGTCGGGACCCAGTATAGCCAGAGCTTCAATGACATCGACTTTTGGGGGGGGCTGATCCTTGGGTAGGGCCTCCTCCGCGACTTTCTTCTCGATGATTCTGATGTCTGGTGGGTTATGGGATTCCCTAGAAGAGATTCCCGATGAGGTGGTCTCTAGAGCAGGCTCTTTCGTATCCTCTTCGAGGACGTTAAACTGGTTAGAAAGGTTTAGGGACGGTGGGCGATAGGGGACAATTGCTCTGGCCGAATTGTGATTTTCCCTTCTGTTGGCCAGGGTGTCCCGCTCTGTTTCGCATTCGCTTGTTTGAAATCTGATATGGGAATTCGGCGACGGAAGAAGGGGGGACCTGGAGGGCGGCTGGGTCTGAGCTGCTGGCCTCGCTGGTTTCCTCTTTAACTGAGGGTGTAGCCGATAACAGTGCTTGGATAGGTGCCCGCGCAGGTGACAATAGGAGCAAAAGATGATGTGGTTATCCTAGATGATTTATTGGGTGTAGGATTGGTTGCCCAGTTCAATGATGATATGGTTGGGGGGCTCATTAGAGAGATCTAGCTCCACGCAGATCTTCGCATAGTGGGCTTTGGTTAGGTTGCTGGTTTCTGGGGCAGTGGCCACATAAGTCCCGAATGAATTGGCTATGCATTTAAGAGCTGCCGGGACGAAACAAATGAGGGGCAGATTGGGGAGGGTCACCCATGCGGCAACCGTCATGGAGTCTTCCTTGGTGCTAAAATTCGTAGACCATTTGATTATCTTCATCTGGTGGGAGTCCACTCTGCTGGTGTCTTTAGACCACACGGACCTATAGTCAGTATTTGAAGAGAGGTGGAACAGGATATGTTTGGGATCCAGAGGAGCCACTCTGTACTCTGAAGTCAGACGCCATCCTGCAATCACCTCCTGGACCCTGGATAGTTTGGGGCAGCCCGTGGAGAATTTGAGAACAAAGGAGAAGGGGAAGGATGTGGCCAAGGATTCTAGTTCATGGGAGGAGAACAGGACGGTGGGCATAGGAGCTGGAGGCGGGTAAGCGACTTCGCTGAGGTGAACATCTTGGACAAGAAGACCCTGCTTCGCTGCTCTGTCAGGCCGAAGAATGTCAGCAAAGGAAGGCGCTGAGGCTGGGACTGCACAGGGGGAGCCTGCGGTACTGGGGGAGATGGTTGGACGGAAGGGTGGCTCTGGGCCTGCGCTCCCAGCAGGGATTAAAAGCAAGAAGATCGGCCGGGGTGGAGGAATCGTGTCATGCCCCAGAACCAGAATACTGGAGAGCGGGGGCAGACATAACCAGCTACGTATATGAAATGGGATCCATCTCGCTATACGGTCACGGCTGTCTAGATACATGAGCGTTTATCTACAAGCCAGCAGTCTCTTAAGGTCATGAACAATCTTATTATCTCAATCACAAGCAAGTAAGTAAATGTTACAAGATGTATGATCATTAAATACACAATAGTAAGGCGTCCCAAGCATTACATATTCAGCTGATCATGAAGCTAGTCGTTACAAAATGTCAGGACTAGCAAGAGTTTAGTCATACATGATCAACCCTAGGATCTGTCAATCATGTTACAGCCCGTAGGCAGACAGTAAGTAAAGTGCAACCGAGCTAACAGGTGCTCGTCGGCTAAACGCCTAAAAAGAATATTTTTACAATAAAGTAGGAGATCCAAAAATAAATCCACTCGTTGCTAGGGTTCCGTCTAGTGGCCACCATCTGGCTGGAAAGGCGGTAGATCCTCTGGAGCTGCTCCGAAATCTGGCCATACAAAACCAGCTGGGTTAGACCCCAGAAAGAGCAAGTGCCACAAAGGAAGCTTTACTTAGAAACTAAAACCAGCAATCAGCACAAGAGTATAAATAAAGTAAGAACTGGAAATAAAAAAAATACATCAGGATGATATACGACGAGATAACCATGGAGCTATTCAGATAACCAGCTTACAACCCGTAAACCAAACAAGGACCGGGGTTGTAACCCTTCGTCTGAACAGAACTTGGAATTCTCACCATTTATCGGTAAAATCAATACAAGCATTCTGGTCATGTAGTAATCAGGATCAGGGCAAGACTAGACTGGTTAGACACCATTCAATCATTTCACGGCCAAACAAGAACTACGGCTTGATACTTTAACTAACTAGGGTTATCACAAGCCTAGTTACTAACAAGATGCAGTGACATTATTCCACAGCCACAAGTCCTGCAGACCATCCAGGTTATCCGGGTTGAAAGATTAGAGTTGAATTCAGGTGGGTACATCGTCCAGGAAACGAATGTACCCTTAGGTAGCTTGAAGGGTGCAACACATGACAGTGCGCTGGAAATGTGCCCTACTCGACGGCAGGCTACAGATCCCAAGACGTGCCCAAGTAACGGGATTGCCTGTAGCTGGGAGATCTCTTTATGACTAATGTGTTATTCTAGTTATTAGCCTTAGTCCATTTCAGTAGGTACTCCTGACCGTGGTACTCAGGAGTCCCCTCCTAGACATGATGCAAGACAAGACTGGTTTATTTGTACAAGCACAATCGCCCACGGTGTCCAGGATGTTCATTCTTGTCAGGTCATGTCATGTCAGGTAGCCGTCGCAACAGCTTATCAGATATATCATGTCAGGTTATCTTGTCAAGTGTACTGGTCAAGAGTGCGCCACGACGGGCCACTATCAGGTCATGTCATGTTTATTTGCCACACCATGTCATGTACAACTGTCATTTCAATCATGCCAATTAAATCGTGATTATCAAGTTCAGGATAAAAGGCGTAAGGATATAAAATGGGCATAAAAATATACCATAGGAGTTAAAAGACATGGGCAAATAATAATAAATAATAGTACACAGGGCCATTGGAGAACCTTGCGACTCAAGCATATGCGGCCAGGAATGATCTCATGCGGCTGGAAAGAGAACAGCCCATATGGCTACGGAAAGAGGGAAGCGCATGCGGCTAAAGCAACAATCCATGCGGCAGGGACAGGAGCGGAGCCATGCGCTTATGCGGTTAGCGGGTTCATGCGCCTATGCGGCTATAAGTGGACCAAGTTCCTGCGGTTCGGACAGAAGTTCTCATGCGGCTGGGGAGTGTAGTACCATACGGCTGGGTATAGAAGGAGGCGCATGCGGCTTAGTAGAAGCCCATGCGGCTCAATAGGGTCAGGCGCATGTGGCCAAGGATGCTGATGCATATGCGGCTCGGGAGCAAGGCCTTATGCGGCCAGACAGGTTATACGCCTATGCGACCAGGATATGAAGGGGGTGCATGTGGCTCGGTTAGGAGCTCATGCGGCCAGGTCAGTTCAAGGGCCCATGCGGCTAGTAAGGAGTACAAGTTCATGCGGCCAGGAGAGGCAAGGGCGCATATGCGGCTAAGTGGAGAAAAGTCCATGCGGCTGGGAGAACACTTGCCGCATAAAATGTTCATGCGATCAAGTCAAGGCAATAGCGCATGCGGTTGGAACTGACTTGCCGCATGAATGTTCATGCGGTCAAGTGCTACCATGCGGCTCGGGACTGTGCTTCTTCTCCAAATTTTCGAGAAGAAGTACACCATAAGCCATGGCTTCCAAGCTGCATAACTCTATCATCCGGAGCCCAAATCCGAACTTCCATAGGTCAAAATGGGGTAGAACGAAATCCTCTACAACATGGAACCATCAAAACTCGGAAATAACAAGATTAAGTAGATCAAAACCCAAGATTTCCAAAAATAATATAAATATAGATCTACAAGAATCTAGCCATGGAAAGTGAAAATGCCAAGTTCTAAAGTAAGTTATAATGCTGTAAGGAAGAGAATGAAGCAATAAAATTAGAGTTCCTCCATGAAGCAAGTTGCACTTGCCTAGACCTCACTCTCTCTCTCTCTCTGGTAGGTGAGGAAGAATTAATGGAGGGAAGAAGGAGAGCAATGAAGAGAGAGAAGGAAGTGGGGTTAATAAATGGTAGTGGTGGTGGTAGGTAGGGGGTTCATCCTTTGGTCCATGATGAACCAAAAGCAAATCCCAAACCGAACCAAGCCAACCCGAACCAAGAATAACCCAAGCCATGAAGGAAACTAAGCAAGGAATCATGCAATACAAGATAAAATACGTATACGTATTCCAAATACGTAATACGAACACAGGCATTACAACTCTACCCACCTTAAAAGAATTTCGTCCTCGGAATTTAATCAAGAGGCTAGAGGAGCAATGACAAGCTACACTAATCACAGGCAAGCTATACTAGTCAATCAATCAAGCAATCAATCATGCAAGCAAGAAATCGAAGGCATGAGGCATAAGAAAGACGTTATACCTCACGAGTCAAACAAGCCGGGATATCACGATCGGATATCATCCTCACGCTCCCACGTTGACTCACCCAAAGAGTGATGACCCCAAGCAACTCGGACTAACTTGATAGTCTTGTTATTGAGGATCTTCTCTCTCCGGTCCAATATAGACACGGGCGTCTCCTCATACGAAAGGTTGGTACCAACATCCAATTTCGAATGATCCAGGATGTGGCTCGGGTCCGGAATATACCGTCGTAATTGGGATATATGGAATACGTCATGCACCTCGCTTAGCGACGGCGGAAGAGCGAGACGATAGGATACATCTCCTACTCGCTCCAGAATGTCAAACGGTCCTATATACCTAGGACTAAGCTTTCCCCGCACGCCGAAACGAATGGCGCCACGGTTAGACGAAATCCTCAGGAATATATGGTCGCCGACCGAAAACTCGAGAGGACGCCGATGAAAATAGGCCCAATGACGCTGGCAATCTTGGGCAACTCGAAGATGATCTATGACTCTTCTGACCACTTCAACTGTCTGGGCAATCATTTCTGGACCGAGTATCTGCCTCTCTCCAACATCATCCCAGGCTAACGGGGATCGGCACTTCTTGCCATACAGCGCCTCGAACGGTGCCATCTGGATACTGGCCTGGAAACTGTTGTTGTACGAGAACTCCACCAGGTGCAAGTGATCTTCCCACGAACCACCGAAGTCAAGTGTACAAGACCGCAACATGTCTTCAAGAGTCTGGATTGTGCGCTCTGACTGGCCATCTGTTTGCGGGTGATAAGCTGAACTGAACTGGAGATGAGTCCCCAAACACTCTTGCAAGCTACGCCAAAAGTGTGACGTAAATCTTGAATCTCGGTCTGAGGTGATACTGACTGGCACTCCGTACAACCTGACAATCTGCCTGAGGTACATCTCTGCTAACTGAGCCGTCGACTGACCAACTCTGAACGGGAGGAAGTGAGCAACCTTCGTGAGCCGATCAACAATAATCCAGATAGCATCTCTATCAGCTGGGGACCTAGGCAATCCGGTCACAAAATCCATGGTCACATGCTCCCACTTCCATTCTGGAATCGGCAAGGGCAGAAGAAGTCCAGCGGGCCTCTGATGTTCAGCCTTAACTTGTTGGCAGACTAAACAACGAGAGACATACCGGGCTATCTCCTGCTTCATACCATTCCACCAAAAGTGCTGACGGATATCACGGTACATCTTCGTACTGCCAGGATGAATGGAATACTGTGAACTGTGAGCCTCTGCCATAATTTCCTGTCTAATATCTCCACTGGGTACACAAAGACGCTTACCATGTCGAAGTGTACCATCTTCATGAATGCATAACTCTGGTCTTCGTCCTGCCTCACACTCTGCTCTGAGTCGCTGAAGTTTGGAATCTGTTGACTGCGCCATCCGGATCCTCTCGACTATAGTGGACTGAACTTGCATGCTGGCCATCAATGCCACACTGGAAGGGAGAACAACCTCGATACCCATCCTCTGAAGATCTGCTAACAGCTCTGGTTGCACTGTTAGGAAATAAACTTCGGCTCTCCTGCTCAATGCATCTGCAACAACGTTGGCCTTCCCAGGATGATACTGCAGGTTAACATCATAATCCACAAGCAGCTCTAGCCATCTTCTCTGACGCATGTTAAGATCCTTCTGAGTGAAAACATACTTCAGGCTCTTGTGGTCGGTGAAAATCTCCACCCTATCTCCATACAAATAGTGTCTCCACAACTTAAGTGCAAACTCTACTGCTGCCAGCTCCAAGTCATGGGTTGGGTAATTCCTCTCATGATCACGAAGTTGTCGTGACGCATAAGCTATTACCTTCCCATGCTGCATCGGAACACATCCTAAGCCTCTGCCGGAAGCATCGCAGTATACTGAGAATCCCCATGTTCTATCTGGAAGCACGAAAATATGAGCCGTTATCAGGCCTCGCTTCAACTGCTTAAAAGAATTCTGACACTCTGCTGTCCAAGCAAACTGCACATCCTTGCGGGTCAACTGCGTCAATGGCGCTGAAATCCGAGCAAAATCTGAAACAAATCGCCGGTAATAGCCGGCCAATCCAAGGAAACTACGAACCTCTGCAACTGTGCTGGGCACCGGCCATGACTCAATAGCCACAATCTTCTAGGGATCCACTTCTACTCCTCCTCGAGTGATGATATGACCCAAGTACGAAATGCGATCAAGCCAGAACTCACATTTACTAAACTTGGCATATAACTGGTGCTCCCTAAGAATCTGAAGAACCACACGAAGATGCTGCTCATGCTCCTCCTCACTCTTGCTGTAAACCAGGATGTCATCCAAGAACACGATCACAAACTGATCTAAGTAAGGCATGAAGATACGATTCATGAGGTCCATGAATACTGTCGGCGCATTGGTCGCTCCAAAAGGCATAACAAGGAACTCCTAATGCCCATACCTCGATCTAAAAGCTGTCTTCGGGATGTCCTGCTCTCTGACTCTGATCTGATGATATCCTGACCGCAAATCAATCTTCGAGAATACTGATGCCCCCTTGAGTTGGTCAAACAAGTCATCTATCCTCGGGAGAGGGTATCTGTTCTTGATTGTCACTGAGTTCAAGGTACGATAATCAACACATAACCTGGACGTACCATCCTTCTTTTTCACAAGAAGCATCAGGGCTCTCCAAGGCGATCCACTAGCACGAATGAATCCCTTGGTCCTGAGTTCCTCAATCATCTTGTACAAGATCTCCAATTCTGAAGGTGCCATCCTGTAGACTCTCTCTGACACTGGGGCTGTCCCGGGAATCAAGTCTATGGTGAACTCGATCTCCCGCTCTGGCGGCATACCAGGAAGCTCTTCTGGGAAAATATCTGGGAACTCATCGACTACCCTGGGCAACTGAACTGCCGCTACTGCCATTCGCAACACTGGAGGAGAAGGTTCAACTTTGCCTCGGGAGAAGGAAAACTCTGGCTCGCCGGGAATGCTAAAAATAACCCTGCCAATGTGGCAGTCTATCCTAGCATACTGGTTCCTCAACCAATCCATCCTTAAGACCACATCATAATCGGCCATCGGGAACTCTATCAACCTAGCGGGAAACTCTCTACCGCTAACTACGATCGGACACGAGAAAAATACTCTATCCACTCCCACAAGTCCGTTACCAGTAAGTATATTAAGCCTTACTGATAATGACTCGGGCTTCAATACTATCCGTGTCGCGAATCGTACAGACATAAAAGAATGCGATGCACCAGAGTCAAATAAAGCCGAAGCTGGAAAGGAGTTGACGAGAATAGTACCTGCCACTACCTCTCATGGTGCCAATCCTTCCTCTGCGGTCATCACCATAGCCTGACCATGCCCTCGGGGTGCTGGTCCCCTCTGCTGAAATCCTCGTTGCCTATTCTGACTCTGGACTTGGGCCTGAGCATACTGCTGGGGGTTCTGCTGCTGGAATACTTGAGACTGAGGCGGCAAGGGCCTCGGCAATGGATACTGCTGTTGCTGCTGGACCGGTGCTGGTCCTCTCACCGAAGAGCTAGAAAGGTTGGACGATGATGAACCACCCCTATTCGGACAGGACCCAACCCTATGGTTTGGTGCTCCACAAGCCAGGCACAATCCTGGCGCCCTGTGACATTCTACCACCACATGGCCTGGCTTCCCACAATGAGAACATCCCACTGCGGAAGAATGCTTCTGCTTCTGCTGCTGCTGCTGAGGGTACGTCGGGGTTGAATGCTGAACCGACGTCACTGAGGCCGCCCGCCTCGGAGCTCCAATAGTCAAAGCTCTGGCTGCCGGGGCTGGGGCTGAAGACTGATTCATCTGGTCGCGGGATCTCTTCCGACCTCCGGCCCTATCCACAATCCTCTGGGAGGTATACTCATGCCTCCAGGCTGCTCTCAAGACTGCATCAAAAGTCTGATGCTCAAACTGCTCGACTGCCAACAAAATCTCCAGGTGAAGTCCCTGCTGGAACCGCTGGGCTCTATCACACTCGGTTGCTAGCAAGGTGGGAGCAAACCGACTGAGTCTGGAAAACTCGGCCGCATATCCGTCGACCGTTCTGCCCATCTGCTTCAGATTGGTGAACCTCGTCTGTAGATCGTATCAAGCTACAGCATCAAAAATACTTGGTCTGGAATCTCTCTCTCTAAATACCGCCCAAGCAATGGGTGCTGCTAATCCAACGGCCTGTGCCGTCCACCAGCTGCGGGCAAGATCCAATAACTGTAAGCGCACCACAGCTACCTTCTCATTCTCTGGAGTCCTGGCTGCTTCGAGAATCACCTCAGTGTCCTGAAGCCAAGCATCTGCTGCGATAGCATCTTCGCTACCATCAAAGAAGGGAGGTTCAAGCGCTTGAAGCTGTTGGCCGCGTTGTTCCCTGGATGACCGCCTCTGGTCAAAGCATCCGCCACTGCCTGTTGCAAGGCATCTCCCCGACGATCTTGGAAAGCTATCAAGGTCCTGACGAGTCCTACTAATGTGCCATCATCAGGTTCTACAGGTTGAACTGGCTGAACTGGTAGCTCTCCGCCAGAAGGCACGACTCTGGAGGCTACCCCTGAATGCTGGGCTTGATCTCCATGCTGGGCTTGATATCCAGGTTGCGGCTGGTCCACGGAAGGTGCTCCGCCTTGCTGATCGGCAGGACCACGAACAATGCCGCTGAAGAAGACGACATGGGGAAACAATAAGGAAGGACTAGGACAGATCAACGATACAAGCATATGATCAGGACAAGAATCCAGGGATTCAGATGATACGAGCAGAGATCAAGGGCGAATACTGATTGAGACATCTATTCGGTAAACCCTCACATATCTTGATTTACAAGACCTGCATGGGCCACCACTTAAACCATGTCACGCTCCAGAACCAGAATACTGGAGAGCGGGGGCACACATAGCCAGCTACGTATATGAAATGGGATCCATCTCGCTATACGGTCACGGCTGTCTAGATACATGAGGGTTTATCTACAAGCCAGCAGTCTCTTAAGGTCATGAACAATCCTATTATCTCAATCACAAGCAAGTAAGTAAATGTTACAAGATGTATGATCATTAAATACACAATAGTAAGGCGTCCCAAGCATTACATATTCAGCTGATCATGAAGCTAGTCGTTACAAAATGTCAGGACTAGCAAGAGTTTAGTCATACATGATCAACCCTAGGATCTGTCAATCATGTTACAGCCCGTAGGCAGACAGTAAGTAAAGTGCAACCGAGCTAACAGGTGCTTGTCGGCTAAACGCCACAAAAGAATATTTTTACAATAAAGTAGGAGATCCAAAAATAAACCCACTCGTTGCCAGGGTTCCGTCTAGTGGCCACCATCTGGCTGGAAAGGCGGTAGATCCTCTGGAGCTGTTCCGAAATCTGGCCATACAAAACCAGCTGGGTCAGACCCCAGAAAGAGCAAGTGCCACAAAGAAAGCTTCACTTAGGAACTAAAACCAGCAATCAGCACAAGAGTATAAATAAAGTAAGAACTGGAAATAAAGAAAATACATCAGGATGATATACGATGAGATAACCATGGAGCTATTCAGATAACCTGGTTACAACCCGTAAACCAAACAAGGACCGGGGTTGTAACCCTTCGTCTGAACAGAACTTAGAATTCTCACCATTTATCGGTAAAATCAATACAAGCATTCTGGTCATGTAGTAATTAGGATCAGGGCAAGACTAGACTGGTTAGACTCCATTAAATCATTTCACGGCCAAACAAGAACTACGGCTTGATACTTTAACTAACTAGGGTTATCACAAGCCTAGTTACTAACAAGATGCAGTGACATTATTCCACAGCCACAAGCCCTGCAGACCATCCAGGTTACCCGGGTTGAAAGATTAGAGTTGAATTCAGGTGGGTACATCGTCCAGGAAACGAATGTACCCTTAGGTAGCTTGAAGGGTGCAACACATGACAGTGCGCTGAAAATGTGCCCTACTCGACGGCAGGCTACAGATCCCAAGGCGTGCCCAGGTAACGGGATTGCCTGTAGCTGGGAGATCTCTTTATGACTAATGTGTTATTCTAGTTATTAGCCTTAGTCCATTTCAGTAGGTACTCCTGACCGTGGTACTCAGGAGTCCCCTCCTAGACATGATGCAAGACAAGACTGGTTTATTTGTATAAGCACAATCGTCCACGGTGTCCAGGATGTTCATTCTTGTCAGGTCATGTCATGTCAGGTAGTCGTCGCAACAGCTTATCAGATATATCATGTCAGGTTATCATGTCAAGTGTACTGGTCAAGAGTGCGCCACGACGGGCCACTATCAGGTCATGTCATGTTTACTTGCCACACCATGTCATGTACTACTGTCATTTCAATCATGCCAATTAAATCGTGATTATCAAGTTCAGGACAAAAGGCGTAAGGATATAAAATGGGCATAAAAATATACCATAGGAGTTAAAAGACATGGGCAAATAATAATAAATAATAGTACACAGGGCCATTGGAGAACCTTGCGGCTCAAGCATATGCGGCCAGGAATGATCTCATGCGGCTGGAAAGAGAACAGCCCATATGGCTACGGAAAGAGAAAAGCGCATGCGGCTAAAGCAACAATCCATGCGGCAGGGACAGGAGCGGAGCCATGCGCTTATGCGGTTAGCGGGGTCATGCGCCTATGCGGCTATAAGTGGACCAAGTTCCTGCAGTTCGGACAGAAGTTCTCATGCAGCTGGGGAGTGTAGTACCATGCGGCTGGAGAGTGTAGTACCATGCGACTTGGTATAGAAGGAGGCGCATGCGGCTTAGTAGAAGCCCATGCGGCTCAATAGGGTCAGGCGCATGCGGGTAAGGATGCTGATGCATATGCGGCTCGGGAGCACGACCTTATGCGGCCAGACAGGTTATACGCCTATGCGGCCAGGATATGAAGGGGGTGCATGCGGCTCGGTTTGGAGCTCATGCGGCCATGTCAGTTCAAGGGCTCATACGGCTAGTAAGGAGTACAAGTTCATGCGGCCAGGAGAGGCAAGGGCGCATATGCGGCTAAGTGGGAAAAAGTCCATGCGGCTGGGAGAACACTTGCGGCATGAAATGTTCATGCGGTCAAGTCAAGGCAATAGCGCATGCGGTTGGAACTGACTTGCCGCATGAATGTTCATGCGGTCAAGTGCTACCATGCGGCTCGGGACTGTGCTTCTTCTCCAAATTTTCGAGAAGAAGTACACCATAAGCCATGGCTTCCAAGCTGCTTAACTCTATCATCCGGAGCCCAAATCCGAACTTCCATAGGTCAAAATGGGATAGAACGAAATCCTCTACAACATAGAACCATCAAAACTCAGAAATAACAAGATTAAGTAGATCAAAAACTAAGATTTCCGAAAATAATGTAAATATAGATCTACAAGAATCTAGCCATGGAAAGTGAAAATGCCAAGTTCTAAAGTAAGTTAGAATGCTGTAGGGAAGAGAATGAAGCAATAAAATTGGAGTTCCTCCATGAAGCAAGTTGCACTTGCCTAGACCTCACTCTCTCTCTCTGGTAGGTGAGGAAGAATTAATGGAGGGAAGAAGGAGAGTAATAAAGAGAGAGAAGGAAGTGGGGTTAATAAATGGTAGTGGTGGTGGTAGGTAGGGGGTTCATCCTTTGGTCCATGATGAACCAAAAGCAAATCCCAAACCGAACCAAGCCAACCCGAACCAAGAATAACCCAAGCCATGAAGAAAACTAAGCAAGGAATCATGTAATACAAGATAAAATACGTATACGTATTCCAAATACGTAATACGAACACAGGCATTACAACTCGAGATGGTGGGGTGACAAACCCGGGGGGGGCAACTCGAATTCGGTTGCCAGACCCAAGGAGCTTGCGATAAGTACACCCATGCCCAATGAAGAGGAACTGCCCAAGGCTGCCGAGGCCATCGCTAGCGACGACGAAATGGAGACATCGCCTGAATCAGGGAAGGAGACACTTGCGCCCAACAGAGCGCCACATGTGCCCGACGGCACTAGGGGGGAGTATGCGCCCACCGCTGGGAGGGTGGAGGAAGAATATGCGCCCGACGGCACTGGAGGGGAGTATGCGCCCATCGCTGGGAAGATGGGGGAAGGATATGCGCCCGACGTCACTGTAGGGGTATGCGCCCACCGCTGAGGGGGTGGGGGACGAATATGCGCCCGGATGGAATGCGCCGATGACGTAAGGGGGAGGATATGCGCCCCATGATACGAGAGGGGCTGAGGAGGCATATGCGCCTGGGGGGGCTGGGGCGCCCGAGCCCATGCCACATGCGCCTACCTGAGGAGCCAAACCAGAAGCGCCCGAAGGGGGGCCCAGGGTTGGCGCGCGGAGGGGGGGGGGGGACCAGCAGCAAGGAAGTGGGGGTATGCGCCCGAAGCTGAAGGGCAATATGCGCCCAAAGCTGAAGGGCAATATGCGTCCAAAGCTTGGTGAAGGTATGCGCCTCCTAGAGAAGGGCCGCATAACGGATCAACTCCGAGCGGGTCTAGCGTGCCGTAAGGAGTGAGAGCGGGAAATCCGAAATTCGAAAACCAATTAGGTGGATTTCCCGCTAAGACCGAACCTGAGGGTAGCGGAGAGGGAGTTGGGGGTAAGGGGGAGACGGCGATGGTGGTGGAGGGAGGGGTCCGCTCCAAGAGTCAAAGCGGCCTACCGGAGGCCAAAGGGTCCCCCTCGGCGGCGAAGGGGAGGGCCGGCGGGCAAACGGAGACAGCGGAGAGGTGGAAGAGAGGGGGAGGAGAGCTGGTTGCGGGCGCCGGAGGCGGAATGGGGGAGGGTGGAGGGGGGGGCGGAGGCGAAAGGGCCGGAAGGGACGACAGTGGAGGCGGACGACCAAGAATGGCGAGCAGATCTATAGGATCGGCCGGCAGGGAGGCAGCTCGCCGAGCCCGAGTAGGGGGTGCCATACGGGGGAGGGAGGGGGACGAGACGGGGAGCAGACAGACGCCGGCCTAGGAAAGGCCGGCGAGGGAGGAGACGAAGTGGAGGAGGCATTGGAGGATTCCAGGGAAGGGAGAGCACGGCTGCGGCATGATCAAAACCTTATATATATATATATATATATATATATATATATATATATATATATATATATATATATATATATATAATTGGAAAAAGGGTAAATTTTATTCCAAAATCAGTCAATACTCATACGACATATAGACAGGATGGTCGCCCACCCGTCAGTCGACCATTTCTTTTACATCAAACTCCAAATTATGGAGTATACCAACCAGAGGGGCGATAAGTCCCTCGAAAATGCGTCGATTCCTCTTCCGCCAAATATGCCAGACAGCGGCAGCTAGCCGAATCCTAGACGTCTTGAACCATACCATACCTCGCCCTCTGCAATCTCGAATGCCCGTGATAATAGCTCCAATCGACCTTCCAGAGATATCTCTGTCCAGCATACGATTTTGCTCAGACCATATAACCCATGCAATCCCACAGTCAAAAAATAGATGGGTCATCGATTCCTCCTCCAAATCACAGAGTGCACACTTTGGATTGGGGACCTGGATCTCAAAAGAGATGAGTCTGTCCCTGGTCAAAAGCCGACCAAGGAGCAGGCGATACATTTATAGTTACATTTTTCTGGCCAGATCCTTGCACCAAATGAAGTCATAGTCACCAATTGGTGGATTGGCACTACGCATTAGGTTGTAGCCACTCTGGAAAGTGAACTCCCTCGAAGTAGTGCCTTCAGTCACACCTTGCGGGTCCCAGACCCATATATCCTCAGGCTGGGAAGGGTCAATCTCGACCCCGCAAATAATCTCACTAAGCTCCTCAGTATGGCGGTATGACTCCAGACACAAAGCCCCATTCCTGATGATGTGCTGACAAGACAGACCTCTGCCCGCCTCCCTGTGAACTCGATCGCCCATAATGTCTACCAGAGACTGGTGCTCTATCCAAGGTTCCAGCCAAAGATCAGTAGCAGCCCCATCACTTATGATCCTTCTGACAGACGATAGCAGAACATTTTTGTGTCTAAAAACTTGTTTGAAGGTCACATAGTGGTTGTTATTCATCCCAACTCTCCAGAAGTTGTCATTCCTCACATTACGAGCCTGCATCCACTTTGCCCAGAGGGATCCCCCTTTGATGAACCGCCATGCCAGTTTTTGGGCCGAGGCTTCCCTGATAGCCAACAGAGGACGGAGACCCACACCCCCCTCCTTCTTAGGCCGACAAAGTTGTTCCCAAGATATCGTATGTAGGCCCCCCTCCAGATGAAATCAGCATAAATCCTTTCAACTTTCTTGATGGTAGCCACGGGTAACAAAGTAGACTGCAGCCAGAAATGGGCCATGGTAGAGATAACAGATCGGACCAGCTCGATACGCCTCCCAAATGATAACCCGGCAGCTTGCCAACCTTCAACTCTCCACTGGGCTTACTCCACCAGACTATAGCAATCCTGGTCTCGGGCATAGTTGACTGTCAAAGGAACGCCCAGGTATTTCACCGAAAGATCACTCCTCTCCACGCCAAGTGCAACCGAGCACTCACCCTTCTGAAGATAGAGTGAACTGAAGTAGACCCTGCTCTTCTCTCTGTTCATCTGAAGCCCCGAGTGAGATTCCAACTCGCCCATAATCTCAAATATCGTGTTTATACCCTCCAACGAAGGCTGTATGAACACTAGTAGGTCGTCTGCATAGATGAGGTGGGTAACCGGAGGCTGAACTCTCCTGTACAGCGGGACAATCCTTCCAAAATGGACCGCCCTATCTATTAGGTAGGTAAAGTACTCCATGACAAGCGTGAACAGGTAAGGTGACAGGGGGTCACCTTGCCGTAGTCCACGGTTGCTTTTGAAGAACCCATGTGGAATACCCTGGATAAGGACCGAGAAGGTGGGAGACGAAATGCATTACCGAATCAACGCAACCCAACGATCATCAAACCCCATAGCAGACAGAAGGTGGCATAAGAACTCCCTATTGACCATGTCGTAGGCCTTTCTTAGATCATGCTTTACACATGCCTTATCCCCACCAGGTTTGTTGAAGCCCCTCACCATCTCATGAGCTAGAAGGCTATGCTCAGCTATAGATCGCCCCTTGATGAACGTCGCCTGGTTCGGAGAGACAAGGTCCTGCATGATCCCCTCCATACGCCGGCATATAAGGTGCGTAATTATCTTATAAAGGTAATTACAGCACACAATAGGCCTAAAGTCCGACAACGAGGTCGCTCCCTCATTCTTAGGAACCAGAGTCAAGAAAGTGTGGTTCAGCTCCTTCAGCAGCTTCCCCTCAGAGAAGAACTCCTGGACCACCTCGAGAACCGAGACCTTCAGAATATCCCAGTGGTGTTTGTAAAACCTACTGCTGA
>JANAVB010036744.1:0-31257 GCA_029216955.1 Iris pallida | reverse complement strand
GTATATTCATGTGATGCCTAGTATTGAGTGACATATGACATGTGCTATGCAAGTATAGGCCTATAGCCTATACAAGCCTAAGTATACCTTTGTGTATGTGCCTATATATGCATATGTACACATACTTGATTTCTTAGAAGTATTGTGTGGTTGTGGCTTGTATAGCCTAGTTTTGATGTGTGCTTGCTAGAATAGGCTGGCTAGGCTTAGTGAGACTTGTTTGGGTTAGGCTTGACCTAGTTTGACAAGTATAGTTGACTAGAGTTTACCAAATGTTGACTTTAGCCTAGATTGACCCCAAATATCATGTAGATGCATTGTAGCAGTCTATTTTACTATTTTAGACATGTAGTGACTTGTACTGTTCTATAGGAGCCAGACACCACTCCTCGGACAGTATATTCTCTTCAGATATTCAGGATACCAGGCGAGTACATTCTCTAATCATTTCATATCTTGTTTAGGATTATATTTCGTGCTTTAGATTACTTTACTTGATGCTGACACGTTATTATCACGGATTGATACTATATGGATCTTTTCATGCGATGTTATCCCCTTAGCGGATACATCGGTTATTTCGTGTTCGTGTACTTTATCATGGGCATCGTGTACTCCTGGTGTTCGTGTTATTCGTATGCAAATCGTGTGAAATCGTGTACTCTCATGTGCTCACATGATCATCGTGTACAACTATATTTCGTGTGCAATAACATAACTTGACTGGATCCTTGTGTATTGATTAGGGACGGGAGAGTAGAAGTAGTTATGTGATCAATCTAAATTGTGTGAACCTTTGTAGATTGCTCGTGTGCAACATCGTGTCGTTTACATAACCATCTTGTGCTCTAAATTACTAGTCACTTACAGTTCTCACTTATCATGTATATATTTTCAGTTTACAAATATCTCTCTTATTTTTGTGTACATTTTCTTACAGTTCATGTATCTTACTCTCTAGCATGTTTATATTTCCTAATCTGTTATGATTTGCATGAGATGTATTGTGCTCGCTCCTGTCCTGACTGGACCTGTTGAAAATATTACAAAGGACGAGGATGAGGCTCTGGTGTCTACCTATTATGGTACAGCTATAGACAACACTTATGGCTTGGACCCACTTGCAATAGAGGATCTGCCACCAGTGGTTTAGACTGCTAGCTTAGACTCTTACCTTGTCTTTCTCATTGATACATTATTGTATATATATTGGGAGTTTGTTTTATCTGGATGTTGTGGAGATGTTATCATAGACACTTAGACTTCTATCTATTATATCTTTTGTGTGGATTCGTTTATATCTATATATCTTATCATATTCTACCTTAGATGTGATTGAGACTGTATTCTGCTATGTTACCTCCATTCGGAGTGTATATACTATACAGGTACCTTATATTGTTAGATGATTGACCTAGGACAGCGTTCTACCGCCGACACTGCGGCGTAGGCTGGACGTACCCACTTCTCGTGCCCTTATTTTATGGTGCTGGTCGTGACAAGTGCTGCATGGAAACCCTGCCGCATCTCGACAGCTTCCCTTCTCTGCTCAGCTGCTTGTTGCCTCTGTTCCGTAGCCTGTGTGGCGGCCTGCTGCCTCAATTCAACAGCTTGCTTTCTCATCTATACTACCTGATGTTGTTGTTGCTACATCATCGTCTGAACAATCTGGAGCAGCTGATTCTGTCCATCCTGAGGTGCAGCTGGAGCAGGGAAAGCTCCTTGGGTCATTTGCTGGGGGTTCGACGACTGTAGAGGACGAAATGAACCGTCAGGCTGCGACTCTTGCTGTAATGCCCCGCTCCGTACAGTACATTATGCTGAGTCGTTGACTCAAAGAGTCGCGTTGACCCAATTAAGTATCGATGCGAATCGATACAAGAGTTACCTTGTCCCAAAAAATGCATCGAGTCGGATCGATATAAGTGTTAAGTTGGCCCGAGAGAAAGCATTGAGTCGGCTGAAAGATTCTAAGAAATCGAATCGACGCAAGGCATTAGTCCGATTCGGACAAGTATTGATTTTAGTTGGTTTCGTGTGCAGGTTATACGTTTATGCTGAAATATAAGAGGTCAAAATTTTGCCTTATTTTTAATGGTATCCGTAAAACCAAATCATCGCCTTGCTACGGAATGAAGCATAGGCATGGTAGGCCAAATCGCTTGGATAATTTAACGTAGCACAAAGTGCTCGAATGCTAAGTCAGAAGAGTTAGCTATGCAATAAAGTTATAAAATCGAGCCTAATCGACTCGGCAAAACGATAAGGCATGACGGCTTAAGGTGGGGGGGACTTTGACTTCTCTTTCCTACTCCTTCATGTCTAAGTAAAATATATCGTTGTATGCTAAGTTAACTTATCGAGACCACGGGTGTGGCTCGATCGAGAGATGAACATAGTGCGTGTCGAACACTAGATAGAACAATTGAAATGAAACGTATATCAAATGTGCGAGTCGCTATGGAACATTGAATATCGCAAAGGCAAGCGCCTCGGTGCGCAAGCCATAAGAACATGGGATAACTGTATCGACAAGTGCCTTAGCGCACGAGTCATTCCATGCCCCCGCGCACGAGTTAGTATGCTAGAACATTTAAAGACTATATCGGTACGAGTGCCTCAGTGCACGAGCTATAGAACATTGAATACCCTATCGAGGCGTGTCTCAGTTGCATGAGTCAAAGGGAAGGAACATACATTGAACACTAAGGCATAGAACATGGAATTATGGTATCGAGACGTGCATCGCATGTACAACTCGAAGGATAGAGAACAATCGTGTCAAAGCGTGCATACGTGCACGAGAATCATAAAAGATGGCTTCATTGTGAAGAAAACAGTTGTAGCATGAATGTGACGGAACTGTCGGATGTGACATGATGCCTCAAAAATGTTCAGGACCTTTGGGTCATTCGTTTGACGAACATTGAGTTGGGGCATGGTGCCATTGAATATTGAAACGAAGAATGAAGTGAGAATACATTAAAAGAATAGAGAAATGTAAGACGATGTAAAGTCTGAGTTTTGGACTCAATACTATTTTTGGTTGTATGAGTTTGATGCGCACGTTGCTTGGTCGAATGGACTTGAGATATTATTCGTGCACAGGGTATGGTAATTTCCCTCGAACGAGTTATATTTGTCAGGGCACCAGGACCATTCGACCTAGGAGGGATGAATAATCATTGTTGGTGCACATCTGTTGGGTATGACTTACGATCTACTACTGATGTGATAAGCCATAATTGATGTAAGTTCGACGTCCTTTCGGATACTCGGCCAGCAAACCCCGTACGGGGAGGACGTCGGATTATCCAGTTTGAGAAAAAAAGAAAAAGAAACAAGTTAGTCCATTCCGGTGCGGATACGCCAATAACCTTCATATAGTTAAGGAATGGTGGGCCGAAAGTGCAGGAACAATAGATCCTGCACAAAGCACTTATAACATGATAGGGAAGGAATGAGGCGTATTCACCTTGCATCGGTGCAAAGGCGAATGCGTCAATGTTGGTAAGAAGTCACGAAATAACACGAGATTGCTATTGGTTGCCTGCTTGCTTATACGAATCAAATAACATGCTTTCCATGATAACATGCTTACTACTTTCGAATATGCCATGAAATTGATCCTAAGGAGAACATAGAACGATAACTAAATTGTATGCTGTATGAATCAATACATTTCTAAATGTCGGTTTATTTTAGTGGGTCTTTGATCAGTACACCGAGGACGAAAGTACTAATCCTCCACTAGTTTGCTAGCAGGTTCAGGAAATGGTCTGCTTGCAGCAAAGCTTCGCTTGATCGCACTGAGGCATGAAATGCCATAGCGTTTGAAGCATGTGATCACATTGACGCTCGGACATGCAACAGGATTGATGCGATCGAGATATAGAAGGCATGATGTATGGAATGGTGAAATCCTTTATGGGCAAGAGAGAACTTGAGTGTTGTAGCTAATCTAGCATATTCAGTTGGGCTATTGAAAGCCTTTGTAATCTCAGTTCATTTATAAGAAAATTGTTTCGTATACTCTGTTTTCTTCCGTTTGCTAATATCAAATCAAAGATAACCATTTGAGAACTTGTCAGCTTGCCTTGTACGAGTGCAACTCCAGACTCGTACAACATCACGCCCAGTAAGGACGATGATTCGAATAAATCGATACGAGGACGAGCAATTTTCCAGGTCGGGACGTGGCAAAATGGTATCAGAGCTCTAGGCTCAATTTCCTCAGGACACTTGCTTCATTTCAATTCCAAAGAGTTGTCCACTACCAATCAAATCACTCTTGACTCTACTCGATGCCATACTGGATGTTCCATACAATAAGTCTAATACAAATCGTGTAATTTTGCCGTATGTTTTTTGAAAATTACATGATGTTTGCTAAGGAAGTCACGAAATATTTGTTGCATCGAGTACAACGAGTCGTGAAATAATTGTTGCTGCAAGCGCAACAAGTCGCAAGATGTGAATTGAGATGTTTGTTGCTGCAAGTGCAACAAGTTGAGAAATATGAATCGAAATGTTTGTTGTTTCAATGCAATAGTCGATGTGAGAAATATTGGTTGCATTGATATAATGAAAGTCGTGAAATGTTGTTGTATCAAATGCAACGAGTTATGAATGATGTGTTGCAAGGAAAATAAAAGTTGAAAATTGAATGTGTTAAACAAATTCGAGTATTGGCTTTGAATATCAGAAATAAAATGTTACACGAGATGCAACAGAGGAAACTGAATTAAAACGTTGTACAAGATGCAACGGAGGAGACTGAATTAAAAAAGTTGCACGAGATGCAACGGTTGAAACATAATAATATGTTGCACGAGATGCAATGGTAGGAACTGAAATCATAAATCGATAGAACAAATCGTTCGGTTGCGCACCGAGCTTGTGTTGGCAAATGAATACATTGGCCGAGTTGTGTCGAATTTTGATTTATCAAAAGTTACGGCTGTGATCGGCATGATCACTGCGAAAATCGTGAGTCTGAATAGATGGTTGGTTCATACCAAGTATAATGTGAGGGAATAGCTTGATTTCTGAGTGGTATATGCCATACCACATATACAATGAATGACTCGATTCTGAATGGTATATGCTATACCACTTGTGCGATGAATTGCATCGACGCGTTGTGAGAGTTACGGAAGGTTTGTCCGCAACGGACGGAAAAGTACCGAGACTCGATTAGAAATTTGTATGACGGTATATTGATGCAAGTGTTCTTCAATAATCGGTTGGAACGATAGGACAGGGGCTCGTATCAATGAATGATACGTCAGACAAAATTTTATAAGTCGGTCAAAACGACCGAGACAAACGAAACAAATATGCATTGATGCAATAATCGGATCGATGAGATAGGAAACTTGAACTTATAAACGAGTCGCATGACTTGCGATCTTAATAGAAATGTTTGGCGAGATGAATCGTAATCGAGCCGCACGACTTGCGATCTTGATAGAAATGTTGGACGAGGCGAATCGTAATCGAGTCGCACGACTTGCGATCTCGATAGGAATGTTGGGCGATGCAAATTATAATCGAATCGTATGATGTGCGACTTCGGTGAAGAGTTGGTTGATGCGGGTAAATAGTGCCTAAGAGATAGTTGGTTACGTTGCGACAAAACTCATTTGAGTACGACTGAAATACGCAAAACTTAGAGGGCGTGATCGTATAACTCGAGGGTTCGATATTGGATAATCGGTAACTCGGTTACGCGATCAAAGTATAGCAGGATGCGGCGAATCGAAAATGAGTTGATGCGTAATAAAAAGTTTGTAGTGAACTTGTAAGTATGCAATACGAACTAAAGTCGATGTTGATGCAGATTCAAAGATGACACTCGTGTTATCAAAATAATATAGCATGGTTCGTAGTAACTGTCCTTCGTTAATGATCCACAATTATCGAGCGTAGCTTCGGGGCAGTTGACCCTAGAAGACTTGACCGCCAAATCAAAATAAATATTGCAGACTCGTAAGATGACCCATACGATGTCGCATATAAAATTGTATCGATAACAAATATAATATGGTGCATGTTGATGATAAGTCTAGGCAATTTTGAGAATCCTGCTATGTACGAGCATGAGCGGTAAGAGAATGACTTACGAGTTATGTCGTTAGATTTGGATTCACCTTGCAATTGATCTTGTGTGAATCGAACTTATATTCAATGTTGCGAGATGGACAAGTTGAGAAATTGGCTAGTAAATTTCCTCCTCGATAGGAATCGAACGTAAGATGCGTCGTAGAGATTTTGTGTCATGTTGACCCGATTAAGTATCGATGCGAATCTATACAAGAGTTACCTTGTCCCGAGAAACGCATCAAGTCGGATCGATGCATGTGTTAAGTTGGCCCGAGAGAAAGCATTGAGTCGGCTCAAAGATTCTAAGAAATCGAATCGACGTAAGGCATTAGTCCGATTCGGACAAGTATTGATTTTATTTGGTTCCGTGTACAGGCTATACGTTTACGATGAAATATAAGAGGTCGATATTTTGCCTTATTTGCAATGCTGTCCGCAAAACCAAATCATCGCCTTGCTACGGAATGAAGCATAGGCACAGTAGGCCAAATCCTTTGGATAATTCAACGTAGCACGAAGTACTCGAATGGCTAAGTCAAAAGAGTTGGCCGTGCAACAAAGTTATAAAATCGAGCCGCATCGGCTTGGCGAAACGACAAGGCGTATCGGCTTAAGGTGGAGGGGACTTTGACTTCTCTTTTCTACTCCTTCATGTCTAAGTAAAATATATCGTTGTATGCTAAGTTAACTTATCGAGACCACGGGCGTGGCTCGATCGAGAGACGAACATAGTGCGTGTCGAACACTAGATAGAACAATTAAATGAAACGTACATCAAATGGGTGAGTCGCTATGAAATATTGAATATCGCAAAGGCGAGCACCTCGGTGCACAAGCCATAAGAACATGGGATAACTGTATCGACAAGTGCCTTAGCACACGAGTCATTCTGTGCCCCCATGCACGAGTTAGTATGCTAGAATATTTAAAGACTATATTGGTGCGATTGCCTCAGTGCACGAGCTATCGAACATTGAATACCCTATAGGCGTGCCTCAGTTGCACGAGTCAGAGGGAAGGAACATACATTGAACACTAAGGCATAGAACATGGAATTAGGGTATCGAGGTGTGCATCGCATACACAACTCGAAGAATAGAGAATAATCGTGTCAAAGCGTGCGTACGTGCACGAGAATCATAAAAGATGGCTTCATTAGGAAGAGAACAGTTGTGGCATAAATGTGACGAAACTGTCGGATGTGACATGATGCCTCGAAAATGTTCAGGACCTTCGGGTCGTTCGTTTGACGAACATTGAGTTGGGGCATGGTGCCATTGAACATTGAAATAAAGAATGAAGTGAGAATACATTGAAAGAATAAAGAAATACGAGACGATGTAAAGTCTGAGTTTCGGACTCAAGACTATGTTTGGTTGTATGAGTTTGATGCGCACGTTGCATGGCCGAATGGACTTGAGATATTGCTCATGCACAGGGTGTGGTAATTTCCCTCGAACGAGTTATATTTGCCGAGACACTGGGACCATTCGGCCTAGGAGGGATGAATAATCATTATTGGTGCACAGCTTTTGGGTATGGCTTGCGATTTGCTATTGATGTGATAAGCCACAATTGATGGTAAGTTCAGCATCCTTTGGATACTGGGCCAGCAAACCCGTATGGGAAGCACGCTGGGTTATCCAGTTTGAAAAAGAAAAGAAAAGAAAGAGAAACAAGTTAGTCCATTCCGACGCAGATATGCCAATGAAAAACAAGTTAGTCCATTCCGACGCTGATACGCCAATGACCTTTATATAGTTAAGGAACGGTAGGCCGAAAGTGCAAGAACAATAGATCCTACACAGAGCACTTATAACATGACAGGGAAGGAATGAGGCGTATTCACCTTACGTCGGTGCAAGGATGAATATGTCAATGTTGGTAAGAAGTCACGAAACAACACAAGATTGTTAGTTCTTGCTTGTACGAATCAAATAACATGCTTTCCATGATAACATGCTTACTACTTTCGAATATACCATGAAATCGATCCTAAGGAGAACATAGAAAGATAACTAAATTATATGATGTATGAATCAATACATTTCTAAATGTCAGTTTATTTAAGTGGGTCTTTAATCAGTTCAGCGAGGACGAAAGTACTAATCCCCCAACTAGTTTGCTAGTAGGTTCAGGGAATGGTCTGCTTGCGGCAAAGCTTCGCTTGATCGCGCTAAGGCATGGAATGTCGTAGCGTTTGAAGCATACGATCGCATTGACGCTCGGATATATAATAGGATTGATGCAGCCGAGATATAGAAGGCATGATGTATGGAATGGTGAAATCCTTTATGGGCAAGAGAGAACTTGAGTGTTGTAGCCAATCTGGCATATTCAGTTGGGCTATTGAAAGCCATTGTAATCTCAGTTTATTTATCAATAAAGAAAATTGTTTTGTATACTCTATTTTTTTCCGTTTGCTAATATCAAATTAGAGATAACCATTTGAGAACTTATCATCTTGCCTTGTACGAGTGCAACTCCAGACTCGTACGACATCACGTCCCAGCGAGGACGATGATTCGGATAAATCGATGCGAGGACGAGCAATTTTTCGGGTCGGGGCGTGACACCTGCCTGTAGAATGATCATCCAATCCAGATGATTGGTTGTCTCTGGCGGCGGCACATCTTCTTCGCGAATACATTGTTCTGAAGAAGATAAAGCTAAGGATTTAAAAAAAGCACGAAAACAATCAAGATGCAAGTGGAATCAAAGCGAAAGTGTTCAAAAGATGTTATAGTCAAGTAGATGAGACCTAAAATCTTCTAATCCTATTTGTAGGCCCGCTCGGTACATTAACGTAACCGAACGGTTAACTAGACCTGCATGGGCTACCACTAAAATATATCACGCCCAGTCCCGAACTACGTAGGACCAGGTACGCGAATACATGCCAGCCGTACGAACAAGTATAGAGCACCAATAAGGAGCCTAACCAGACGTAGTTTGTTGTAATATAAACAAGCTATACAACAACACATACAGGTTATCTAGACTCATCCACAGATAATATCACAATGAAGGAACTGACTGAAATATAAGTAACATTTCAAAAATCCACAGGTGCAACTCAGAGTTATATGGAGAACAATCCACATATAAAATGTAATAAAACAAGAGAAGTCTCTAAGCAATAAAGAAAAACTTATGGGATGTCAGCTAGCTAGATAGAGGTACCAAAACTAAGCAGAAAGTCTTCGACACATCAAGGGTACTCCACGGGATCAACCTCTAGATCCTCATCGGTAGCAGCTCCAACTCCGTAGTCCATAGGATACAGGTGCTCGTATGGATCTGGAAAGAGCCAGGTCCTCAGGTGACATACAAGTATACATAATAGCATGTTGAATGTAAAACAGTAAACAGATATATAATTGGATAAGCTAACAAACTATTTGAATATGCACTCAAGTCATCGCTAGGGTGCATGGATAGGGGTAGAGAATTCGGACGTCCCCAAGATCGCTCGAAAGCACGTAGCACCATATAAATAAGAAAGGTGAGATGTCCATACGCTTCTAGACGATGCTCCCCTCCCAATGTACTGTCCAACTGTGACAACAGCATGCAAGTCGACTCAAAGCTACCAAGCTAACTCTAGTCCTCCATAACTATCCGTGACGTGATCATACGCACTGATGGCCAGTCACGACGCTAATCTACGTCCTCAAATGCACTCAGCTCACTAGACAGAAAATGTGTTAGATGTGTGTCTAGGCCTGAAGATAACCATGTACCTTCAAATATATGGGTCAAGTCGGCTAACCCGTAGGTCACGGACTCACATGAAATATCGACTAAAAGTCGATTTGCACCCGAGTAAGATCAGACGCACGTTCCTAGCTAACAAAACCGACTATATATAAATGTAACTGCAGAAATTTCAACAAGGTATACTTACCTTCCAATTCCAACTGTAAGTCAACTGAAGCTGCTCCGGCGTCCTCAAGAGAAGCGTCGCGAACACCTACCAAGTCAAGGTAATACTAATTAGGCTCTACTTGGATAATTCCCTTGAGTTATTATCTAGTTATTAATTACTAGGTTGACTACACTATCAACAACCAGACCAAACCAAACTATACCAAAAACCACATCAAAAAAATTACTAAATAAAACATGTTAATTCTGGGATAATTAGTAAAATTAAGATTTTTTATCAGGGTGACATCTCCTATATGTTCTATGTTCCAAAACAATGAGTGAAGTCAAAACTAGGTCGTTCTGGGTCGTCGGCTAGTCATAAAACCCAATAAATAGCTAAAAATTAATTCCAAAATAAATGTTCATTAAATCAGAATAAAATAGTCATTATAATATTTTAGAAGTTCAAAATAATGGATTTTGGTCGGGGTTCAAGTCCAAGGTCGCCGGGCTCAACTTTGGTCAAAACTAGCTAGTTTTGTACATAAGATGCTAGTAAAATAAATGTTTGCACGAAAAATACAAATCTGAATAAATATCGAAGATCAGAATAAAATATAATAAATATCTAACTTACTCTCAAAATAATTGGAGTTTAAAGTTCAAAAGTACCGGGGTCCAATTTTGTCAAACTAGGTCTTAATAGTTACATAAAAACACTTGAAAACCAATTTTGTAAAAATAATACAAACTTGATTATAATTAATAAATCAGAATTAAATTTTAAATATACCTATTTCTATATAAAAATATCTAGGATTTTTATTTGGGGTCAATAAGGTCCAAGTCCAGGCACAAATCTAGTCAACTAGTCTACAACTAGTCAATGATTAAATATACAAATAAATAAATAATAAATATAAAATTATAATATTAATTACATAAACAAAAACATATTTAAACCACGGGCTTACAAAATATGCATTGGATAATATAATAGATATTGCAAATAATCAAGCTATCCAATACAACTAAAATATTAGACCAAAACACTAGTACCTTGTAGTATATTAAAAATAAGGTTTTAAAGCATAACAACAATTTATCGTTATTCATAGAATACAACCATCATGCAAACCACCATATCATTATCTAGATTAGTCATGAAATTAATGAGGGCCTAATTTAACATTACATGTGGTTCGCATAACTCATAGATCTAGGTTTCCATTAACCCAAATAAAACATGCATCAACCAATTTATCTAAAATTACTCATTCGCCTTGTAGTACAACATGCATATATATGTCAATTCGTACAAATTAAATCTGAAAATTAAAATAACAATTAATAACATTCATCCATAATATTCATCAACCCAATACCTATTAGATCTAATAATTTATATCAGGAACATATACATGCACGCATAAAAATTATAGGGTTTATTCTAGGGTTTATATCAATATCTTAAATCTGAGTTTATAACAACAAAACTAATTATCCTCATATTACAATTGATCCATAATCATCAACCAAAAAAAGAACATCAGCACAGCATGCACATATATATATATATATATATATATATATATATATATATATATATATATATATATATATATATATATATATATATATATATCAATTTAACTTTATATTTAATATAGAGATTGGAGGAGGGGGAGAATACCTTAAAATGAAGAGAATGAGAGGGGGAAGGGGTTCCGTCGGCCAAGGGGGGTTCCGGCGGTCAGCAGCTTGGGTGGCCGGAGTGGAGGGGGGTCGACGGCTTGAGGAGGGAGAGAGAGAGAGATATGATTAGGTTTAAGGTTGGATGGCATATATATATATATATATATATATATATATATATATATATATATATATATATATATATATATATTAATCCAATGGTGGAGGTTAATTACAAGTTTGATCAAAGACCATAATTAAATAGTCTCAATAAAAATATTTTCATAGGGTTATAAATAGTAGAAAAATTGTTAGTCCCGGGGCTTGACCAAAGATGGAAAACTGATGCAATCGAGATCTGAGATGTCACACAAAAACTTTGCAGTGATCATGCTCAAGATCTACGATGATACAAAACACCAAATAGCCAGATTATAATATGAAGGAGGGAAATAGAGAAGAGAAGATCTCTCGTTCTTCCTTGCAAATGTATTGCAATTGGGATAGAACGAGTTACAATAATCTAGAGAAAAAAGAGATGAAGAAAAGTTGCTGAGGTGTCAAAATACCGTTGCTCAAAGCAAGATTCGCCCCACACGAATTGCTTCCAAGAACCAGCAAGTTAAAGAACTTGTGGAACGCTCGAAGTCACCTCTGTTCTGACTCCTCGGATGGACTTGCAATGACGGCAGCAGTTTCCTCTCTCTCTCTCTCTCTTCTGACTTATAAAATTCGTAGTCGTCCACAAAGGAGGCCAGAAGAGAGTATATATAGAGAGAGGGTGGAAACCCTAGCCGCCTCTTCTGTTATGGAAAGATTAAATCAAATCCCACAAAGATAACAACGAAATTAATTCAAATCCCGCAAAGATAGCAACGAAATTAATTCAAATCCCACAAAAAGTGGATCTGAATTAATCGCATTGAATCAGTCTTTCCATAACTGACTTGTAGCCTACACAGTCAGCGGAGCCCTCCATGAGGCAGCAGCAGCAGCAGCCTGACCGCATGAGCCGTATGGACCGTATGAGCCGCATAAGACCGCATGACTGCTGACGTGCTAAGTGCAAAGTGCGCCAACAAAATACCATATTACGCCTCATGAGCCCGAGCCCGAGCCCGAGCCCGAGTCTGAGTCCGAGTCGCTGAGCCCCTTTGGGGCTTAGCTCCAAATGGAATTAATCCAAGAGAATGACAAAAGCATTAATGCTTAATCCTTGGAGCCTTATTCTTACCTCCTAGTAAAATCACCCACATGGTTCCCTCCTTAGGGTCACCACCCCATGTGCATCTCTCAACAACACAACCAAGTATATATGTTGAGATAACTCATGGTGCATTTCCGATGTGGGACTAAACTTTTACAAGGCATGTTGAGAGCAAGCTCTCTCCATGTAAAGAAAGCACCAACAAAAAATATATAAAATGATACGAAAATGTACAACAATACGGGATGGGCTAACTGGTCATGGGATAGTCTCAGTTGGGGTATGGGGATAGTAGGGGCATTAGTTTGGGTGAAGCCGAGGTCTAAAACAACCAATAATAAACCACAAAAATAATTAAATAATTATTTAATACATGCAAAATATCTAATTTGGACGAGGGGGTTTACAGGAGGGAGGGAAGGAGGGCAGCGGAGGAGGGAGGTGGTGGGGACTGGAGCTGGAGGGAGGGGAGGAGGGCATCAGAGAAGGGAGGCGGTGGGGGGCTGGAGCCGGAGGGAGGGGAGGAGGGTAACAGAGAGGGGAGGCGGAGGAAGGAGGCGCGCGCGCGCGATGGGGACTGGAGCCAAAGGGAGTGGAGGAGGGCAGTGGAGGAGGATCGCGCAAGGAGGACGGTCGCTAGTGGGAGGGGTACGAATTTGGGGGAAATTTTTAGGTTTGGAGGGAAAATGTAGTATTTTTAATGAATGGGGAAAGTCACGATTGGGTAGATGAAAATATTTGGCGAGGTCGAAGTCAGACGACGTTAAATGTTGAACCTATAAAAAATTTAGCGACGTATCATAAAACATTGTCGCTAAACATCACAAAATTAAAAAAAATAGCGATGTTGACCGAATCATAGCGACCGTGTTTTCAAAATACCAAACTGTTGTCGCTATTAGTCGTAATTCGTCACAAATATCGATGTTTAACGACGTTACAATATGGAGTCGTTAAATTCTTTAACTTTAGCGACGTTAAGTACTAGAGTCGATAATGTCTTATTTTGATAGTATATGATATTTGAAGAGCAAGGTTAGAACATCTTTTTGAGTTTAACCAAACCGACCAAGTTCATTGAACTGATCTTAGTTTTTACATGAATAATTTTTTTCACTATTTTTTCATTCTAGTAATGAGTAAAAAAATTGCCTTCATTTTATTATCACCAAAACTCCTTTCACCTCCATTAAACACTCTCCCACTCTCTTTCTTCTCATATCCTACCTCCTCAATTAACTCATTTTCCTCTCCCTCTATCTTGCATCGTCACTAATCATGTTTTCTACTTATTTCTCTCTTTTCATTTTTCTTTTGGTCACTTCTTTCTCTTGTTCCTAACTTCCTTCTTCAAATAAGTTCCTCTCTTAAGCTGTCTGCCTTTCTCCTTCAAATAAATTTCTCTCCTCTTTTTATGTACAAATCCTAGCAACATCATTCTAGAATTCTTTTCGATTTCTACATTTATAAATTTAGAAGAAAATATATTCCTTAAACCTTAGAAATAGGATCACTCTTTCCAAATATGAAAATCATGCAAAAATTCTTCAACCAAATGCATGTTACAAAATCTTATAGATAGAAACTAGTGGAAAAACAAAATTTAAGACATGCAAGTTTGAAGTTTGTTTGAAGGATTTTGTTGTGAAGGAAATTTGTAAAAGACAATTTAGGTTTCTTTATTATTATTATTATTATTATTATTATTATTATTATTATTATTATTATTTGAACAAAATTAAGAAGATAACGAAGAAGTAAGAGCTTTGGGGGTGGGTTTAATAGGGAAAAAATTCTATATTTTCTTTTTGGAGATGCAGGGTATCAATCCCCGTACATCTCGCATGCTAAGCGAGGGCTCTACCATCTGAGCTACATCCCCATTGATAACCTAATATTTTATATTCTTTTTTCAATTACTTTTATTTCTTAGAGAGAGAATACAAAGCACCCAGATTAATAATACCCCTTTCTCTCCCATCTTCACTAAAAGTCCGATCAATTCTACTTTTGATCTCTTCTCCACAATTAATAATACCATTTTTCTTCCCATCCCCTCTTCTCTCCCTCTCTTTTTTCTAACATCTTTTTATCTTCCAAATCTATCCATACTTTCATCTCTCAAATGTGTCTAAAATTCAAAGTAGACATACACCTTCTCCATCACTTTCTAATGTTTTTTCATCTTCCAAATCTATCCATACTTTCATCTCTAAAATGTGTCTAAATTTTACAATTACAAATATAGTTAGTATAAGAAAATATCTTATATACAAAAGCCAAATTCCAGAAACTACGATCTACCAAAATTCTAAAAAAATTGTTCAAACCCTAAAATCATTTCTCTTTATATAACAATCATACCATACGAATTTATAAAATAACGCATTTGATGTGAAAAGTAAAAGATATTAACAAAATAAAAAAAAAGAGGTGAGAATTAAATTTTCTTATAAGTTCTTAACATTTCTCCTAAATTGAAAAGTTGATTATACACTTTGAATGGACATATTAAGTTCGTTGAAGAAAATGGTTGAAGCTTTCATACAACTTTACCATATTCAATAGATATAGATTATAAAAAAGAGTATTAGGATTTATTTATTGGGAGTGAAGATTTTTTTTTATGGTTTAGACTATGCCACATCGTCCATGAATAACTTTAATAAAAAAAATTAAAATAAGGGATTTAGTTGAAGTTAACATAGCAGAGAGGGAGGGGGACCCATATTAGAGATATTTTAAGCTAATTTTTAAAATCAAGGAGACTGTGTAAAATATGTAAGAATTGACTGACTAATATACAAAATACCTTAAAGAAAAAAATACAAATAAAAATAAAAATAAAAATAAAAGGAGAAAGTAAGGGTTGGTTAAAGAGAGTCAGGTGGAGCGACAAGGGAGAACTCTTAAATTTGAGAGATATTTAAACAATACATAAAATATGGAGGATATATTTAAAATTATACTTTAAGGGATATTTAAACTATACGTAAGATATGAAGGATATATTTTAAATTATACTTTGAGGAATATTTAAACAATACATAAGATATGGAGGATATATTTATAATTATACAAGAGTTGAGGGAACTTGGAAGAAATACAGAAAAAAGGAAAAAAGTAACGAAGAAATGGAGATGCGGGGTATCAATTCCCGTACCTCTCGCATGCTAAGCGAGCGCTCTCCCAACTGAGCTACATCCCCTCGACATTAGTAATTTAAAATCAAGGAGAATGTTTAGAAATATGTAAGACTTGGCTGACTAATATACAAAATATTCTTAAAGAAAAAAATAAAAATAAAAAGAGAAAGTGAGGTTTGGTTAAAGAGAGTCGGGTGGAGCGACAAGGGAGAACTCTTAATTTGAGAGATATTTAAACAACACATAAAATATGGAGGATATATTTAAAATTATACATTGAGGGATATTTAAACAATACATAAGATATGAAGGATATATTTTAAATTAAACTTTGAAGGATATTTAAACAATACATAAGATATGGAGGATATATTTATAAAAATGGAGATGCGAGGTATTGTTCCCCGTACCTGTCGTATGCTAAGCAAGCGCTCTACCATCTAAGCTACATCTCGTCAATGTTAGTAATTTAAAATCAAGGAGACTATTTAGAAATATGTAAGAATTGACTGACTAATATACAAAATATTCTTAAACATAAAAATAAAAGGAGAAAGTGATGATTGGTTAAAGAGAGTCAGGTGGAGCGACAAGGGAGAACTCTTAAATTTGAGAGATATTTAAACAATACATAAAATATGGAGGATATATTTAAAAATTATACTTTGAGGGATATTTAAACTATACGTAAGATATGAAGGATATATTTTAAATTATACTTTGAGGGATATTTAAACAATACATAAGATATGGAGGATATATTTATAATTATACAAGAGTTGAGGGAACTTGGAAGAAATACAGAAAAAAGGAAAATAAGTAACCAAGAAATAGAGATGCGAGGTATCGATCCTCATACCTCTCGCATGCTAAGTGTGCGCTCTACCATCTGAGCTACATCCCCTCGGTGTTAGTAATTTAAAATCAAAGAGACTGTTTAGAAATATGTAAGAATTGATTGACTAATATACAAAATTTTCTTAAAGAAAAACAAAAATAAAAATAAAAGGAGAAAGTGAGGTTTGGTTAAAAAGTCAGGTGGAGCGACAAGGAAGAACTCTTAAATTATGGATGATATTGTAGGAACGAAATATAAAACACAATACTCTAGAGTGGGGGTGAATAGAGTAGGCAGCGGAAATTTAGCTAATTAAAAAGTTAGCAACAAGATCACAGATAATATATCACAAGTATGTAAATGAAAAGCAAAGATCAGAAAGCAAATGCAAACATGGCGATGTATACTAGTTTTCCTCTTGTGAGGACTATTCCAATCGGAAAAACTCTAGCTTCCAGTTGAATCCATTATGGAAAAATACTACAAGTTTTCATCCGAAGTCCTTGCAACTTCTACAACGCGAGCTTTGATCCGAAGTACTTGGCTAACTTCAATTGTGTTGAAATGAGGGAAATTCTTCTGTATTTATAGGTTTTTCAAAGGAAAAATTCTGGTAGAATTCGGACAGAATTCTTTGAGAGAATCTCGGCAAATAGTCGTTGCATCCATAGCTGCGGGATGACCAAGTTCAAAATCCAACGGGCACTAACCGAACTCGGAGAATTTTGGTCTTTTTGAAAAGTGTAAAAGCAGTCATGAGCTTTTCGTAAAATGGGTTATTTTCAAAACAAAGGATATTTTGAAAACGTTTTGGGATAGCCTATTTACCAATACGACTCGGTGTACATCATTTTCCTAGACTCAATAAAGCGTTAAAATTACATTGACTATGAAATACAGACTCATATGGCAAAATGGCTTCAGTCTTGAATGGAACAGTAGCAGTTCTCAGCAATCGTCCAAGTAGCCCTTATATCGAGACAGGGTTAGATCAATTATTAAAATCAGGTTCAACCATCACCAATGGGCCAACAATCTCTTCCATTTTGATAATTGACAAACCTTGACCGATATAACATCTCGATCTTTTGATTTAAAAAGAATCAAAATTTGTAATGCTTTTCAGCTTGTATGTTCAGCTTGTATGGTACTGTAACCTTAAAAAAAATTCTATTCATGCATAAGATGTTAGATACTATTTCTCTCCTGTTATTACTTAAAAAAATTATTGCAAAGAGAGAAGCTCCCCAGCAATTCATGCATAAGAAATAAACGTTGAAGAAATCCAAAAAATATAGATAGAATAACATGTATTTCACAAGCAGTTTTAATGTACGAAGCATAAACTGAAAGAAATAGTGCTACGAAAAAAATGCATACACAGTATAAGAGAGAATAGTACGATATACACTGAAATGCATACTAATAAGAGAATAATAACTAGATGTTCCAAATACATCAACTCAGCAATAAAAAGTCTCAGTGCTAAAATAAAGAGAGTACTATCTTGGAATGTCGGAGCATTTCCAAGCATACATAGTGTAAAACCCCTAAAAAAATTATTTTTATTTTTTAAAAAGACTTAAAAATGAATTTATGCAATTTATGATTTTTAGAAATGACCTTAGCCATTGTTGAGTTTTGGAGCACTAGACGACCATGAACTTTGGCACGAAAGTTGTAGCAGTGTGCCTTGACGAGTATATTAACCATGTCAGGGAAAGCCTAGCCATGGTGATGTCCAAACTAGGAAAAGCAGGCCAAGTTGTGAATTGACTTATTTAAATTATTTAAATTAAATATTATTTTATATATTGATTTTTAGATGATCCGGTTGGACCAAACCAGCCCGAACTGGGCCCGGACCGAACCCAAGCCAAGTAGGCATGTGGTGTGACCAATGACGACCATGTAGGCTTATTTTATGTGTGTGCAAATATTCTTAAATTATTTTAGTAATTGATAAATATTTATAAATTATTGGTACAAAACTTATATTTTATTATTAAAATAATGTTCCCAATATTTGTACAAATTTTGGACCCGGATAAGGGTGTGCGATATAAGTCCACCCATTGGGACGATTTTATTATTATATTATTATTAAAGTTATTTTGTGGAGATTAAATAAACATATTCATTCTATTATTATTATTGAGATTGATTTAATTGAATTTATATATATATATTTTATATATATATATATATATATATATATATATATATATATATATATATATATATATATATATATATATATATATATATATATATATATATATATAGATGTGTTTAAATATATTAGATAATTGGATAGATGATATTAAATTGTTATCTGGATTTTTTATACAGATTTATGGTATATATATATATATATATATATATATATATATATATATATATATATATATATATATATATATATATATATATATATATATATATATATATATAAAAGATTTGATTTGATTTGAAAAGAAAAGAAAAAAAAAATAATGTGTGGTCGGCCCCACCATGTGGGAACCGACCACAACACCAACTAAACAGCAGCATGGCCGCCCAATTTAAATAGCAGTAGCGGCAACATTGTGGCCGACCCCGTTCCTCCTTCTCACCTATATATATATATATATATATATATATATATATATATATTATATATATATATATATATATATATATATATATATATATAAGTTTAGAAAACCTAAACTCTAATCAAATTCCTTCCTCCTCCACTCACCCCTTACCTCCCTCGGCGAGCCCTCGGCCAGCAGCAGCCCCGCCTCACGGTCGCCACGGCAATAGCAGCAACAACAACGAGAACATCAACAACCACATCAGAATTCAACTTTGAGGTACCTAACTTCTCTGTTGGATTTCTCTCTCGATTTTAGTCCGTTTTTAGATCCGTAAATTCGTGTAGAAAGCCCACATGACCCTCTTCGAGATCTCCCAGGTGGATTTTGACATGGCCATCCAACTTGCTCGAAAAATCGAGACGAAGTTGGAGAAAAACTACTTTTTTGGAATATTAAAAACTGTTTTAAAACACCAACTTGTTGGCCACTTTTTTCTGTACAATGGGATTTTGTAGAGACTAATTAAAGACAGTCAAAGACAACATAACCAAGATTGTAACGCACCTTCTGGATTCACTTTTCATCTAGTGTGTAAAAAGTTACACGCTGTTAAAGTTCTCAAAAAAATATAAAATTCTATTTTTGAAAAATAAGAAAAACATCCAATACGGCGTGCGCTCCGACAAACCGGGCGATGTGGTCACGCACTATATGTATCAAAAAGCGCGTATGGATATTGTCGACGTGTGGGAACTGACGGGACCCGATTTTGTTGTATGTGCGCGACGAAATCAGTGCGTATCCGTCGAGATACCCCCGTATCGATCCTTTGTAAATTAAGTCACAACTTCGTGTACACTCATCAAATCGCGACGAAACTTGCGCCATCGGGCTCAAAATATTTTTCTGGTCCTATAAGCCAAGTTTGGTCCGATTCTGAGACCATTGACCGGGACGCTATTTTGGCGGGCCCACAATCCCACTCAACGGGCGATTTTGTGCACGGCCTACCGGAATCCAAAATTGGACATACCGTTGGGATCGTCTCATCAAAACAAATTCGTAGACATATAGTTTGACGACTTTAGAGACCGTAGGTTCTGGCGCGTATTTCGGTGCAAAGCGGATCCAACGACGGACATCGTTTTGACCCAAAATTACGGTTTTGCTCATGTTCCAGAATTTAACTTTTGGACAGGCATTTTCGAGGCATATCTTTTATTCCAAACTCGTTCGTGATGTTTGTTGCAGCATCCGGAGTCATCTGCAGGATTTGGCTTTTCTTGATTCGTTTATTTGACGGTTCGAGCTACTAGATCATTTCCTTTTGCACATAACCTTAGGCAAGATACCTTGCCATTATACTGTTTATATTCAGCCTACATTTTATTACATATCACTGTTCATTATTTCCAGTTATTATAGTTCTTGATTTATTACATGCTCAGTGATTATTAGTTTACTTTGTTACTATCCTTTGATTGCATATGAACCTAAAGTTAGGGGACTACCATTTGTAGTGTATTGCATATGCCTTGACACAGTTGTACCATGACGATGTGAGAGACGAGTAGCATGTAGAGGTTCTTGCATATGGGCTGATCTCCCTTGTGCATGCGTTAGGGCTAACTGCTAATAGAGGCATGTTAGGAGACTTAGCAGTTAGTAGAGGTATATGAGACATGGATGTGACTCTGTTAGGCATTGGGTCGGAAGAATAGTTCCTTAACGTATGGGTCACTTATGCACTTTCCTATTGCCGGTTATCTCTGGTGGAGATACGGTCCTGGATCCTGATTTCCTGCTGGCCTCTAACATTCGATGAATGTTATGCTTTGAGTTCCCTGGTATTCTGATGGGACCATACCTGAGATTCCTGCTCCTAAGCCAGATGCCCATGCGTTGGAGGTTTGTTCTTAACTGTATGAACACAGTAGTACGGTTAGATTACCTTATTGTTGTCTTATCACTTATTTTCTTTGTGGCATATTTTATATTCGGTATTTATGGCATATTCTTCCTGTATCTTGTTACGTCCCTCTGAGGACCTGGTTATCTCTCTAGGTGTATGCTTCTGTGATATTGCAGGTGTTCTAGCCGAGGCCGTGATCTTCTCCATCCTTTCGAAGATGATTGTACTTGGCCCGTCCTGTTATTTTATTTATTCCTTCTTGTACATTTATTTGAGATAGTTGGTAGTGTACCTTGTCTCCGCCCAACTTTTATACAAATTATAATTCTGCATTGATTCCTATTTTATATTAATTGTTTTATTGTGGTTGAGATTAGTTTCATGGATTACTGTATTTCACAGCTTATGTATACATATGATGGTTCCATATGTTGGAGTATACTTCGTATGTATGCAGCTGGCATGGATACGTACTTAGCCCTAAGTATTTTGGGACTGGAGCGTTACACAGACAAAATAAAGTCTAACTAGATAATATCTAGACAAAGTATATAATGTCGAGATTAAAAATTCTCAGAATCATCATCATCAGCGCCAACATCACCACCATGTCCAGATGGACCAGCTTCAGAAGTGCCGGCTCCAGAAGGGTGTGGAGTAGCACCAGAACCACGGTACCAGTCATAAGCGTTACCGGGCTCAAAGAAGTTACGAACCGCCTCTTCCTCATAGTGGTAGCCCGATACAGCTGGATCTCGGGGAAAGAGAACTGGCAGAATGACCAGTCTGAGCAAACCGCAGATCCGTAAAGGAGTTTATATGAGCCTGAAACCAACTGGCATCTCGGAACTTGTGTTTCCTCGATGTGTCAGTAATAAACGCTCGCAAATCAGAAATATCCTGGTGAATACCCTCATAAGACATAGGGTAATCCTGTGGAGGTGGAGGTGGAGCAGTAGGAGGAACAGCTGCGATGTGACAAGAAAGCTAAAGATACTTGGGCTCAGAGTCACGAGTTCAAGTAGATAGATCAATCTCAAAATGCTGAAAGATGATTGGGAGGATCATCATGTAAGCAAGATTTTTGTTCCTTTCGCAACAATGATCTATCATCTGAATGATAGTCTTGGGGATAGAAAAAGGGATATCCTTATGAATATGATAAAGGGTAGACATCTCAAGGGTAGTCACATCGTCCTTTGAAGTAAATTTGGGCAAAATAGTGGAGTATACGATGCGATACAATTCATAAAAAAATAAGTTTAAATTAGCAGCTTTGAACTTACCAGAACAAACTCGATCAGGAGAGCAGAGTTCATTCTTGAAGCAGTTTAAGGTCGTGCCTATGGGGAATTCAAATTTTGTGATATCGTTTAGCGGAGCACCTTTATTTGGAATATCAAGGATTTTTGCTAAGTCGACATCATTAAACTGAACATCGGTTCCGGCGAGACGACTTTTAACAGTAAAAGTGTTAAGAGTGAAATTGCAAAAAAATAAACGAATAGCATTAGTTGTAATCAGATATGAATGAGTAACAAGATTATGCAATCCTAATGCTTCAAAGTATGTCCGATGGGACGAAAAAATAGTCCATTTAATCGAAGCACCGGGGCATATGTTGCGAATCGAAAAATTCGCATACCATAATAGCGATTTATCATGGGTTTGGAAGAAAAAACCTATTAAACGCCCCGTTTTCTATTTGGACGGGTGAAAAGAGGGATTCATGGATTGGATCCGAAGACGAGGCTTCTTCACTAGCCGACGTGTTCTTCCTCTTGAAGGGGTTAAAGTTCTTAGGCATTATTTCTATGAATAATATAGAAATTTGTGAAATTAAAAACGAGAGAAGGAGGAGGTTATACCTTCTAAGATTTGAGTATGTGGAAGAGAACAAAATACTCCGCATCCAAAATTTGGATTCAAATCTCCAAAAGAGTTAAGAGCAATGGGTTGGAGAAAAACTAGGATTTTGGAGGTTCGGACGTGGCTGCTTGCTGTGATTTGAGGGTTTTGGAGGAGATGAATAGGAAGGGACACTTCAGGTTCTGACTTAAAATAGCCGACACCAACAGAACTCGGGCCGAATTGGGTCAGAGTTCGCTTGGGGTTCTGTTGAGGTATTTTTTAGCAGAATTAAATGCAATGCCACTTTATATTCATCAATCCTTTTCAATTATTTAATTACAAGTTTAGTTATTTTAAATTTTAATTAATATAATTAATATTATTTATGAATTTAATTTTGTTACGCAGCTACTGTCTCATATTAGTTGTAGGGGTACTGTCCCAGCTAACGGAGGTTCACCGGGGAACACTTAAATACCGTTTCGCTTTAGCCATAGCCGTGGTGACAGACAGACCCTTTATAGGCTTGTATCGAAAACAGTTTTGCATATTAAAAAGTAATCAATAAAATAAAATTAATTAATATTATTGACATCTAAAATTTCTAATTCTCGACGAAATAATTGAAACGATCTTCCGCTAATGGTTTTGTAAAGATATCAGCCAGTTGGTTCTCTGTGTCTACATATACAAGGTCTATATCTCCATTTGTTTGATGATCTCTAAGAAAATGATGCCGAATCTCGATATGCTTAGTACGAGAGTGACATACAGGATTCTTAGTCAAATTAATAGTGCTAGTGTTATCACAAAAAATGGATATGTAGGAATACTGTAAATCAAAGTCTTCTATGGTTTATTTCATCCATAAAATTTGTGCACAACAACGTCCTACGGCAATATACTCAGCCTCAATAGTTGATAATGCGATAGAATTTTGCTTCTTGCTAAACCAAGAGACTAAAGTCTTACCTAGGAAATGACACGTGTTGCTAGTACTTTTTCTATCTACTTTGCATCCAGCAAACACTACAACAAAAAAGTGTTTTTACGACACTCAAAAAGTGTCGTCGATGACTTTCGATGGCACTTTTTTGGTGCTGTCTAGAGGGGGTGTCATAGAAAGTTTTAACTTTCAACGACACTCTGTAAGTGTCATATAATAACTTTACGATGACATTTCCTAGATGTCGTGTAATGCTTATTCCACAACACTTTGTTGGTGTCATCTTAGCGTGCCTCAATGACAGTTAATAAATGTCATCAAAATTATGACACTTTGCAGATGTCATCTAAAATGTTCTACAACATTTAATAAATGTCATTGATATGTTTCAAGACATTTCCTGGATGTCGTGTAATGCTTCTTCTACAACACTTCATTAGTGTCATCGTAGCGTTCTTCAATGACAGTTCATAAATGTCATCAAAATTATGACACTTTGTTGATGTCATCTAAAATATTCTACGACATTTAATAAATGTCATTGATATGTTTCACGACATTTTTATGTATCATGTAAACCGAGTTCAACGTCACATTTTAAATGTCATCAGTATATATATATATATATATATATATATATATATATATATATATATATATATATATATATATATATATACACACACCAAAACCAACCATGCTCACAAATAATTATCAAAACCAACCATTTACACAAATAATTAACCAAGAGCAAACCATGTTCACAAATAATTAACCAAACATGTTCACAAAAAATTAACCAAGAGTAATATATTAAAGAAGTTACAAGAATATAGGATTCAATTTGTTTAAGACTAACAAAGTCAATTACATAATATGTAAGAGTCCTACTAGAACTACTTCTTAGCATCCTCATCCGTACTAGAACTACTTCTTAGCACCTCATCCGTATTAGGACCATGTCTTGAGAACCACATTAAATGGACAAGAGTGTCAAGAGAAACCTGGAAAGAAGGAAAGGTTCAACTTATAAGCCATTAAATAAAATTGCAAGAAATCTGAAAACATGTAAGGATCCATCACAATGTCTAACTAGAAATATATAACTTGCATGGAGTTCAGGACTCATCGCAGTGACAACATGTTATTAGTATTGAGAAACAAATGTATCGGGAGTATAATGTATAAATACCGAAGCTCTCTGCTCCAAATTACTATTGGATTCATAACTTGAAATATGATAAAACTGCTTATTCTCTATATAAAAGTTTTTTTATACCATTAAGCAAGTGGAAAATGGCAATTGGTGTTGGAAATCATATCAGAATATATGTAGAAAGCTTGAGAGGTAAGGCTACCTTTCTCGGCCCCAAAAAATTAGTAAGGTCGTTACCCGCCTTTCCCTCCAATACCTGACTAAGCAAGTAACCTGTGCGTGAAAGATAAGCTTCAGGCTCTCCTCATCACTGCCACAAGATTATCATTCATTATATCATAAGCTATGCTAAAAATGTCAAACTCAACAATATCTTAAGCATTTACCTTAAGAAACTCCAGAAAGCATCCGAAAGGCCACGTTTTGTTCACAGAATCAGGAACTTGGAAAAAAGAAGTCGTTCACTTCATTTATCTGGATGCCAAAGGAAAAGAGTAGGAGAAGAAAATAATTCACAAATGAAAGAAAAATATGGAGAAAAATGGTCCCTCCCAAACCACAAGGATTCACTTTCTTACCCCAAGGGCTCCCAACTTCTTGGCATTTCCAAACATAAAAAAAAATGGTGAAAATTCCAATTTTCCAAAGGAAAAGAAACAACAATGAATTGTTTCCTTTACTTTCCTTTCCGCAAACCAAAGGTGGCCAAAGTATTTGGGCTTCATATCTGTTTCTCTCTGTCATTATCTGTCCAGTGCCTATGAACAAAATACTTGCTCAAGTCCAGGTACAAAAGGCTACAATAACATCCAAAACGAACTACAAAAGCAACATGTAAAGTATCTTTCTCTTCTGAGAAATAAATAGGAGTGTCAATAGTTTTGGTATACCGTATAAATGTGATGATGCAAGTATAACTTCATAACATATACATAAAGAAAGGAGAAGAAACTAAAATTTTAGTCTGATCCAACATACCATATAAGCGTGATGATGCAAGTATAATTTCATAACATACACATAAAGAAAGGATGAGAAAATAAAAATTCAGTCTGATCCAACATTGATGAATACCTTTCATCACTAGTTTATGGTGGGAACCTCAACTGATGTTTTAACCGATGCTTCAGAGAACAAACATGCAAAAGTCGTCGTGGATAATTTGACCCGAAGAAGCGACGTGCTACCACCCCAAATCCAAAGCAAGGATAATCATACAATAGTGAGGTCTTGCTTTAGGATTTAAAATTATTAGCTATAAAAGAAATCCAAATCACTCACACACACACACATAAATGATAAAGATAGGATTTCATGGCTAGACAGTTTGTATACTTCAATTTACTAGTGAGAATCCCCGCACCAGCTGACGTGCAATATAAAAAATGCAAACTTCAAGAAGTGGTATTAATATCTTTTAGCTGAAAGTGGGCTCAAGTAAAAATTAAGTACTGAAGAGCATCTTTAAGTAAAAATTAATGTAACAAGGAGTATTACACATGAGAATTGTATTCCCAAGATTACACCTTTTATTGCTTAAATTTTTATCTAAGAACACAATAGCAATGCTCTCCACTCCTCTCACTTTCTCCTGCTCCCCTAAATCTTATTTTGGCAGGCTTCTAGCTCTCGCTTACAACGAACAATGATACTATATGATTCTTATATTATGGCTACTCTTAGATCTTCCAATGCACTCATCAGATATCAATTAAGCTTATTGTTCATGTTTCACTTCCCTTGAAGCTTGTGTATCTATGGCTACATATTGATCCAAATGCAATAAGCTATTTATTTCCAAAATGTCTATGAAGTCGACTGCAATCCTTATAGGTACCATATGACAAAGGCACAAAGCTGCAAAGCCGACTGCAATCCTTATATAAAAAGGCGTATTACATCAGTTCAAGCATTTGAGCACCAAGATTCAGGCACTAGACTAATAAAATAAGGTACATATGCCTCCCATAAGATGATTACATACTAGAAAAAAAATACAAGATTATATATTAAGAATCTAGCATAACATATTGATGTGGACATGTCAAAATTAGATTGCAAATATCAAATAGCCATATGACCAGATGTTATTCTAAACAAGTATACCTAAGAGAGAAAACACAATTATAGGAAACTATACACTCAAAAGGAAAGTGTAGACGAGAGACTAACCTTATCTTTCTTAATGAGCTTACACCTTCAATAGCACCACAACTTTAGGAGACCTCAAGAAGAAGAGCAAATGTGACTTGGAGATGGATGTTGCCTACATACTTGCATTTACCCAAAAATAATAAAAAATGGAACAACAAGAATGATCACCAGTACCAGAGAGGATATTATTCAAATACTTCCACAGATCAACCACCAGTTCATCAGCTATGGTATTATCTTGCTTGGATGACAAACTCGAGATAACAAAGGAAACCCTGTGTAGTGATACAATAACAAAGGAAACCCTGCGGAGTGATTCTCTTTCTTAGCTAATTGTGTTAACAGTAGCCTATATAAATGGCTAGGAGAAACACATATTACCTAATTCATAGGCAAAAAACTACTATGTCGATTATTCAAAAGAAAAATGTGCTATATAAATGGGCCTGTATGACATATAGATAAACATGTCCACGAGTTCACTTACAAGACACAAATTTGAGTTTCAGAAAGATTATTCATGGCAAAAGTATTTGGGGCCATGATACAATAAATGAAAAAGGTAAAAGGGGAATGCAAGTTATTGCCAATCCTTCCATCATTAATTATCTTAATTATTTTATGATCACGAGCCTATCAATATTATGCACCAATAGATTTCAAAATTTTACCTTCAATTCCCATAAAGTAGCAAACATTTTTCCGTAGATCATGAAACTTGTGACTGGAGTTCTCTTGTCTATCAAGTGAAGATGGTAAAGATTTCTCAGGATTCAAGAAACAATCATTGCCTAGCTGTGCATCAAGAGTAGACTACATGTCAGCATGTCTTCATTAAAGAATAATATAATACAATAATAAAGATTGATAAGTAGAGCATAGCAAGCAATGGACGATTTTTTTTACTCATAATTTTGTATTCCTGGTACAAGGCATCAATCTCTTTGTGGAACTAACCATTCAAGAGCATCTTCAGTTCAGGTATCAGAATCTGTTCAAGAAAAAAAAATACTCTTTTGAACATTCCTAATACAAGTATCACATAAAATAGATTAGAAGAGGGAAAGCATACATTGAAAGTAAAGTCTGGTGACACACTATGCTCAATCAGTTTTTAAGCTTGCCACAGATGACATATAACCTGCATAAGAAAACCACCATCAATTTCTTGATTCTTCCCTCAAGTTAATGAAAAGAAAACAAAAGCAATCTTGGCAACAGTTTTTCACTGCCAACCATAGACATAGACAGTTCCACAAACAGTTAGCACAAGATTTATGCAAGGACGAGATTACTTACTGCATTGGGCTTTGTTCATTCACAATGCTTTTAGCTATGTTAGCAATTTTATCTTCCATCCTGTCAAGACAACCTGGTCTTCCATAAATGAGTGACTGCAATTCAAGTTAAAGAAACCACATTAGATTCTAAGAAGCCGATAAGTTTCAGTTACAAAGAGGAAAATATAAGGAACATAATATGTAGTTCATACTCTAATCTGAAGTTCCACAACAACATAAAAGCCTCTCATTCAAGTAGAGGATAGAAGGGAAAAAGATAAAAGCAGCATAATATTTGTATAAGATAACAACTTTAAACACATGGAAGAATGTTGCAGATGCTAATCCAATCATTAATAGAACTTATCAAAGAGAAAAGGCACTAACAAGTTAAACACAAAAACAAGGGTAGTTATAACATAGATGAAGATGATGTACATCCTTACAGTTAATCAGTATTCAGGACACTGATAAGTTTGGATGAAGAATCAAGGCATAGCTTAGGGTCTGCACCTATGTCGGACAAGGCAAAATGGTGCCCTTATCTTATCGTGTCCATACTTGTATTCGTGTAACATTGGTGATTTAACCGAACCTATTTGAAAATGACCGAACCTATTTGAAAATGCCCGTGTCCCATATATTTATTGTGTCCTTACCCATATCTGCATTCATACTCACGCAACATAGATCTGCACCAATTAAATGTGGTGAAGGAGTGAAAGAGGTAACATATGCATGTTGAATAAAGACCCATAAGATATCATCAGTTTCTATTAGCTTATCTAAATGAAAACTACGAGACCACAACAAAGCCTTTATCCCATATATTTGGGTTGCTACATGAACCCATGTCTTCTATTCAGTTCTGTTAAGGGCCATATCTTCTCTCACGTTAGCAGTTAGCAAAAGCAATATTCATTTTCAGTTCTACATAATTGTTTCACCTAGGAAAAAGGTTATTAGTTACTCAACTTAGCCAACACCTAAGAGAAAACTATTTAATTAGGACATCACTTTGATTGAGAAATGTAGTGACCAAATACCTGATTTGTGGTTGCAGTGATGATCCCAATAGGGAGCGTAAAGAAAATTATGATGCCACAGGCTAGCAGCATGCCCCACTATGGCAACTGAAGCTGGTCGATGTAGTACTCGCAAGCGAAGATCATCTAGGTAATGTTGGCAGTGAGGATGCAGATGAACCACCACTCTGGCACTTACTTGTATTTGCTCATCAGCCTTGTGTGCACGTCCCTTCTTCTCTTGGAACGCAGATTTTCTCAGTTGCCATATCTCTCTATAGCATACCAATGTACTATGTAAGTATCTTCCTTTTTTTCAGAAAATTACATAGCAAATGTATAGACTGGCCAATCTTTTACTTCTACATCTGGAAATAGTACAGTGGGTGCATGATGATGAACTTAACTGCAGAATATGATTAGGAAGACAGATTTGTACTAGACAGAGATAGTAACTCTCTATTGCACAATTGCTTAGTCGAAGTTGACTCGACACACACATATAGCCTTCGAATATACTTAGATATGTCATCCAAGAAAATATTGGAATTGAAAGATAACTCGTAATATTGGCCGATACCGATCCGCTATATAAAAAATTTGAAATTCCCCAAGTTTCTACTTAATTATTTGACTAGGAGTAGGAGACACTTCAGCATCATTAGTTTGTTCGGACACGGACATGGATGCGGTACGACACGGCTCGACACGACATGACATTTTTTGGAGCATTGGCAATAGATGGTCGAATTAAACATAAAGATCTAACGATCTCGGTCCACAATGGAGGAGAGCAATTACCATCTTCTTACGGTTGACGCGGGCATCACGGGTGCCCTTGGCAGAGTTTACGGGCTTCGTGACGTATCCCCCTTGTCTGTACCGCACAAAGAAACATGGCCGTTACCAAACCAGTCAATCAGCACTGAGCAACTAAATCACTTTAAAAAGAGAGAAAAAGAGAAAATGGAAGTGATGAAATTTGGAAGCACGCACCATTGAGAGAGGAGTCCTGTGGAGGTTCCTTGCTGCTTTGAGGCAAAGCAGCTCTTGTGGGCCTTGTTCACCTGCGAGCGAGAGCCTCCCATCGTGATCGTCTTCTTCCTCCGCAGCTCTCAGTCGCCACTTCTGATTAGGGTTTTTTTTCAGAAGGGGAGAAGGAGGAGGAAGAAGAAAAAAGAGAGGAGGGGGAGAGAGAGCTCCGGTAGCGAGAAGGCTCACATCGGCGCAAAGGCGAAGCGGATCTGGCCGGCCTGGATGTTCCTGAAGGGGGCGGATGCGACTGCAAAAACTGATGGAGGCACCAGGGGCCAACCGGCGACGCTTGGCGCTGGTGCGACGTCCGCGCAGGTCGGCAGAGGCTCGACTTGCCAGAAGCGATCGGTGGCCCGGTTCGGCGAGGTGGTCCGCGCCGCGTCGAGGCTTCTCCGATGCGCCCAGATTTAGGGAAATATGAGAGAAAAGAGAGAGAAGAAAGAGTAAAAAATGGA
>JANAVB010036743.1:0-118504 GCA_029216955.1 Iris pallida | reverse complement strand
ATCTCTTTTTAACTGATGCCACGACATCATGAGCACCCATGGATTTTAAGACCGTATGGACCAAGCTTTCAGGTGGAGCTTATGCTTGCTTGGAACAATTTGAGGTTGGTAGTCTCATTGTTTGTGTTGTATGAGATAGAATGCTTGCCTATTTACAGTTGTTCTGCTGGCATTGCTATTTTTTTGTTTCTCAGTTAGATTGTTATTTGCTATTCTTTTTTCTCAGTTAGATTACTGGAGAAGTGGATTTATTTCCTTCCTACTTGGACAAGTGGATTTGTTCTTCACATAATGCCAGGAATGGTATGAAATTCAGCTAGTTCTTTTTACATGATTGATGTTAATACAACATGATACTAACTTTATCACATGTTGAACCATATATGTAAGATGAGTAACTCCCTAGTTCTCTTTCAACTATGCTTTCAAATCCATTTATTTGAATGGGTACATGAAAATGAAAAGAATGATTATCGACATGATGATAGTAAATTTCTATCAACAGAACCTGAGAAGACATGAAGATATATATTCAAGGAACAATTGGCAAATAGATGATATAATGAATCTTGGCAGGATTAAGGTAAAAGTTCGACCTATTATTTTCTCTTTCATGAATCTTTCTTATTGTAAGACATAATACCTAAGAATGACAAATGATTCAGACATGGTGCTTATTCACAAACAAGTTCGGTGGAGATAGAGTGCATATGCAATAAAGCAGATGAAAGCATCCTATAAACAACCGCGATTAGCATTAAGTCAAGAGCTGGAGCACCCGAACAGATGGTTGTCTTGGTTATAATAAATCATGGTTCATCAACCTGTGATCCCAATCATTTTGAGGCAGCCCCAATCATTTGAGACAGCATCGATCCCGATTGAAGACTTCTTCCCTTGCAGTCCCAACTTAAGACAGTTTTTTCATACAATAATTTGTAGTAGCAACAACATTAGAAATTATTTTTTAAAGTGTACAATTATATTTTCGTTGTTGATGTTATTTATTATTTATAAATTTTAATTTATATATATACTTTTGATGACATTTTATAAAGATTAACTTTTAGAAAATATTATTAGTTGTTTTGTATTAAGTTGATATGTTTGGTTGATTTAATGGAGCTCTTGGATGTTGATTTAAGGTATGTGTAAATTTTTTGCACCATTTATTATGTTGTTTCAATAGAGGAATAATCAAATTTGTCGTTCAAACTAAAAAACGGAAAGCAAAACTAAAACTAAAAAAACAGAAACATTAATAAAGCGTTTCAAAACTAGCCACGAGAATAATACAAAAGCGTTGTAAATTATATTTAGGAACAAGCCTAAAGCGTTTCAAAATGATATTTAGAAACGTTTCAACGGCGTTCCAAAAATAATTTAGTAACGCATTATATATGTTCCAAAATCTGTTTTAGGAACATCTTATAAATGTTCCAAACTTAATTTAGGAACGCTTTATAACCGTTTCAAAAGTTGCAACGCCACTTTTAGGAACAATTATGATATGTTCCTAAAATTATTAGGAACATATAAAAATTGTTCCTAATTGTCTTTTTTGGTGTAGTGACAACCTCCTGGCTTTGAAGATTTTCAATTCCTTCATCATGTTTTCAAATTACACAAAGCCCTTTATGGCCTCAAACAAGCTCCTCGTGCTTGGTATGAGCGTCTTAGTTCTTTTCTTATCTCTTACAACTTTTCTAAGGGCAAAGTTGACACTACACTTTTTTTTATCAAATCTCTTAATGGCACACTATTGTTAGTTCAAATTTATGTCGATAATATTATTCTTGGTTCCACTAACAATGCATTTTGTGTAGAATTTACTAAAGTAATGCATGATGAATTTGAAATGAGCGTGATGGGAGAACTATCCTTCTTTTTGGGTTTGCAAATCAATTAAGGCCCCAAAGGAACCTTCATCAATCAAGCCAAATACACAAAGGATCTCCTCAAATGCTTCAAACTTGACTCATCCAAATCAATGAGGACTCCTATGGCAACAACGACAAAACTTGATAATGATGAAGACGGTATCTCGGTCGACATTCATAAGTATCGAGGTATGATCGGGAGCTTACACTATTTAACTGCTAGCCGACCCGATATTATTATGTTTAATATTTTTATTTGTGCACGATACCAAGCAAATCCAAAAGAATCGCACTTATGTGTTGTAAAGCATAGTTTTCGGTATCTCAAAGGCACCATTAATATGGGACTTTGGTATCCGAAATCTTCATCTTTTGAGCTTCTCGGCTTCTCAGATGCAGATTTTGCCGGATGCAAAATTGACCAAAAAAGTACTAGCGGCACATGTCAATTTCTTGGAAAATCTTTAGTATCGTGGTTTAGTAAGAAACAAAATTCTGTTGCTCTTTCAACCACTGAGGCCGAGTGTATCGTGGCCGGCTGCTGTTGTGCACAAATTCTTTGGATGTCACAAACACTTGTAGATTATGGTATCTCTTCTACTTGTACTTCCATTAAATGTGATAATACTAGCTCTATAAATCTCACAAAAAATCCAATTTTCACTCACACACGAAGTACATTGAGATTAGACACCATTTTCTTCGTGACCATCAACAAAAAGAGGATATTCGCCTTGATTTTATTGACACTACTTATCAATTGGCCGACATCTTCACCAAACCTCTCCCGGTGAATCGTTTCGTTTTCTTTGCCGAGAATTAGGCATTATTAATCTTGATATCTAGCTCTACTCAGACGGCACACCGGCGGCATACGACGGCATTCCGGCGGCATACCGATTCGTGTTCAAAAACAACTTTATGTGCGCATAATCGGTATATCGTCGGCATCCACCTGCATGTCGACGACATACCGTCTGCGGCGGAGACAGACGGTCGACATAACCGCTATCGGGCCCCACCAACCTCTTCTACTCTTTCTTTTTCAAATATTTTCAAATCCCTTCATTTAATTCCCATTCCTTCATTCCTATCCTTCATTAACTACCCATCTCTTCAATCCCATCCTTTCACATCCCTCTTTCTTTTCAAAACCCCTTTTATTTATTATTTCCCCATCAGTACCATCACTCTCCTCTTCTCTTTATAACCACAACTCCTTCTTCTTCCTCCTCTCCACAATCCTTCACTCCCTCTTCTTCCTCCTACCATCAAACTCCATGGCCAATCTCAAAAGACCTCGCTCCACCTCCGTTTTCAACCCATTCACTCCGGTGTCCCTACCCAATGGCGCCTATGATCCCAAGATCTTCAAATCTGCCCTTGCTGCCGATGCATGGTTCCATCACTTTGCAAACCACGCTATCTACAAAGGAAAGGCTATCAATTGGAATGTCTTCTCTGGCCATCTGCCACTTTTTGAGACCGTCGATCTCTCATCTCTTCTGCGTCGGCAAGTGCCTGTTTATCCGACGGTAGTACGACTCTTCTACTGCAACCTTGTTCCTGATCTGGCCAACAACGCCATCGAGACCATGGTCAATGATCGCCATTTTTGCCTCACGGCTCGCGACATTACGGAGATTCTCGAGATACCAAATCGTGGGGATGCTCTTCGACCTTGGCCGATCTCTATCCTACCGCTGAAGTCTCCTTCGATGAGTTCTGTGGTATTATCTACAAGGGACCGAATCCTCCTGCCATTCCGGCCATATCGAAGCAGTTGGAGCCCTTCTATTACGAGCTCTATCGGATCATCTGCCACATGTTAGCCCAATGATTATATCATGTTTTTGAATATGGCTAATTATCAATTAAGTTTAACATAATGATGTCACTAATATTCATGTAATCATTATCTTGTTGCTACTTAAACTTAGCATTGTCCTAATATTAGTATTGTCCTAAATGTTCTATATCATATTGCTATATTTGTATCATATTGGTTTGTTTGTCTAACATGTATTGTAGACATGCAGTAAGCATGATCAAGTTTTGTCAAACCAGGACATATACAATAGAGAATTATTGATGGGCCAAAGACGGCGTCATACAAGAAGCTTTCTCTGAACCGCCTAACGACCTATCCGGAGCCTCGTATCGGGGGTTGAAAAAAGTGTCTTCAAGTCTGCTCAAATATTTGAAGAAAGGCGTCATCAAAGGGCTCTTGGTTTTCCTATTTCATCAATATATTTTTTTATATTTATTGAGTCTAGGAATACGATGTACACTGCATCGTACTGGCAAATAGGCTACCCAAGAAACGTTTTTAAAATATCCTTTCATTTTGAAAACTAGCCCACTTACAAAAGCCCAAACTACTTCCTAACTGCCTGACTTTTCAAAAAGCCCAAAAACTAATTTACAAAAATCCTGACAGAACTCCAACAGAACTCGGCCAGAGTTTGGCCCAAATTCGTCCAGAGTTCGGCCAGAGTTCGGTTAGTGAACGTTGCTTTTTGAACTTGGTCTTCCTGCAGTTACGGATCCCAACGAGATTTTTTCAATCGAGTTCTGTCAGAATTTTGCCCGAATTCTGTCAGAATTTTGCCTTTGGAAAAACTATAAATAGAGAAAGATTTCGATCATTTCAACTCTCTCATTCACTTTCATATCTCTTCTCTATAAGCCTACTACTTCTTTCAAAGTATTCTGAGCTATTCATTTTCATATCCCAAGCCAGTTACAATCCTTTAGTCGATTTGCCAGTGCGGTACGGTCTAGAAGTTTCAGAGTGATTGTAATCAGAGGCTTGATTGAAGTTAGACACTTCACAATTGAAGTTGGTCGAGTACTTCGGATCAAAGCTCGCTTTGTAGAAGTTGCAAGAACTTCGGATGAAAACTTGTGGTAATTTTCCATAGTGTATTCAACTGGAAGCTAGAGTTCTTCCGACTGGACTAGTCCTCACAAGAGGAAAACCAGTATACATTCTTGTGTTGTGTTTGCTCTCTACTCTCTACTTTTCATTTACATATCTGTGATATATATTATCTGTGATCTTGTTACTAACTTTTAAATAGTTAATTTCCGCTGCCTACTCTATTCACCCCTCCCTCTAGAGTATTGTGCTTTATAACTCGTTCCTACAATCGGTCCTACACCACACTGTTTACCCCAAGTCCGGCAACTACGATGCTATCACCAATGATGCTCTAGTTTGCATGTATTATTTGTACTCGAAGAAGACTTGATTATTCTCCAAGACTCTCCTCAACGCCTTCTACTCTGTCCTTCCTGCGGGAAAACAATCACTTAACTATGGCGCCTTCATCACCCTAAATTTTGAGGCCAAAGGCGTGGATCTCTCTCTGCCAATCGGACGATGTTCCTTCATTTCTTGCCGTCTCCCGCTCTAACCCCTGGTGCCTCCGCGTCTCATGCTTCATCCTCCCATGAACCCCAGCCTACTTCTCCTGCAGCGGCGCCTTCTGTGCCTCCTCCATCTGGCCGTTTTAATGCCGCTGACCCAGCAGCATTTTGATATGCGTATGGCTCAGACAGAGGAGTAGATGAGGGCCAATACCCGCGGCCTCAGGAATCTCATTCAGAGTCGCTTCCATGACCAAGCCTACTTCATCCAGCAGACTCTTCAGGACCACAATCTTTATCTGGATCTTAACCTTCAGGATCCTCAATTCCAAGGCTCCCGATTCTCTGACCCCAATGCTTACGGGTTCATGTACCCCGATGGTGTGGATCCCTTCAAGCCTTTTACGAGACTCCGGGTGGTGAGGACGATGATCCAGCAGATCAGTTTCTACGTTCTCCTTTTGTGGATGGTAGAATAAAGAATTGGTGTCAGTATCTAGTGTGTGTCTTTTGAGGTCCTGCAGAACCAATGGTTATGTTTAGATGTCTTGTGTGGTCCTACGGGGACCATTTTTTTCCTGCTTTCCTCTCGTTAGTGAGAGTTTAATTATCTTTCTGTTTATGAACTATCAAGCATATACTCTTCCAAATTTGACAATCAAATATATGCATGCTTTCGTTTACTCTTAAGCTCTCATGTTTTCTTGATAAGTACTTGATTTTCCATCTTTGATTAAGTGACAGAGGAGGAGAAAACATATTGAGGGGGAGTAGTCTACCTACGGGGGAGTTAGTACTCCATGATGATGCTATCTCTCTGTTTTGTCAATTATCAAAATGGGAGAGATTGTTGGCACAATTTATTTTGATAACGTTAACAGCATCTTCATGATTTAGTTTTCTATATATTTCAGCTAACAGATAATCTCTCAAGCTCTCATACAAAAAGATATGTCCATTCAAGCCAAGTCATCAAAGCCTTATGGAAGTCCTTAAAAGAAGACTGAAGAAAAGACTAGCGCACCTCAAAGACAGCTCTCAAAAGATTCAAGATTTCGAGTATGTACAAGGTCTAGGTCTTTCTGTATAACACCTAAGGTTGGATGACAAACATAAAGCTCTTTCTATTTTTAAGTCAAAAATCAATGTCTAAATAAACGGCATACCGACGGTATACCGCTGTGTACTGACGGTATACCATTTCTGAACCAGAAATATGTTCTGTGACGAAACTCGGCATACCGATGGCATACTATAGTACACCGACGGTATACCGTTTTATGAGCCACAAAATATTCTGTGACGAAACTCGGCATACCGACGACATACTACAGTACATCGGCGGTATACCATTTTGTGAGCCACAAAATATTGTGACGAAACTCGGCATACCGATGGCATATTACAGTACACCGGCGGTATACCGTTTTGTGAGCCATAAAATGTTCTGTGACGAAACTCGGTATACCGACGATATACTACAGTACACCGACGGTATACCGTTTTGTGAGCCACAAAATGTTCTGTGACAAAACTCGGTATACCGACGGCATACCGCTTTATACCGACGGTATACCGACTTCGTCAGATTTAATTTTTGAATGGACAAGGTACTAGCATTAAATGCTCCCAACGATTAGATTTATTATCATTACTGTTCCGAACGGTATGCCGACGATATGTCGGTCCATACCGACGACATGCCGTCCGTATTATGTTCAGGAGCATTAAATGTTATTCTTTCTTGGTTTTCTATATAAATGGATTCCTTCTTCTCATTGAAGGTTATCCACTTAAGCTATAAATTTTTCAACAACCGAGAGCTCCACCATTACTACTCTACCCAAGCTTTTAATTGTCATCCAATCCTAAAGTGCTAGAGTATTCAAGAGTTATAATTTTCGATCTTCAAGTGTTGTAGAAGATCAACAGCTTCTTTTTTTTTCCTTTTGAAGTTGACGAGCCTTTGTAAGAAAACTCGTGTGTAAGAAGTTGGCGAGTTCTTCGGATCCAAACTCGTGTTGAAGTTGACGAGTTCTTCGGATCCAAACTCGTGTGTAACTATTTACTCAATAGTGGATTTAAGCCGGAGAGAGTTCCGGGACTGGATTGCCTCTAAGGAGGAGACCAGGATACATCGAGTGTTTGATTCTCTCTATCTCTCTCTCTCATTTACTTCAGTAAAATAGCTTCTTGTGTTAAGTAATATTTTATTTTCCTATTTACCCCCCTCTAGGTTCTACAGAATCATCGTATATTATATTGTTACATCTTATGTCTCATGATTCGTTTAATTAAACTAAGGAAATATAGAAAGCTCACTAATGATAATCTATGCTTGAATTTGAATTAATAATAATAATAATCGGTGATGTGGGTTTTAGATAGTTGCTCACCAATACACAACAACGTATGTACTGACCTATATCCCCACAGGTGCTGCGAACCAAGGCGGCATACAAAGGACTTTAGGCGCATCTAGTTACACCGAGGGCTTCTCGCACTCTTGAAGCTTTGTTCATATTTTTTTGAAGCTTCCCCAAGTGCATTTTGAAGACTCAAGCACAAGTGTATTTTTTTAAAAAAATTAGTAAAGAGATGTGATGTATAAAATAATGTATATTATTTTGTTATTCAAGTTGTAAGTCAGTACGATACCCTTTACTCAACTGTATCAATCCTACGTAATGATGTAACTTATCAAAGAAGAGTATATTTATGTGTTGTGCCATGTCATTGTTTATTTTTCTCTGCTTAACTTCTATTGCAATCTCTATAAAACTTTGATGTTTCAAAACATACACGAGCATGTCTTATACAAGCATAACTTAGACTTGTATGGTATCACATCCAGTAACGACTTATCGATTCGAGAGAATCATAGTGTGACACCACCAACGCTCAATTAGACTTAAGATCATCTACAAAACGCAACTCATCAAGTAACAAAGTCAAAGACATTGACCAAGGCCTTTGGGTAGCTAGTTAGCTCGCATGTGTAGCGAATCTTCTGGTTGTCACGTGTCATGCTCTCTAAATCACTTCTCATCACTATAATTATATAGTTATATATTTTTATTGCAAGATTAATATAATCCACATTACCTAACCTAATTAAAATTTAGAAAAATATACCTGTCCAGAACATATCAATCTAGATATGTGGGTCTCTCGCACTGCTTGATAATGGTGTAAGTAGTGGGCCCACCTGAAATACATCTATCATTTTGCCAAGTCATCTGTAAAATAATCGTTGTAAAAATGATTATTGCTATATTTTAGAATTTTAGAGTTGGGGTTAAGATTTGGGTTTTAGGGTCTTAGGGTTAGGGTAAGGTATTAGGATTTTAGGGTTATGTTAGTGTTTTAGAATTAGCTTATGAACAAGATTAGAATTTATGACTATGATTAGGGTTCGGTTGAAGGTTAATACTTTATGGTTGTCTTAGGGTTAGGATTAGCCAGGGTTACGAATTTGTAGGAACATAGACTAACTAATTAAAAAATAAAAAATAAAAAATAAAAAATAAAAATAATCATACTAAAAAAGTAAAATTAATTAAAAATTAATTAACTGATTCTGTTTGCTGCTTTTTGCTTCCTCTTCTTTCTCCTCCCTACTTCTTGTTTCTTGCTTCTTCTTCTTCTTCTTCTTCTTCTTCTTCTTTATATTTTTTTGCATTGTTGTTGTTTCTTTATTTTTCTCTCTTTGTTGTGGTCGCCTTTCTATTCCTCATTCCCTTATATAGGTGTGGATAAGGAACAAAGATACCAACGGTTGGTTTTACGACCGTAGATATTAACTTTTACTTTAAAAAATAAGACAAAGAATACGCTAACCCATCTATTTTGCAAAACGTGCTAGTTCGACTAGCACATTCCTTGCTTATTATTATTTTTCAGAAATTGCGTCCGTTCGACTGGCGCATTGTATATGTATAGATAATTTGGCAAAATTCTTGTCCCTATAATCAATTTTTGTTGATTTCATGACCCTACAGAAAAATTTCTATAAGTTAATTGGGGGATTCCGGGTTGAATTTTTAGTTTTTTGAGATATTCTAAGCAAATATCACAACAAGAAGTAACCTCATTTATTGTGTCGTAGTTCATGTAGGAGGGATTGAGTTGTGCATTCTACTTTCCTTTTTTCTTTTTTGAGGATGTGGACAGGAAGTGCTCCCACCTTTTTTTTAGTTAAATGTTATTAATTTTGTTAATAACAAATAATTAATTTATAATAAGTGTAATAATTAGTAATAGAATTTAATTATCAGTTTAGCTAAATATTATTTCATAATAAGTAAAGACACTACAAAATATAGTAAAAACACATTAAAATAGTACAAAAATACTAATATTATTTAACAGATTACAACTACTTAATAAAATATTTGGTGATATTGATTATTAATACTTACATTAAAAATTAAAAATTGATAAGTAATTTCCAATTTAGCTAAATACTTAAATATTCTTTTATTAGTATCCTTCGTAATTAAATATTCAAACACGAAATTATGAATTTGCTCACTCTCAAGTTAAAAAAGTATCATCTATCCTAAAATTGAAAGTAGCTAAAGACCAAAAAAAGATATTGAAAGTAGCTAAAGACCAAAAAAAAAATCAATTTTACCAGAAGAAGTCAAAAGCAATCATTACACTAAACCAAACAATCCCTTAGGCCTCGTTTGGTTCGCGGAATCTCCCGGTTGGAAAAGGAAAGTGATTACTTTTCTATGTTTGGGCGTCCAAGGAATTGAGGAGGAAAGAAAAGTGATTCCCAATGGAAGGGAAATTAGGGGGGAAAGTGATTCCATCCATCCAAGGAAGGAATCACTTTCCCACATTGAAGTATTCACTTTTCTTTCCAAATTTCTTGGCATTGCCAAACATCGGAAAGGAAAATCAATAGGAATTAAAGTTTCCCAAAGGAAAGGAAATGACAAGGAAATGATTTCCTTTCCATTCCATTCCGCGAACCAAACGAGGCCTAAGTGATTCTTGCAAAAAGAGAGAGTCAATGCTATAGGTGAAAGTATTTTATTTTATTTTTGAGATGTCCGACATTACGTATAAAACTTTGTGCATGTTGCATTGTATGTTTTTTGTGTCCACTGCCCCTAACACCCACCATTTAACTACGACACGTAGATGCATCGACTGGCAGTCAGACCAAGCACATAGTGCTCGTGGACCTCGGTGGGCATACGTGCACTGCACTTGGAACGCGACTGTGACCCCGACGATTGCGATTTGCGAAAGCTAAATAGTTCACTCAATTGCAAAGGCCTCATTCACCTGCAGGTTAAGGCCGGCCACGACCCTTGTGGGTCTCGTGTAAGATAAATTATTCAGTGGGTAGCAGTGGTGGACTCTTGACATGACACATCATGAAATAGTGAAATAGTGATATTGAAAGAGTGAAAGAAAGTGGTATTTTATGACACAATTCGTGGAGAGTCGAACCTCACTGTCACGTGGTGAGTCCGATCTCTTCCACAAATACAAAACCAAAGGTTTAACAAGTGTTATACTTGATTGCTCAACTGATAAATAAAAGAGTTGGAACACTCTTAACATGCACATGCACATGAGTCGGTAGCAACAATTTGATGGCACATCTGACCGGAAAGGAAACAAGATAATCTAATAATTGCGAACAAAATATCACAAATTTTAATTTGTATTCGCACCAAGCCCAGTCACGACAACCCTTGGTGTACACCAACTTCGTACCTATCGGTAAAGACTGCCCAATGTTGGATTGCGCAAACATCAACATAAATTTCAGAAAATTTACTATAGGGTGCCGAACTTTAGAGAAATTCGAGAGACAATAACAGCTTTGAGAAAATTAGAAGCAGGAGAACATTCCGCCAGACGGTCTGTCGGAATTGGGAGGGGAAAGAAACTGTGGGTGGGTGGGCACGGGTTGGTGATGGATTTTTTTTTCTTCTGAACATTGTTCTGTTGGTGATTTCTTTACATGGAGAGAGCTTGCTCTCAACATGCCTTGTAAAAGTTTAGTCCCACATCGGAAATGCACCATGAGTTATCTCAACATATATACTTGGTTGTGTTGTTGAGAGATGCACATAGGGTGGTGACCCTAAGGAGGGAACCATGTGGGTGATTTTACTAGGAGGTAAGAATAAGGCTCCAAGGATTAAGCATTAATGCTTTTGTCATTCTCTTGGATTAATTCCGTTTGGAGCTAAGCCCCAAAGGGGCTTAGCGACTCGGACTCGGACTCGGGCTCATGGACTCGCACCAGGCTGACTGTGCATACTACAAGTCAGTTATGGAAAGACTGATTCAATGCGATTAATTTAGATCCACTTTTTGTGGGATTTAATTCAATCTTTCCATAAGATTTGAATTAATTTCGTTGCTATCTTTGTGGGATTTGAATTAATTTTGTTGTCATCTTTGTGGGATTTGATTCAATCTTTCCATAAGATTTGAATTAATTTCGTTGCCATCTTTGTGGGACTTAATTCAATCTTTCCATAAGATTTGAATTAATTTTATTGCTATCTTTGTGGGATTTAATTCAATCTTTCCATAACTGAAAAGGCGGTTAGGGTTTCCACCCTCTCTCTATATATACTCTCTTCTGGCCTCCTTTGTGAACTACTACAAATTTTATAAGTCAGAAAAGATAGAGAAAGATAGGGAGTTGCTGCCGCCATTGCAAGTCCATCCGAGGAGTCAGAACAGAGGTGACTTCGAGCGTTCCACAAGTTCTTCAACTTGCTGGTTCCTGGAAGCAATTCGTGTGAGGCAAATCTTGCTTTGAGCAACGGTGTTTTGACACCCCAGCAACTTTTCTTTATCTCATCTTTTTCTACATTATTGTAACTCGTTCTGTCCCAATTATAACACGTTTGCAAGGAAGAACGAGAGATCTTCTCTTCTCTATTTTCCTCCTTCATATTGTAATCTGGCTATTTGGTTTTTTGCATCATCGTAGATCTTGAGTTTGATCTTTGCAAAGTTTTTTGTGTGACATCTCAGATCTCGATTGCATCAGTTTTTCATGTTTGGTCAAGCCCCGGGACTAACAATCTCAAAGCAAGATCCTTGTAGATGGAAAACATTAATGCTTCGCTCGTCCAATCGGACTACTGCAAGTTGGAAAAGTTCGATGGAGAGCATTATCAAGTCTGGAAGAGGAAGGTTTATCTAACTCTTCAACTCAAAGACGTTGATCATGTACTGTTGGAGGAAGAACCTTCTGTTCCAGACACTGAGTCTACTGCCACAATCAATGCGGCTACCAAACTCCAGGCCAAATAGAGAAAGGAAAATAGCATCTGCAGGCTTCTCATCATGAATGCTATGGAGGATTCTTTGGCAGAATCCTACTCGAAGAAGGAATTTGCCAGAGACAGATGAGAGTCTGTAGAAAAACTGTATGAAGAAGACAGGAACATGAGCAAGATGTTTGTGGTTGAAAAATATCACAAATTGTTCTTTGAGGACGAGAAGTCCATGTTGCCACAGGTGAAGGAATTTCTGAAGCTGCGTCAGAAACTGGAAGACGAAGAGATACCCCTTCCCGACAAGTTTGTCGTTAGAGGGATCATCTCAAAACTTTCTGCTGGATGGAGTACCTTCTATGCAAGGATGCTCAGAAAGAAGCTAGACATTAGCTTGGGAGATCTACTTTAAGAGATCCATGTTGAGGACGAGATGCGTTCCCAACAGAAGATGGACACTCTGTCCAAACAGTTGGCTAAGGCCAATCTAGTGCAGACGAGAGATCCCAAGGGGAAGCAGGCGGCTTCTCATCACAAGAAGAAGGACTTCACCAATCTAAAAGTGAAGGGTCCTTCATTCAAGCAACAGAAGTCCAAGTCCCAAGTGACTTGTTTCAATTGTGGCAAGAAAGGCCACTACAAGAGTGAATGCAGATCCAAGCCTAAACAATCAGAGAAAGGTGAGCCTAGTAAGGTTTTATTGGTTTCTAACATTGTTGCTATGATCGCACAGGTCACAACTGTGGGGGTTGACTCTGACTGGTGGATAGACACTGGTGCGACTTGCCATGTCTGTTTTGGCAAGGAATGGTTTGTCACGTACCAGCCGATATCTGAGAAGGTTGTCATGGCGAACCAGGCCCAAGCTGAAGTTCTGGGGATCGGGACTGTGGAGCTGAAACTCACTTCTGGGAACACTCTGACGCTTCAAGGTGTGAAGCATATTCCGGTGATTGCCAAGAACCTGATCTCTGGGAGCCTGTTCTGTAATGCAGGCTTGAGGATGGACATCAATGCTGGTCAGATGGTGATGTCCAAGACGGAAACATACTTCGGAAAGGCTTATCAAACCAAAAGAATATTTAAAATTTAGCTTGTCAACCAGTTTGATGACATTAATGCAGTTGTATTTTCTGATTATTCTCTTGAGTTGTGGCATAATAGACTAGGACATGTTCATTGTAAAAGAATTAACAAAATGTCTAGTCTTGGACTTATCTCCAAATTTGGGGGTAAGGTGGAGAAGTGTGAAGTATGTGCTCAGACGAAGATCACAAGGAAACCCTTTCATCGGGTCAATCGAAGCACAGATCTTCTGGAGTTAGTACACTCCGATATCTGTGACTTCAAACATTTCTCCACGAAGGCCGGGATGAAGTATTTTATAACCTTCATCGACGACTTCTCAAAATACGCGTTCGTCTACTGCTCAAGACTAAAGACGAAGCTTTCGAGAAGTTCAGAGAGTTCAGGGCCGAAGCTGAACGGCAGACTGGACAACAACTCAAGAGGTTAAGAAGTGATCGAGGTGGGGAGTACAGGTCTCATGACTTTGCATTATTCTGCAAAGAACATGGAATCATATGCGAGACTACTGCTCCATATTCTCCTCAATCCAACAGAGTAGCAGAGAGGAAGAACCGAACATTAACAGAAATGATGAATTCAAAGCTGCTTACTGCAGGTCTTCCAAAATGCTACTGGGGAGAAGCTGCATTAACGGCCACCTTCATTCTGAATAGAGTGCCATATGCAACTTCGAACGTAACTCCTCATGAACTCTGGTTCAAAGTCAGGCCAAACTTGAATGTCATTCGAGTGTGGGGGTGTCTGGCATATGTGAAGCTTCCAGATCTAAAGATTCAGAAGCTGGGGACAAAGACTACGAAGGCGATCTTCTTGGGATATGCCGAAAAGAGTGATGCTCGGAGATTTCTTGATATTGAGTCAAATCATATCATCGAATCTTGCGATGCTGAATACTTTGAAGACAAGTTTGCAAAAGACAAAAACATTGTTCTTTCGGACATTCCAAAAAATAATGTAGGTGCAAATGAGACTGAAATCTCATACGGGCTAGTAGTCCAAGAAGAAGTTGTTTATGAAGTAACTCTTGTACCAGAACTTGCAGAGCCGTCAGCAAAGCGAGCGAGGAGACCTAAAGACTTTGGAGATGAATTTGTCACCTATCATGTGGAAGCAGATCCGCTTACCTATGATGAGGCGATGAAGACCAGAGATGCTATCTTCTGGAAGGAGGCAGTGAATGACGAGTTTGACTCTATCACCTCCAATAACACATGGGTGTTGGTAGATCTACCTGAAGGAGAAAAGCCCATCGGATGTATATGGATCTTCAAGAAGAAGATGAAGACAGATGGAACTATTGACAAGTTCAAGGCCAGGCTGGTAGCCAAGGGATTTTCTCAGAAACAGGGAATAAACTACTTTGACACGTACGCTCCAGTAGCTCGGATGACCACCATCAGGATGTTAATCGCTCTAGAAGCCATACATAAGTTGGTGATATATCAGATGGATGTAATGACGTCATTCCTGAATGGGGAGCTGACCGATGAGATTTACATGCAACAGCCAGATGGATTTGTCGTCAAAGGTCTTAAAGACAAAGTCTGCAAGTTGGTGAAATTATTGTATGGTTTGAAGCAAGCTCCCAAGATGTGGCATGAGAAGTTTGACAAAGTTATTAGGTCAAACGGCTACAGAGTCAGCGAGACGGACAAATGTGTTTACACAAAGTTCGCTGATAGAAGAGGAGTCATCGTTTGTCTGTACATGGACGACATGCTAATCCTAGGGACGGATATAGGCTGTGTCACGGAGACAAAGAAGTTCCTCTCAACCAAGTTCAGTATGAAGGACTTGGGGGATATAGATATCATCTTGGGCATAAAGATCATCCGACAGACACTGGAGTAGCGCTATCACAACACACGCTATGGGTATAAGGATCTTCCAGGGATCGATACGCCATACAGGTGTGATCAGAAGCTGGAGCCAACCTCGAGGGAAAGCGTCAGCCAGTTGGAGTATTCTAGCATTATCGAAAGTTTAGTGTACGCAACCACTGCCACAAGGCCTGACATAGCTTTCGCCGTGGGAATGCTGAGTCGGTTCATAAGCAACCCAGGGATTGTGCACTGAAAAGCTGAGAAGCGGGTGATGAGATATCTCAAGAAGACTCAGACATATGCACTGCACTACAACGGGTATCCGACAGTAGTAGAAGGCTTCAGTGATGCTAGCTGGTGTTCAGAGGTGGAAAGCGAGAGATCCAAAGGTGGATATGTCTTTTTCTTGGGTGGAGCTGCTATATCGTGGAGGTCGAAGAAGCAGACTATACTCTTTCGTTCCTCCATGGAATCTGAATTCTATGCACTTGAAACTGCAGCAGATGAAACAGAATGGCTTCGGAAGCTCATGTATGATCTTTCAGTGGTTGGGGCTCAGATACCGACGATACCGATATACTGTGACAACTAGGGGACTGCGGCGGTGGCATCAAATGACCTCTTCAATGGAAAGAAGAGGACTGTGCGGTTGAAGCACATGGCAGTACACGATCTTATCAAAAGAGGTGTAATTGCAGTGATTGATGTTCGGAGTCAGGAGAACCTGGCAGATCCGTTCACAAAGGGCCTCAAGCGCCAGTTGGTCGATGACACAGCTTGTAAAATAGGCTTGAAGGCATTATGATAGTGTGTTTTTGTAATCCTACCATAAAGTTTTATGCTATTAGTTCAAAGAGAAATCTACTAGGCATCTAACTTTTGGTTCAAAGGAGGATCACTGACTGGGAAACTATCAGGTATCAGTGGGTACTTGTTCTCTGGAACATGGAAGGGATACGGACCCATAACCACTGTTGTCTACTATGTATTTTCTGCAGAAAAAATAGATCATGTGGAAGGTTGGCTTAAACGCCTTAATGAGTTCTCAGGCAGAGTGAATGCCTGGTTTGCTTTACAGGAAGCACGGTAGAGCAACACTACAAGGAGTGAAACTCCATGCTACAGTAGGGTGACTTCACTATAAGGTTCCCAGGTCTGGGGTAATGCCTCAGCTTTGCAAGCCAAGTCATAGCGGCGTAGCACCGCAAATAGGCAGGTAGCCTAATGCTGTATGACGTAATTAAAGAGTTGTAGACAGCACTACAAAGGGGAGGATGGCCCAGTGGCATGACACCACGATGAGGTACCCAGGTAGGGATAAAGCCTCAACCTTGCAAAGCATGTCGTTGCGGCGTAACACCGCAAGGAAGCCTTAGGCTTCATGCTGAGTAGATTGGCACTACAAAGAGGCTGAGACCTCATGCTACAGTAGTATGACACTACGATGAGATTCCCAGGTAGGGGTAATGCCTCGGCTTCAGGCCATGTCATAGCGGCGTAGTACCGCAAGGAAGCGCAAGGCTTCATGCCATGTCTCTTTAATAAAGAACTCACCTATAGTGTATGGAAAGAGATATCAGGCCGTCTCTTGAGGGTAAACTTGTAGACGTCCAAAATTATACACTGAAACCAGGCTGGCACGTGGCCTTTAATGTGTAGCCAGAAGCACACGTAACTACACTTTGTGAGTGAGAAGAATTACAATTGTGGTGCAGAATTCAAGGCGTAGTCCATTCTTGTATCACATTGTTATTTAACCCATGCGGGAAGATTCAAGTCGTTACGACATCTATCCTAATGCAAAATGGACAGTTACTGTAGGGAACGCTCAACCCTGGACACATATATATGTTGTGATATGTGGGGGATTGTTGGTGCTTTCTTTACATGGAGAGAGCTTGCTCTCAACATACCTTGTAAAAGTTTAGTCCCACATCGGAAATGCACCATGAGTTATCTCAACATATATACTTGGTTGTGTTGTTGAGAGATGCACATGGGGTGGTGACCCTAAGGAGGGAACCATGTGGGTGATTTTACTAGGAGGTAAGAATAAGGCTCCAAGGATTAAGCATTAATGCTTTTGTCATTCTCTTGGATTAATTCCATTTGGAGCTAAGTCCCAAAGGGGCTTAGCGACTCGGACTCGGGCTCATGGGCTCATGGACTCGCACCAGGCTGACTGTGCATACTACAAGTCAGTTATGGAAAGACTGATTCAATGCGATTAATTTAGATCCACTTTTTGTGGGATTTAATTCAATCTTTCCATAAGATTTGAATTAATTTCGTTGCTATCTTTGTGGGATTTGAATTAATTTCGTTGTCATCTTTATGGGATTTGATTCAATCTTTCCATAAGATTTGAATTAATTTCGTTGCCATCTTTGTGGGACTTAATTCAATCTTTCTATAAGATTTGAATTAATTTCATTGCTATTTTTGTGGGATTTAATTCAATCTTTCCATAACTGAAAAGGCGGTTAGGGTTTCCACCATCTCTCTATATATACTCTCTTCTGGCTTCCTTTGTGAACTACTACGAATTTTATAAGTCAGAAAAGAGAGAGAAAGAGAGGGAGTTGCTGCCGTCATTGCAAGTCCATCCGAGGAGTCAGAACAGAGGTGACTTCGAGCGTTCCACAAGTTCTTCAACTTGCTGGTTCCTGGAAGCAATTTGTGTGGGGCGAATCTTGCTTTGAGCAACGGTGTTTTGACACCCCAGCAACTTTTCTTCATCTCATCTTTTTCTACATTATTGTAACTCATTCTGTCCCAATTGCAACACGTTTGCAAGGAAGAACGAGAGATCTTCTCTTCTCTATTTCTCTCCTTCATATTGTAATCTGGCTATTTGATTTTTTGCATCATCGTATATCTTGAGTTCGATCACTGCAAAGTTTTTTGTGTGACATCTCAGATCTCGATTGCATCAGTTTTCCATCTTTGGTCTAGTCCCGGGACTAACATGTTCATCCCCGAACAATGGCATACCCCCAAACCCATCCCCTCCCCCCTCCCCCCCCCCCCCCCCCCCCCCCCCCCCAACCCCGCTAAAAAAACAATGGCATACCCCCATAACCCCCACCCCCCCCCCCCCCCCCCCCCCCACACACACACACACACACACACACGAAACACACACACACCCCCCCGCCCAAACTTCGCCAGACTGTCTGGCAGAATTTTGACCCGTCTGGCGGAATGGTCTCCTACTTCTAATTTTTCCCAAAGCTGTTACTCTCTCTCCAATTTCTCTAAAGTTCGGCACCCTATAGAAAATTTTCTGCATAACTTTTGACCACTAGTTTCATATATTTCAACTCTTGAATGGACACGAGTGCACTGGACACATATGACACTCCAAAATAGATTAGAGAATACGAATGTCAGTATCGTGTTCTTGTCGGATTGTGTCGTATCCGTGCAACTTAAGACTTCGCTAGTTGTTTCCTTCAATTAAAAAGCAAAATTCTGGATTAAACTTTGTTGGAGAGAGGTGGAATGATTTCTGTTCTTTTATTGGTGACCAAGAAAGGTGAATGGTTACAATGATGATACATGATCTTCTAGCAGTCACTACAATTGGCAGCTTATGTACTTTGTAAAGAATCAGAGGCTTTGGCTTTGGATCATTAATCCTGATAAATTGAGAAGCTCACATCTCCTTCTTCAGATCGTTGGACAAGAGAATTCCTGCAAAAAATAAAGGAATCGTTTTGATTACTTTCTATTATTCACTACCTAATATTAATGCCAAGTACTTCAACTTTTACACACACACATATATATAGCAAAGCTGTTAGTTGATTAATCCACTTAAAAAACTAACAATCAAAACTATTTAAAAGTTAATAACAATTAATTAAAGTTGTTGAAGATGGAACAGGGCTCTAGAAAGATGAAATGACATGTCCGTTTGATCAAAATCATCTTTGCTCAAAACAAGATTCGATCGTCTGATCCGTTGATCCGTTTCCAGAAACCGACAAGTTCATAAGAACTTCTGAAATGCTCTATCTTCTTTTATGTAAGCACTAAGTGTTGGAACACATGATATATAGTAAAACAATCCCCAAGCAGCAGTAATCGTCTACTAATAACGTGGGCTGAAGACTAGAAGTAACTCACTATTTATTAGGATAGTTACTGGCTGCAACTCTCCATTAATAGCATAGTTACAAAACTAAACTACCTTGAAAAACGGCTACCGCGGTGTAACCAAGCGTGCTGCCACGGAGCTACCAGCGGACTGTCGTGGCACTACCGTGAAGCTACTGGCGATTTGCCGCAGAGCAAGCGCCCTTCGCCCACGCAACATTAAAACACCACTTTACATCTAAGTTCTTGTCCAAGTTAGGCCCCTAAAATAATTCCTCCAAAAAATTTGTGACAAAACAAATGCTTTTTGAAGGATTTGAACATTGCTCATTGCACCATTTAAACAACTTGAGCTAATACACCAACTCAAGTGCACAAGGCAATAAATAACATCTCAAATATTGAAATACACACACTTTGATACCTATGCCTCAACAAGGGGTGGGGCGACCGAGTCAGTAGTGACCAAATTCAATGAACAACAATATATGCATATATAAATGCACGATCTGTTCAAATATTATATATTGTCTACATTATTATTTCATCATCAAGAATTTCAATATATATGAATATGGATTTAAAAACACTAGAGCTCGATTGCTATCATCTACCTTGCAGAGAGTGGAATGGGTAGGCAGGAGTCCTCCCTTGGTGGAATTCTGCTCCATACAGGCCATGCAATTCATTTTCCAGAGCAGAAGATGGCCTGTGGACCTGAAAGAAAATTAAGCTCGAAAGTTTCACTCACATCGGTCTATACTACAAAATTCTATCGATCGACTAATGATGGTTGATTACAAGTAATTACATGAAAGCTCGAATCCAAGAACGCTTCCGCCGGCGGCGGCGGCAGCGGCGGCGACGACGACGGCACGGGCGTGCTCATAGTCCTCAGGAGGGCTAATTCCGACGGATGCATGGCCATGTCATACCCGCAACAATTTGCCAACTGCTGCAGGAGGTTCGACTGGAGAAAGGAAGGGTCGATCATGCTGGAGTCACCAGCTAGATTCATCTGCATCATCAACGTCGTCAAGTTCACCAATAGAAACAATCTAGCACGTTCTATTACTAGTTCATCAACTGTTGGCATTACATTAGAAGATGACCCACATGGAAACCTACCACTGTTACAAGACTCGATAGAGAGAGAGAGAGATCTGTCCGTGATCTGACCATAACATATAATCTATACATATATAATTGGGTTATTTAGTTTTAGGGTCTCGTGTAATATTTAAAATTTACGTTTAGGTCTCCATATTGTCCAAAATATAATTTGGATCTCGTCCTAACGGTTGAATTAGCTGACCGTTCAAAATAGATACTACAATACGAGACACTAAAACCAAACTAAAATATGTGAGGATTTTGTGAATTGGATTATTTAGTTTTGTCATGATCTATCGAGAATGTGATTTGTGACACTGTAGTTTCCAATTCTATCCTAATCACAAACAGCCACACAACCCTCCCGAGATGACAGTTTCGAATGGGGGACGACTTCATGGACATCGTGTATCGTACGTCATATGTCTCTCGTCTCGGTCGTATTGTTGAATGCCTGTAACTCGAGAGCCCCAAAAAAGTTGTGTGGCTGCTGAGATCATGATAGAAACAAACAACAACGTCACAAGTCTCATTCTCGATTGGTCGTGACAAAACTAGACAAGTCAAGTCACACGCTCCCCCAATGTAAAACTAAATAACCCAATTCACACAACCCTCATGATATATTTTCGTTTAGTTTTTGGATCACATATAATATTCAAATTTTATATTAATTAGCTCTTCATTTTGAATCATCAGTCAAGTCAACCGTTAGGACGAGACCCAAACGAACCATCTTCCGGACAATATGGAGACCTCAATTTAAATGAGACCCTAAAACTAAATATCCCTATATAAAATTTGGCCCCATGGCCAAGCTTTATCATGCAATAATGCAGAAAGTGGTAAGTTCTCTAAGTTGGAGCCTGTCCAAACAAGATCAGGTCTGTAGGACCACACACACAGTTACTGCCAATAGGCCGCAGGACCATCATCAGCAGAGAGACCTCTCTTTCATCTACAGACATTTAAACCATTGATTTCAAAGACCAACTGTTGGCTAGTTAACCAGCTTTTGTGTTGTCTTTCTATATATCAGAATATTGTTGAATCATTATTGTTCTACAAAGTGAATTCTGGTGCACAATATTTCTTACTAAGATCTAGTTGTAAGAATTACCTCTTTATTGAAGAGGGCTTCCATGTTGAAGTCAGGCCTAGGGTTCACAGTAGCCAGCTTCATCGACAAGAACTGTTGATGTGAAGATGATCATAAACCATTAGGATCAAGGAGCCTGGCTAGTGAGCATGCAGAGATTATGGAGCATATATAGATGTACATACCTCTACTTGTTTTTGAAGTGACTGCACATAGTTGATGATCTCGTCGAGCATACCGGCTTTTCCGGTGATCTTGTTGCATCCCGGCACTAAACCCTGCAAGTACTTCATCCTCTCACTTATCCTCTCCCTCCTTACCTGCAAAAAATTATTTATAAATTTGTTGCAATTAATTATCTTATACAACAAATATTTTTTTGCTGCAAAAACTTTTGTCCCAAAAGAAAAATATATATTTTTGTATCAATTTTTTTTTCGTATAACCTGAAATTCAATTCTATGTATAGAAGGTGAAGGTATGATACTATTATTGGTCATTGTTCAAAAAAGAGATAGAGGAAAGAAGAAGAAGAAAAAATAGGCATTGGCATGACGGACAAGTGATTGTCACTTTTAAGCAAAGACGGAACCAAAAACCTAAAGTCAGGTGGATTGGAGTGGATTAGGATGGACTAGATATAGATTGGCTCACGAAAAAAAAAAACCAAAATAAAATAAAATTTATATGAAAAAAAAAACTATTCTTTTTTGGGTGGGCTCGAGCCCTCCCTAGCCCTTGCCTTGGGTTTGCCCTTGCTTTTAAGTACTTGTCTAGGAAGTGTGGAGATGTGTCTTAACTCCTAATAATATTAATGTAACCCTCAATTCTGAATTTTTCATTCACTAACAAAGAATTTGACATTAACCACAAACAATCCATATTTAGATCTCGTCTTTTAGGCAGATTTCATAAATATTATACCGATGTCGTGTCTGATGGAATAATATGAATATATAACCCTGGTCACAGCTCTGGAGTTTCTGTGCACTCACCCTCTCGGCCAAGCTGTGGCTATCGGTAGCCTGGCCGCGACGAGCCCTGACATGTATATAATCCAGCTGCTTCTTGCTCTCCTTCTCCTTGGAGCTCTCCCCCGACGGTTCTCTTTGCCCGCGTTGTGCTTTCTCCGCTTGTTCATCTCCTTCTTCCTGACATTTACATACATACATACATATCCCCAACTCATCATAAGTATAGCATTCATATCAAGAACCCAAGAAGAAGACGCAGAGAGGAGCTGCTCGCTACCATTGGAGACTTGTCTGCAGCTTTCCTCTTCTTGGTGGGGGTGGGGCCCTTGTTTTCTTTGTTAGAAACAGTAATGGCGGTTGTTGTTGTGGAGGGACTAGTCCAGCCATGACCACCCATGCATTGGTCTTCACTTTGTATGGAGAGGAAGCTCTCTATGTCATTGTAACCGTGTTGTTGTTGCTGCTGCTGCTGCCATTGTAGTCGTGCTCTTTGCCTCTCGAGCACAGATGGGTTGAGACCAGTACTCTCCATTCTCTCTCTCCCCTCTGTCTTTCTATGTTTGGTAACTGGAGAGTTGAGGATTTATATAGAAGCATCTTTGGGAATGGATAAGAGAAAGAGAGTGATTAGTATATAGTAAAGCAAATGAGAGGATGACAGCTGCTCTCTCTCTCATAGATCAGTGTGGGCTTAATTTTTCCTGTCAGACATCATTTGGGCCCCACCAATGTGGGTCCACACTGACATGATTGACACGTGGGTGTGTCTATTGGATCCAACCCCTCCTCTTCCCTCTACCCGATTTAAATATCCACGCATGTGGACCCGACCCGCAAACCTCCATAAGCAGTAGGAAAAACTAAACAGCAAGTAGAACTGTGTCAGCAGACAGCAGGAAAAGAAGAATAGTGAAGATTTGTGGAGTAGTCAGAATTTTTTATGTAGGGGCGCAAGGCAAATTCATGTATCTGCTTGCAACAAATTGTGGGCCCGTAAAATTACGATTTGGTACGTCTTAAAAAAAAGTTCGCCTTAAGTTTAATCGTATCCGAACGTACAGAAGATAATTATAATTTTTTGAAAAAACACTAATATGGTAAAATTTGAACGGATACGGACCAAATTTGTTGTACACAGTCGACGAATTCAAATTCCGTCTATTTTTACACGTCGACAATGACCGTACGCATGGTTCATGCTAGAATCGTTTGGAACAACGGAACAATACCCAACCCATAATTTCTAATTAAAATATAAATGTCTAAGTAACTCACTTCGAGCTTCAGGACGACTAATTAAAATTAACATGAAGGAGAAAAAAAGTTTACCAAGATCAAGGAACAACGATCAAGGAACAACGTTCCTCGCAGAATTCTAAGCTACAATTGTTGAGTTATGCTCGCGCAAAGTCACTCTCAATGCTGATTTTTTTCCTTCTGTTGTGCACGTTCTCTTTTATTCCTCCTATGTTTCTTCTCATATTGTACTCTGACGAGCTGGTTGGCGGCGGAGGACTTTGAGAGAGGGTCGAGGGTGATCAAACATGGGACTCCAGGATCATAATGATAACAACGGTGGTCTGGGGACCACTAACACTCGGCGGAGATTCTAAAAGGAGGAGGGGGGCAGGTCGGGGGTATGCGAGATCGCGACAAGGGCGGGGATATGCAAGCTCGCGCGCGCGTGTGTGTGTATATATATATATATATATATATATATATATATATATATAGAGAGAGAGAGAGAGAGAGAGAGAGAGAGAGATACAACTTACAAAACATGTGTGTGTGTAGAGAGAGAGAGAGAGAGCTTTTTCCATATATATATATATATATTCTTTTTTTTTTCATATATATATATATATATATATATATATATATATATAGAGAGAGAGAGAGAGAGAGAGAGAGAGAGAGAGAGAGAGAGAGGAGAGAGAGAAATACAACTTACAAAACCTGTGTGTGTGTGTAGAGAGAGAGAGAGAGAGAGAGCTTTTTCCATATATATATATATATATATATATATATATATATATATAGAGAGAGAGAGAGAGAGAGAGAGAGAGAGAGAGAGAGAGAGAATAAGGGATGTGAGGTGGCTATATATATGTCACCTCCCATACTATCATCATGCACTTGTACACTTTTCGGTGCATGATGATAGCATGGGGGTGACACATAGCCACCACCCATAGGGTGGCACCTCACGCGTTAATGACCTCTAGCTCAAGTGTATAAATTAAGGCATTTCCTCCCGAAGGTTGCAGGTTCAAACAACGGGAGAGGTACTTTAAATTCTTTGTTTGGGTGTATATATATAAGTGCTTTGTTTTTTGTCCTTCTTGTCCATGGGTCCTGGACGGTCGTCCTGGTTGTCTTGGACCATAGTTGAGTATCAACTTAGATTAGTATATGACCATCTAGCATGTGCTTTTTTTTAAGTGTCATTTTCTCCGACTTGGCAAATGCCAAGGGAGGATTCGTTCGAACCCGCTTCTTCCGCGTCGGGCCCCGTTGCTACCCCTAGGCCACAACCCACCATCTAGCATGTGTTATTGGCTGATTATAAATAAAATCGAGAATTGTTTTTGATATTTTGTGATTAAATAGAATGATAATCTAAAAGTTTTGAGGTTTATTAAATTTCTAAATAAAGTTATAAAAACAGAAAATTTAGTATAGCGAAATAAACTTTATATTAATTTACCAAAACGAAAGAGGTTGTAGAAATTTAAATACAACGAAAGAATTCCGCCATCTAGGATGGTGGAAAAATATATATAGGCGGAAAGTTTAGTTTTTGGTTTTTTTTTTTTTCTTTTCAGAATGGTTTGTTTGGTTTAGTTGGCTTGGTTTGGTTTAGTGGTTTTGATTTCAATTGGTTGGTTTGTTTTGCTAATTTGTTTAAAATATGTTTGTTTGGTTTGGCAACAGTGCTAGCATATCTATATAGTTCTATGTCAGATTTTGTACAATTTCTCTTCATGGATGAAAGAAAAAGAAATTAAATGGGTGTACGACATTAATACAGGTATAAAATTGTTAATTAATTTTATTTACATTCAAAATATGTAAACTTATATCATATGTTCATAATTTCTAGGTTTGGTCCTACGAACATTCTATAGAATATTTGATAAAATTAGTAGTTGAAAAAGTAAATAGCCGTTGTAAAAATATAATGAGTTCCCAACCAATATCGATCGGTTGAAAAAATATAACCATTATAAAACAAATCAAATCATACCAAACCAAGCAAACATATTTTAAACAAAGCAAAACAAACCAACCAATTGAAGTCAAAACCACTAAACCAAACCAAGCCAACTAAACCAAACAAACCATTCTGAAAAGAAAAGAAAAAAAAAAAACCAAAAACTTAACTTTCCGTCAAGAGAGTTGGTGGAAATCACAATATATATTTTTCTGACATTTTGGATGGCCGAACCTTTCGTTGTATTTAAATTTCTACAACCTCTTTCGTTTTGGCAAATTAATATAAAGTTTATTTCGCTACAGTAAATTTTCTGTTATAAAAATGATATATTTTATGGATCAAAATGTTGAACAATTAATTAAAATAAAATGTGTAGTGTAAGATCCATGAGAAAAAAATTGAATATTTAGGTGGCAGGATAAAAATTGAAAGAAAAGTATGTGTTAGGAAATTTTACACCAAAGCAGAATATATTCGTGTCAGAATCTTGAATCAGGGGAGGGAACCAAAAGTCTAAACCCAATTGTTTACATGCAGTGGCTGACGTGGACATTCGTGACTGGTTTGCCACGTGTAACCGTGCTTCACGTGGTCTGATGATACGTGGCATGACCACAGCCCTTATAGCTGCCACTTGTGTCAGCTGACATGGCTGTCGGCAAAACGATGTTTCCTTCCTGCTTATCTTTTCGATAAGCTAAGTGGTCTTTTGAAAAGCGGAGGGAGCTCTGCTTTCGGGCCATGACGCTAGCCTAACTCAAGTTAGCTGTCTCTACCAAACTACGCTTAGAGCATCTCCAACCCTATTGTGAGTTTGAAAAAAATGGTTGCCACATAGGAATGACAACTATTTTTTCCAAAAGTACTTCTCCAATACAAATGTGAAATAAAGTGTGGAGTTGACATGGCAATGACATGGCAAAGACAATGTGAAGTTGGTTGTCTAGATCTAGACAATGCACTTCACAATGTCTTTATGTCCACATCATCATTTGTGAATAAAAATATTTATAAAAAAGAAGTAGAAGAGTAAAAGTTGTCTTGGAAGTTGTAAAAAATTATTTGTATTGTCTTCTCAATACTTTTGCATTGGAGATGACTTTTTAAACCCATTGTCATTTGTGAATATAACCTTGCCACCTATACAAGACATTGTCTTGTCCCTCATGCCACATAGGATTCACAACACAAAACAAGACAATAGGGTTGGAGATGCTCTTAAGCTTGTGGCTCATCCTCAAATGTACGCACTTCTGACAAAAGTAACATAAATGATATTTGGACTGGCAATGGACATGACCGATCATTGTCCGCGGACGTCCACGTGGTGGGCTTTTATCGGCTCCATCCACCCTCCTGTTAGTTTCGGACTCATCTCCTGCTTGCTTCAATGGAAGTCCGCCATGCAGTGACGGTAGCGCCGGCCCGGGATTTGGGTTATCCTAGTCGGAGCTAATTTGGTCGTTCCTTGCCCTTGACTCCAAAAAGAAGTGATACTGTTTTTGGGAGTGTTTGTCCCTGTATTTGACATCGAGTGAGCTCGGATTCCGAGTTTCTTTTATGATCCTTGAGCTACTCGAGACATTTCCAATATTAACTCAAAATATGGACATAAAAGATTGTCAGTTCAACTGACAAGAAGGAGTTGGGGTAGACTGAAAAAGTTCTATTGGCTGAGAGCTGGAGACTTAGAGACCTAGAGGGTTGCCCTAACCAGGGAGTTGCCCAAGCCCGATGGCTTGTCTGGCTTACCCTAGGGCCGGCCCTGAGTGACGGAGCTAGAAATTCAACCTAGGGTGGACTAGATTAGGCTGAGGTGGACTGAAACGTCGTCGAACTCATATGAAACCAAAAAACCAAATATATATATGTGAAAAGAATCCCAATCTTTTTAGGGGGAGACTGGAGCCAACCCCTGTCACCACGTGGGCACGGACAATGAACGGTCCATTGGCGGTCCATGTAGGAGCGTCTATTTGACCGTGTCAAGATCCTCTGTACGTATGAAAGTAACTAATAAGTAAAATAAAATAAAATTATACGCCATCAGTGAAGTTCAAATATTAATTTTCTAGATGTGAATTATGAATGACCGTCACAAGTATTCATGACTTGTCAGAGTAGAGTCCAAAAACTTTACCGCACTAAATGAAATAGGACATGATCGCAACCACACATCGACCTTCCATTAGCCTTCTGGCCTAAATTTTAAGGGGATGGGATCTGAAAATAGTAGAGAGACAATAGTTGACGGTCACATGGATCTACGATCACGTCCACGATCACAAAATATGAACAAAATATCATTTTCCAACAAAATATTGAAAATGAGGTTAAAATGGTGAAAGTTTGGGATCTATGTAAGTTAGGTCAAACCAAACGTGATCCTAATATCATGCTGGTCCTCACATACTCGCACTCTCTCTCATGAAATATGTATACATTTTTTTTTTTTATCACTATTCTTCTGATGATTGCATTGCATGCATATTGATGCAGTGGAATAAATGGGAAGATAGGGGGAGGGATGGATAGAGAAGAAGGTGGTGAAATATGAGACTGCAGCTAACATATCCTAGGTAAAGGCTCTTCACTCTTCAGTATTATTGTTGTTCAGTAGTAGGTCAGTACTCACTCCCCTCCAGTCCCTCTCCATCCAGTCCCCATCACCCACCCATTGCATAAATCCTTGGGAAGGACCATCCCTTCACTGAAGAGTATACCTGTAGTGGGCCGGGCACGACCGGCTCGGCACAAAAATTGGGTGGGCCGGGCCGGCCTGGGCACGGACCTCTTGGACCCATAAACTGTAGCGGGCCGGACCGGGGCGCACCAAAGGTTGAAAATCTCGGCCCAGTCCGGCACGTGACCTACGGAACAGTGGGCTTCGGGTCGGGCCGGGCCGGACCGGATCTTGATTGGCACGTGAAATTTGGACATTCATTTTCATTTTTTTCTCAAAATTTTTGTGTATTAATTACAATCATTTTTTAAGCACAAAAGATTGAATATCCAACATGTTTTCATATATGTTTTTAAACAATCACATATATTTACGTAGATTAACATAACATAATAACATGATTAAGTTTTCTAAATATTAATAACAATTATTTTTGATATAGAAACTACTTAATTCTTATTTATTTGGGTGGGCCTGGCCATGCTTGGACTTCGGGCCGAACCGGACCTATGTTATGGGCCGATATATGTAGGCCGGCACGACCCAATATACAGGGCCGGGCCGGCCCGGGCCCACGATTAATCGGACCGGGCCGGCACATGGGCCAATTTTTCGGGTCAGACCGGGCCGGCCCAATTGGCAGGTGTACTGAAGAGTCCATTTTTGTTCACCCACCAAAATTATGTGGGATATTCACCTCCCAATAAAAATATGAAACGTGGTATTTTATCCCACACAAACCACTTTGTGAGTGATTTTGTTCACTCATCAAAGTGGTTTTGTACTACGTATCATATTTTTACTCGAAGGTGAACATTCCACCTAGATTTGGTGGATGAACAAAAATGGACTCCTTCCCTACCTTCATACATGTCTATGTACATACACAACAATATATATATATATATATATATATATATATATATATATATATATATATATATATATATATATATATATATATATATATATATATATATATAGGGAGCGGATCAAAAGTCCCCCTTAGAAAATTCCCTAAAAATCTCCCTCACTCTAATTCGTAATATTAATGTTAATATTAATGTTAATGTTAATGTTAATATTAATGTTAATATTAATGTTAATGTTAATATTAATTTTAATGTTAATATTAATATTAATTTTAATGTTAAGTTTAATGTTAATTTTAGTATTTAATGTTAATATTAACATTAATATTAACATTAAATTACGGATTAGAGTGAGGGAGATTTTTAGGGGATTTTCTAAGGTAAACTTTTGATCCGCTTCTATATATATATATATATATATATATATATATATATATATATATATATATATATATATATAATTCGAATCAAAACTTCCGTCCGCGGAGTCACATCCCCACTGCTGGTGGGGGGTAGGGTGGGGGGGGGGGGGGGGGGGGAGGGCTGCTCGACATATGGAGACGGATGGGATGGAATTTCCAAGGGGATCCTGATCCAAACCATATATATATATATATATATATATATATATATATATATATATATATATATATATATATATAAGGAGAGATCCACATCTCCTCATTTTTGCATTTCCTTTTTTGCATCCATTGGATCATGTTTAAGTCATCTAATCTTAACCGTTGATTTTTCGTTAAAAAATCTACGGTTCAGATTAGAAGACTTAAACAAAAATTCAACGGGTGTTAGAGAATGCATGGGGATGCAAAAGTGAGAAAATGTGGTACACACACACACACACACACACACACACACACACACACACACACACACACACACACACACACACACACCGCTAGTAGTGTGCACGTGCAAATGCACGTGCGAAAAAAAATGTAAAAATAAATAAATATAAGTTTATTATAAAAAAATATCAAACTTAGGATTTGAACAACCAAGAAAAATACATCATACCTTAACCACTTGAGTTAGACTTTAAATACTTAGTTATATTTTTTAAAAATAATTAGTGGAGTATTTAGGTAGTTATTTATTATTATTTTTTAAATTTATTTAAATAGTTGATGATGTCCATACGGCTTAGACGACTCACTTTTGAACCGTTTTGAAACCTCTTTATATATATATATATATATATATATATATATATATATATATATATATATATATATATATTTGGAACCAGGTAAATTATTTCTGGAATCGCTCCCACTGGGATTCGAACTCCAGACCACTCGGGCCGCATGCATCTCTCTTAACCACTAGGCTAGAGGTCATTTGCATATATATATATATATATATATATATATATATATATATATATATATATATATATATATATATATATATATATATATATATATAGGAAGCGGATCAAAAGCCCCCCTTAGAAAGCCCCCCCCAAAATCCCCCTCACTCTAATCCGTAATATTAATGTTAATATTAATGTTAATGTTAATATTAATGTTAATATTAACAATAAATACTAAAATTAACATTAAACTTAACATTAAAATTAATATTAACATTAACATTAACATTAACATTAATATTAACATTAACATTAATATATAAAAAAATTAAAAAAAATTAATATTAACATTAACATTAATATTAACATTAATATTAACATTAATATTACGAATTAGAGTGAGGAGGATTTTTGGGGGGCTTTCTAAGGAGGACTTTTGATCCGCTCCCATATATATATATATATATATATATATATATATATATATATATATATATATATATATATATATATATATATATATATATTCATGATCATGCATTTTTACTGAAAATCAAATACCGTCCTTACGGATCTGATGATTTCACACTAATCACTTTAAGTAAAGGTCATTGACAATATATCTCTAAGGTGTATATATATACTCATGCAATTAAAAATTTAAAAAATATTCTAACGAATTATTAACTATCTGATATTATCTAATTATAGTCAAACACTTCTAACTCATGTGGTAAAGGTGGAAGATGTTCTCTTTGGTTGGTTATTTTCAATTCCAGAGTATAGCATTATTTATAGTATATTCTAATTAAAAAAATTTAATGACTTTTTTTTTATGTGCGTGCAATGCACGTGTACGTTACTAGTATATATATAGAGCAGGGTGAGCAGTATTTGATTTTGTACTGAACACCGAACCTAACAGAACCGAATAAGAGATTCGATTTTAAAAAAATTGGTTCGATTTCGGTTTTAGAAAATATTAAAATTCCTTATTCGATTTCGGTTTACATTTTTAATTTCAGTCAAAAACCGAAAACTGAATAAGAATTATGCAATTATGTAAATACTCTCAATTTTATGCATATTTTGTGATAAAAAATGTGTATATTTAGAAAACAAAAACTCTATTTATATTTTGAAGTCTAACTTTGGACACAACTTTGAAGTACAAAAAATTTGTATAAAAATTATAATTTTTAATATAATTTAATCACAATTTTAACATTATGTCTGACCCATTAAATAATAGAAATGTTCCAATAGACAAACCGAATAAATCAAATAATTCGAATTAATTTTTCGGTTCGATTTCAATTTCGACTAATTTCGGTTCGATTTCAATTTTAAATTTTTAGAATTTTAATTTATTCAATTTTGACATTTTCAATTTAGTAGTATAAACCAAACGCTGACTCCTATTATAAAGTGTGTGCTAACTTGTAATGTAGTATGTGGTCATATTTCACTAATGCATATGTTTCTCTTGTCCTTTTTTTTTTCACTTAAAAATTCCAACAATAAGTTTTTCTTTTAGAAAATGCTAAGTTTACTGTCAAATATTTATAACTTTCTTACAACCCACACCCTTGCTAACATGGTCCCTGTAACGTCCCAGAACCAGAATACTGGAGAGCGGGGGCGTACATAGCCAGCTACGTATATTAAAGTGCAACCCACCTCGCTATACGGTCACGACTATCTAGATACATGAGGGTTTAACTACAAGCCAACAGTCTCCTATGGTCATGAACAAGCCTATTGTCTCAATCATAAGCAAGTAGTAACAGTTACAAGATGTCAGAGCACCAAATATACAATAGTAAGGTGTCCCATACATTACATATTCGGATGATCATGAAGCTAGTCGTACAAAATGTCAAGACTAGTAAGAGTTTTAGTCAATACATGATCAACCCTAGGATTTGTCAATCATGTTACAGCCCGTAGGCAGACAGTAAATAAAGGTGCAATACGAGCTAACACGTGCTCGCCGGCTAAACGCCTCAAAAGAATAATTTTTACAATAAAGTGGGAGGACAAAAAGAAACCCACTCGTTGACAGGGTTACGCCTGGTGGTCACCATCTGGCTGAAAGACAGGTAGATCTTCTGGTGCTGCTCCGATATCTGGCCATACAAAACCAGCTAGGTCAGACCCCAGAAAGAGCAAGTGCCACAAAGGAGGCTTCACTTAGGAACTAAAACCAGCATATCACAATAAAATATTAAAGATAATAAATAAAGAACTGATAATAATAGAGATAACAACAGTAAACTGAGTACGAGAAAACCATTCAAGTAGCCAGGTCACAACCCTTAAACCAAACAAGGACCGGGGTTGTAACCCTTCACCTGAATAGAAACCCGTCTCAAATACTATTGGTACAGTAAAGACAATAAACGAAGATATGACACAGAACTGCTCCGGGAGCCAGGTTACAATCCTTAAACCAAACAAGGACCGGGGTTGTAACCCTTCGCCTGAACAGAACTGGACCCCTGATCTTTATTGCTAAGGCCAGTATAAATAATCATGGTATTAAGGTAAGGTAAAATATGACGAACATGGCATGGGGTTGAAATAAGACAATAAACGAAGGGAGGACACAGAACTGCTCCGGGAGTCGGATTACAACCCTTAAACCAAACAAGGACCGGGGTTGTAACCCTTCGTCTGAACAGAACTGGACCCCCGATCGTTATTGTTAAGGCAAGCATCAATAATCATGTCATGTCATAATCTCGCACAGGATCAGGATAAGACTAAGCTGGAATAAACTGCATCCAATCAATCACGGCCAATCAAGAGTACGGCTTGATACTTTTAACTAACTAGGGTTATCACAGGCCTAGTTACTAGTAAGATGCAATAAGATTATCCCAACAGCCACAAGTCCTGCAGACCATCCGGTTATCCAGGTCGAATGTCCGTTTATGAAGAATGCAACACGTGACTGTGTGCTGGAAATGTGCCCTACTCGTCGGTAGGCTACAAGTCCACTTGAGCGTCCAGATAACGGGATTGCCTGTAGCTGAGAAATCTCTTCATGACTACTGGATTATTCTAGTTATTAGCCTTTGTTGAATTCAGTAGGTACCCCTGACCGTGGTATTCAGGGGTCCCTGTCCTAGACATGATGCAAGACAAGACTAGTTTATTTGTATAAGCACAATCGTCCACGGTGTCCAGGTCTTTCATACTTGTCATGTCAGACTAGCTGTCGTAACAGCATATCGAGATATATCATATCAGTTTACTTGTCAAGAGTGTGCCACAGCGGGCCACTATCGTGTTTTATTCTTACATTACCATGAATGAGAAAAATTTGCATAAAATAACTAATAACATATTCTTGAAGCCAAGGAAGAGATCTACAACTTCTATGTTGGGAGTTGGGAGAAATTCGGACCACAAATTGGCCAAATAGGACATAAAATAGCAAAAACAGCCAAAATAGGCACTATGCGGCACTATTCAGCACTATGCGGCACTATTCAGCACTATACGGTACTCCCATATGCGGCTGGACACTATGCGGCACTATGCAGCACTCTCTTATGCGGCTGGGCTCTTATGCGGCTGAGCACTATACGGTACTATGCAGCACTCTTATGCGGCTGGGCACTATGCGGCACTATGCAGCACTCTTATGCGGCTGGACTCTATGCGGCACTATGCAGCACTCTTATACGGAGCACTCTTATGCGGCTGGGCACTATGCGGCACTATACAGCACTCTTATGCGACTGGACACTATGCGGTACTATGCAGCATTCTCATACGGCTGTGCACTATGCGGCACTATGCAGCACTCTTATGCGGCTGGACACTATGCATCGACCCTGCCAAAATCAGCATAGATGAATATAGAAATGGCTAAAAATACTTTTGGCCATAACTTCCTTAAAACAAGTCAAAATTTAACTTTTCAAAGGTCTATTTTGGGTAAAATCGAATTCTCTACAACATGGAACAATCAAAACATGAAAATAATAAAGTTTAATAGATCAAAATCCAAGAAAATCGAAAATAATATAAACTTAGATCTACAAGAAAATATCCATTAAAATAGAAAATGCCAAGTCTAAAGTATCTTAGAATCTCGCGAGGAAGACAATAGAACAAAAAAAAATAGAGTTTCTCCATGAAGCAAGTTGCACTTGCCTAAGCTTCTCTTGGTAGGTGGAGAAGTTAAGAGGAAGAAGATGAAAAAATAAATGAAAAGTAAAGATGAGAGAGAAGGGGGTTGGATTTTAAATGATGATGGTGGTAGTAGGTATGGGTTTTCTTTTGGTTCTTGATGAACCCAAAAGTAAACCAAACCAAGCTAAACCGAACCAAGCTAAGCCATAACCAATGAAATACCAAAATAACCATGCCAATGCAACATGCTAAAAATAAATCATGACTAGCTAACCATGACTAATAAAGATACGGACCCGAAATATGTACACGTATACGAAAATACGTAACACGGATTTCGAGGGTGACAACTCTACCTATACCTTAACAGAATTCCGTCCTCGAAATTTAATTAAAGATGCTAGAGGTGTCGGAACAAGTTACACTATCAGATGCAATCTACAACTAAGCAATCAATCAAGCAATCAAATATGCAAGCAATGATTCGAAGTGTAAGGCATAAAAAAGATATTATACCTCACGAGTCAAACAGGTCGGGATATCACGATCGGATATCATCCTCACGCTCCTACGTTGACTCACCCAAAGAGTGATGACCCCAAGCAACTCGGACTAACTTGATAGTCTTGTTCTTGAGTGTCTTCTCTCTTCGGTCCAATATAGACACGGGCCTCTCCTCATACGAAAGGTTGATACCAACAACCAATTCTGAATGATCCAGGATGTGGCTCGGGTCCGGGATATACCGTCGCAGTTGGGATACATGGAATACGTTATGCACCTCACGTAGCGATGGTGGAAGAGCGAGACGATATGACACATCTCCTACTCGCTCCAGAATGTCAAATGGCCCTATATACCTAGGACTAAACTTTCCTCGCACGCCGAAACGAATGACGCCACGGTTAGGCAAAATCCTCAGGAATACATGGTCGCCGACAGAAAACTCAAGAGGGCGCCGATGAGAATCGGTCCAATGACGCTGGCGATTTTGGGCAACTCGAAGATGATCTCTGACTCTCCTGACCACCTCAACTGTCTGAGCATTCATTTCTGGACCGAGCATCTGCCTCTCTCCGACATCGTCCCATGCTAGTGTCACGCCCCAGAACCAGAATACTGGAGAGCGGGGGCGGACATAGCCAGCTACGTATAATGAAATGGAATCCATCTCACCATACGGTCATGGCTGTCTAGATATGTGAGGGTTTATCTACAAGCCATCAGTCTCTTAAGGTCATAACTTATCCTATTGTCTCAATCTCAACCAACTAGTAATAATTACAAGATATCAGACCACCAAATATACAATTGTAAGGTGTCCCAAACATTACATATCCAGATGATCATGAAGCTAGTCGTACAAAATGTAAGGACTAGCAAGAGTTAAGTCATACATGATCAACCTCGAGTTGCCAATCATGATTACAGCCCGTAGGCAGACAGAAGTAAAGTGCATCGAGCTAACAAGTGCTCGGCGGCTAAACGCCTCAAAAGAATAATGTACAATTACAGTGGGAGAACAAAAGAAATCCACTCGTTGCCAAGATTCCCTCTAGTGGTCACCATCTGGCTGGAAAGCAGGTAGATCTTTTGCTGCTGTTCCGGTATCTGGTCATACAAAACCAGCTGGGTCAGACCCCAGAAAGAGCAAGTACCACAAAGGAAGCTTCACTTATGTCACGCCCCAGAACCAGAATACTGGAGAGCGGGGGCAGACATAGCCAGCTACGTATATGAAATGGAATCCATCTCGCTATACGGTCACGGCTGTCTAGATACATGAGGGTTTATCAACAGTCTCTTAAGGTCATGAACAAGCCTAGTGTCTCAATCACAAGCAAGTAAGTAAAAGTCACAAGATATATGATCATTAAATATACAATAGTAAGACGTCCCAAACATTACATATTCAGTTGATCATGAAGCTAGTCGTTACAAAATGTCAGGACTAGCAAGAGTTTAGTCATACATGATCAACCCTAGGATCTGTTAATCATGTTACAGCCCGTAGGCAGACAATAAGTAAGTACAATCGAGCTAAACAGGTGCTCGTCGGCTAAACACCTCAAAAGAATATTTTTACAATAGAGTGGGAGAGCCAAAAATAACCCACTCGTTGCCAGGGTTCCGTCTAGTGGCCACCATCTGGCTAGAAGGTCGGTAGATCCTCTGGAGCTGCTCCAAAATCTGGCCACACAAAACCAGCTGGGTCAGACCCCAGAAAGAGCAAGTGCCACAAAGGAAGCTTCATTTAAGAACTAAAACCAACAATCAGCACAAGATATAAATAAAAGTAAGAACTGAAAATAAAGAAAATACACCAGGATGATATACGACGAGATAACCATGGAACTATTCAGATAACCAGGTTACAACTCGTAAACCAAACAAGGACCGGGGTTGTAACCCTTCGTCTGAACAGAACTTGGAATTCTCACCATTTATCGATAAAATAAATACAAGCATTCTGGTCATGCAGCAATCTGGAACAGGATCAGGGCAAGACTAGACTGGTTAGACTCCATCCAATCATTTCACGGCCAAGCAAGAATTACGGCTTGATACTTTAACTAACTAGGGTTGTCACAAGCCTAATTACTAACAAGATGCAGTAAAATTATTCCACAGCCACAAGCCCTGCAGACCATCCAGGTTCCCCGGGTTAAAAGATTAGAGTTGAATTCAGGTGGGTACATCGTCCAGGAAACGAATGTACCCTTAGGTAGCTTGAAGGGTGCAATACATGACAGTGTGCTGGAAATGTGCCCTACTCGATGGCAGGCTACAGATCCCAAGGCGTGCCCAGGTAACGGGATTGCCTGTAGCTGGGAAATCTCTTCACGACTAATGTATTAATCTAGTTATTTGTCCTTAGTTTATTTCAATAGGTACTCCTGACCGTGGTACTCAGGAGTCCCATCCTAGACATGGTGCAAGACAGGACTGGTTTATTTATACAAGCACAATCGCCCACGGTGTCCAGGTTATTATACAGGTCATGTCATGTCAGGTAGCCGTCGCAACAGCTATCAAGAAAATCATGTCAGGTTATCATGCCAAGTGTACTTGTCAGGAGTGCACCACGACGGGCCACTATCAGGTCATGTCAGGTTATTATGTCAGGAGTGCACCACTACGGGTCACTATCACGTCATGCTCAGTTATCAATTCCAAACATATCAAGTAAATTCGTGATTATCAAGTTCAGGACAAAAGGCGTAAGGATATAAAATGGGCATAAAATATCTAATAAAATATCAATATACAGGGCTGTAGAAGAGCCAAGTTAAGGAAAATAAAACCAAATCTGACACGCTGACATAAGACCAAGTCAGCCAAAGGCCATACGCTCAGTGCAAAAGTCATACGCTCAGTGCAAGTCATACGCTCAGTGCAAGTCATACGCTCAGGTCACACGCTCATAAAAGGCAGCGTATGTATTCCATACGACTCCTTATCAAGCAAGCGAGCGTATGCGAGTCATACGCCTCCAAAAGGCAGCGTATGGGGTCCATACGACTCCTTGTCAGGCAAGCGAGCGTATGCGAGCCATACGCTCCCAAAAGGCAGCGTATGGGGTCTGCGTTGCGCTAAAGAGCGCACGCAACTCAGTGGCACCAGCTAAAAAGCTAGCTCACTGTTCACTGTCTTCTCCAAATGGCAAGAACAACAAGAACTCTAAAGTTGAATCTAAGCTTCAATTGTCCATATCTTAGTCAAAACAAGTCCGAATCCAACTTTCCAAAGGTCAAAATTGGGTAGAATAAAATTTTCACAACATGGAACCATCAAAACTGGGGAAAACAAGCAAGTTTGATAGATCAAAACACCAAAAATCCGAAAATAGCAAGACTCTAGGTCTACAAGAATTAAAGCCTCAAAATGGAAAATGACAAGTTCTAATGTGGTTTAGAATCATGAGGAGATGCTAATGAAACCCTCAAAAGGAGTTCTCTTGTGGAAGCAAGTTGCACTTGCCTATGGTGTTCTTGGTTGGTGGAGAAGAGTAATGGTGGAGGAAGGAGAAGTAAATAAGAATTATGGAGGAGAGAGAAGGTTGGTGGGGATAATAAAGAGGGGGGGTTGTGGTGGAAATGAAGGAGAAGCATAGGCTAAGGTGTTCCACCCTTGGCCCATGATGAACCAAGCATTGGGCCGACCGAACCAAGCCAACCCAAACCGAGAGTTAAACCAAGCCGAGAGCTAAACAAGAAATTATGCAATACAAGAATAAAATACGTACACGTATTCCAAGAATACGTAATACGAACCACAGGCATTACAACTTAAGAACTAAAACCAGCAATTAGCACAAGAATATAATTACATAATAAGGGACAGTAAATTAGGAAAAGCATGACAGGTGAATATAAAAGACAATCTTGTACATAATCAATAAAAGACAGAACATATGATAAAGCATGACAGGATGATATACGATGAGATAACCATGGGACTATTCAGATAACCAGGTTACAACCCGTAAACCAAACAAGGACCGGGGTTGTAACCCTTCGTCTGAACAGAACTTGTGGTTTCTCCCACCATTTATCGGCAAGATAAAGATAAAAAATTTGGTCAGGTAACAATCTTGTACAAGACCAAGACAAGACTAGACAGATTGAACCCCATCCAACAATCACGGCCAAGCAATAAGTACGGCTTGCTACTTTAACTAACTAGGGTTATCACAGGCCTAGTTACTAGCAAATGCAATGAGAATTCCAAGTCCGGTTACCTGTTTGTTACTACCTGAGTGATCCCAGCAAGAAAAGGAAAAGATAGCTGGATATAGCAGACACACTGTAGTAAGATACATGTGTCCTAAGGTACCACACTCGACGGCGGGCTGGAAGTGCGCTCATCTCGACGGATAGCAACAAATCCCATGTATATATATAAGGCCGGAACCAAAGGGGCAACAGGTAACTGGGAAATTCTCCATGAACTATTTAATCAATCTAGTCATTAACCTAGCCAGATTCAGTATGAATCCCTGACCGTGGTACTCAGGGATCATGCCCTAGACATGATGCAAGACACACAGGACTCGTAGTTTATACAAGCACAATCCATGCAAATAACCACGGTGTCCAGGCTAATGAATTAATTAGTCAAGAGTGCGCCACGACGGACCACTATCAAGCATTGTCAGGGTACTTGTCAAGAGTGCACCACTACGGATCACTGTCATGTCATGTGTAGCAGGTCAAGTTATCAGGTCAAGTTATCAAGTCAAGTTATCAAGTCAAGAGTGCACCACGGCGGGCCACTATCAAGCCATGTTCAATTATCATTCCAAACATAATAAATAAATTTGGGATTATCAAGTTCATAAAAAAAGCGTAAGGATATAAAATGGACATAAAATATCTAATAAAATATCAATATACAGGGCTATAGAAGATCCAGGGTAATTAGGCTACGCTCAGGTCAAGCTACGCTCAGGTCAAGCTACGCTCAGGTCTGGCTACGCTCAGGTCTGGCTACGCTCAGGTCAGGCTACGCTCAGGTCTGGCTACGCTCAGGTCAAGCTACGCTCAGGTCAGGCTACGCTCAGGTCAGGCTACGCTCAGCTCATACGCTTCCAAAAGGCAGCGTATGGGGTCCATACGACTCCTCGTCAAGCAAGCGAGCGTATGCGAGTCATACGCTCCCAAAAGGCAGCGTATGGGGTCCATACGACTCCTTGTCAAGCAAGCGAGCATATGTGAGTCATACGCTCCCAAAAGGCAGTGTATGGGGTCCATACGACTCTTTGTCAAGCAAGCGAGCGTATGCGAGTCATACGCTCCCAAAAGGCAGCATATGGGGTCGACTGCGCTGTGCTAAAGAGCGCGCGCAGTTCAGTGGCACCAGCTAAAAAGCTCGTGCACTGCTCACTGTCTTTTCCAAATCAGCAAGAACTCCATGGGTTGAACCCAAAGCTTTAAAAGTCCATAACTTGGACAAAATAAGTCCAAATCCAACTTTTCAAAGGTCAAAATTGGGTAGAATAAAATTCTCAACAACATGGAACCATCAAAACTCGAAAATAACAAGGTTTAGTAGATCAAAACACAAGATTTTCGAAAATAATTTAAACTTAGATCTACAAGAATCTAGCCATGAAAAGAGAAAATGTCAAGTGCTAAAGTAAGTTAAAATATTACAAAGAAAAGAATGGAACAATAAAATTCGGGTTCCTCCATGAAGCAAGATGCACTTGCCTAAGGGGTGTTCTTGGTTGGTGGTGGGTTTAATGGAGAAGGAAGAAGAGATTAATGAAGAGAGAGAAGAAGAATAGGTAATAAATATGAGTGGTGGTGGTAGGTAGGGGTTCACCCCTTGGTTCATGATGAACCAAGAGCAATCCCAAACCGAACCAAGCCAGGCCAAACCGAGCCAACCCAATCCTCCTCCTATCCAAATAAAACCAAGCTCCACTAATCAGAATTAATCCATGAATGATAAATGACAATTAAACCACAATGCTAAATATGAAAATAAACCACAACTAACTAATCAAGGAAAAGAGAAATACGGGTCAGAAATACGAACACGTATAAAATACGTATTACAAATTTTGGGGCACTACAGCTAGCAGGGATCGGCACTGCCTACCATACAGTGCCTCGAACGGTGCCATCTGGATACTAGCTTGGAAACTGTTATTGTACGAGAACTCTACCAGGTGCAGGTGATCTTTCCGCGAACCACCGAAGTCAAGTGTACAAGATCTCAACATGTCTTCCAAGGTTTGTATGAGACGCTCTGACTGACCATCTGTCTGTGGGTGATATGCTGAGCTGAACTGGAGGCGAGTCCCCAAACTCTCTTGCAAGCTATGCCAAAAGTGCGACGTAAATCTAGAATCTCTGTCCGAGGTGATACTGACTGGTACACCGTACAATCTGACAATCTGCGGAGATACATCTCCGCTAGCTGAGCCGTCGACTGACCAACTCTGAACGGAAGAAAGTGAGCCACCTTCGTGAGCCTGTCTATGACAACCCAAATAGTGTCTCTGCCAGCCGAAGATCTAGGCAATCCAGTCACAAAATTCATGGTTATATGCTCCCATTTCCACTCGGGAATTGGCAATGGTTGAAGTAGTCCAGCTGGTCTCTGATGTTCAGCCTTAACTTGTTGGCAGACTAAACAACGAGAGACAAATCGGGCTATCTCCCTCTTCATGCCATTCCACTAAAAGTGTTGGCAGATATCACGGTACATCTTCGTGCCACCGGGATAAATGAAATATTGCGAACTGTGGGCCTCTGCCATGATCTCCTGTCTGATATCTCTACTGGGTACACAAAGGCGCTTACCATGTCGAAGTGTACCGTCTTCATAAATGCATAACTTTAGTCTTCGTCCCGCCTCATACTCTGCTCTGAGCCGCTGAAGCTTGGAATCTGCTGACTGCACCATCCGGACCCTCTCGACTATAGTGGACTGAACTTGCATGCTGTCCATCAATGCCACACTGGTAGGAAGGACGACTTCTATTTCCATCTTCTGAAGATCTGCTAACAGCTCTGGTTGCGCTGTTAGGAAATAAACTCCGGCTCTCCTGCTCAATACATCTGCAACAACGTTGGCCTTTCCAGGATGATACTGCAAGTTGATGTCATAATCCACAAGCAGCTCTAGCCATCTTCTCTGACGCATGTTGAGATCCTTCTGGGTGAACACATACTTCAGACTCTTGTGGTCGGTGAAAATCTCTACCCTATCTCCATACAAGTAGTGCCTCCAAAGTTTAAGTGCAAACACTACTGCTGCCAGCTCCAAATCATGAGTTGGATAATTCCTCTCATGATCACGAAGTTGTCTTGACGTATAAGCTATTACCTTCTCATGCTGCATCAGAACACATCCTAAACCTCTGCCCGAAGCATCACAATACACTGAGAATCCTTCGGTTCCATCTGGAAGTGTGAGAATAGGAGCCGTCATCAAGCCTCGCTTCAACCTTTCAAAAGAATCCTGGCACTTTACTTTCCAAGCAAACTGTACATCCTTGCGGGTCAACTGGGTCAATGGCGCTGAAATTCGAGCAAAGTCTGAAATAAATCGCCGGTAGTAGCCGGCCAAGCCCAGAAAACTGCGAATTTCTGCCACTGTGCTAGGTTCTGGCCACGTTTCAATGGCCACGATCTTCTGGAGATCCACTTCAACTCCTCCTCGGGTGATGATATGACCCAAGTACGAAATGCGATCGAGCCAGAACTCGTATTTACTAAACTTGGCATACAACTGGTGCTCTCTGAGAATCTGAAGAACCACACGGAGATGTGCTCATGCTCTGCCTCACTCTTGCTGTAGACTAGGATGTCGTCTAGGAACACAATCACGAACTGATCCAAATAAGGCATAAAGATACGATTCATGAGGTCCATGAATACTGTCGGCACATTGGTTGCTCCAAATGGCATCACAAGGAACTCCCAATGCCCATACCTCGATCTGAACGCTGTCTTCGGGATGTCCTGCTCTCTGACTCTGATCTGATGGTATCCTGATCGCAAATCGATCTTCGAGAATACTGTTGTCCCCTTGAGTTGATCAAACAAGTCATCTATCCTCGGGAGAGGGTATCTGTTCTTGATTGTCACTGAGTTCAAGGTACGATAATCTACACATAATCTGGACGTACCATCCTTCTTTTTCTCAAGAAGCATCGGGGCTCCCAAAGGCGATCCACTAGCACGAATGAATCCCTTGGTTCTGAGTTCTTCAATCATCTTGTACAATATCTCTAGCTCTGACAGCGCCATCCTGTAGACTCTTTTTGACACTGAGGCTGTCCCGGGAATCAAGTCAATGGTAAACTCGATCTTTCGCTCTGGCGACATCCCTGGAGGCTCTTCTGGGAAAACATCTAGAAACACTTCGACTATCCGAGGTAACTGTACTACTGCTACTGCCATCCGCAACACTGGAGGAGAATGTTCAACTTCGGCTCGGGAGAAGGAAAACTCTGGCTCGCCTGGAATGCTAAAAATAACCCTGCCAATGTGGCAGTCTATCCTAGCATACTGGTCCCTCAACCAATCCATCCCTAAGACTACATCATAATCGGCCATCGGGAACTCTATCAATCTAGCTGAGAATTCTCTACCGCTAACTACGATCCGACACGAGGAAAACACTCTATCTACTCCCACAAGTCCGTTACCAGTAAGTATATTGAGCCTTACTGATAATGACTCGAGCTCCAGTCCTACCCGTGTCGCGAATCGTGCAGACATAAATGAATGCGAGGCACCAGAATCAAATAATACTGAAGCTGGGAAGGTGTTGACGAGAATAGTACCTGCCACTACCTATCCTGGTGCTAATCCTTCTTCTTCCATGGTCAAGGCCAGCACTTGACCATGTCCTCTGGGTGCGGGTCCCCTCTGCTGAAAATTTCTATGCCTGCTCTGGATCAGGGCTTGGGTTTGGGCGTACTGCTGCGGTCTCTGCTGCTGGAATGCCTGGGCCTGCGTCGGCAACGGCCTCGGGAATGGGTACTGCAGCTGCTGCTGCTGCTGGGCTGGTGCTGGTCCTCTAACTGAAGGACTAGAGAAGGCCGATGAACTCCCCCTGTTCGGACAGTTCCCAACCCTGTGGTCTGGGGCACCACAAACTAAGCACAAACCCTGTGCTCTGCGACACTCGGATACCACATACCCTGGCTTCCCGCAGTGTGAACATCCCACTGCGGAAGACTACTTCTACTTCTGCTGCTGAGGGTGCATCGGGGTAGAATACTGAACCAACGTCACTGAGGCCGCCCGCCTCGGAGCTCCAATGGTCAAAGCCCGGGCTGTCGGGGCTGGTGCTGATGACTGATTCATCTGGCCGTGAGATCGTTTTCGATCTCCGGTCCTATCCACGATCCTCTGGGAGGTATACTCATGCCTCCGGGCTGCTCTCAATACTGCATCAAAAGTCTGATGCTCAAACTACTCTACCGCCAATAAAATCTCTAGGTGGAGCCCCTGCTGGAACCGCTGGGCTCTATCGAACTCGGTCGCCACCAAGGTAGGAGCAAACCGACTAAGCCTGGAGAACTCGGCCGCATATCCATCGACCGTCATGCCCATCTGCTTCAGGTTGGTGAACCTCGTCTGTAGATCATACCGAGCTATAGCATCGAAGTACTTGGTCTGGAATCTCTCCCTGAATACTGTCCATAAAATAGGGGCCACTAATCCATCGGCCTGCGCTGCCCACCAGCTGCGGGCAAGATCTAGTAACTGCAGGCGCACTACGGCCACCTTCTCGTTCTCTGGAGTCCTGGCTGCTTCTAGAATCACCTCTGTGTCCTGAAGCCATGCATCTGCAGCGATCGCATCTTCACTGCCGTCGAAGAAGGGAGGGTTCAAGCGCTTGAAGCTGTTGGCCGCGCTATTACCCTGATGACCTCCTCTGGTCAAAGCGTCTGCCACCGCCTGGTGCAAGGCATCTCCTTGACGATCCTGGGAGGCTAATAGTGACCTGATGAGACCCAAAGTGCCATCATCAGGCTCTACAGGCTGGACGGGCTGAACTGGTGGCTCTCCTCCAGTAGGCATGACTCTGGAGGCTACTCCTGAATGCTGGACTTGATCTCCAGGTGGCTGCTGGTCCGCGGGAGGTGCCCCTCCTTGCTGATCGGCAGGTCCAAGAACAATGCGCTGAAGAAGACGACATAGGGAACAATAAGGAAGGACCAGGACAGATCAACGATACAAGCATGTGATCACGTCAAGATTATAGGAATTCAGAAGATACGAGCAGAGATCAAGGGCGAGTATTGATTGAGACATCTATTCGGTAAACCCTCACATATCTTGATTTACAAGACCTGCATGGGCCACCACTAAACCATGTAACGTCCCAGAACTAGAATACTGGAGAGCGGAGGCATACATAGCCAGCTACGTATATTGAAGTGCAATCCACCTCGCTATACGGTCACGACTGCCTAGATACATGAGGGTTTAACTACAAGCTAACAGTCTCCTATGGTCATGAACAAGCCTATTGTCTCAATTATAAGCAAGTAGTAACAGTTACAAGATATCAGAGCACCAAATATACAATAGTAAGGCATCCCATACATTACATATTCGAATGATCATGAAGCTAGTCATACAAAATGTCAAGACTAGCAAGAGTTTTAGTCAATACATGATCAACCCTAGGATTTGTCAATCATATTACAGCCCGTTGGCAGATAGTAAATAAAGGTGCAATATGAGCTAACACATGCTCGCCGGCTAAACGCCTCAAAAGAATAATTTTTACAATAAAGTGGGAGGACAAAAAGAAACCCACTCGTTGCCAGGGTTACGCCTGGTGGTCACCATCTGGCTGGAAGACAGGTAGATCCTCTGGTGCTGCTCCGATATCTGGCCATACAAAACCAGCTGGGTCATGTAGTGCCCCGCTCCGCGAAGGTACTAGATAGACAGAAAGATCTGATTGTTGGCTCTGCAACAGAAGACGATTGATCTGGGTGAGTGGACAAAGACTCATTTTATGATTCGCTTGCGCCTAATAAGAATCCGAGCTTTTGAATGAATGTTATTGCTAATAACAAGAAGCTAGACTTTGAGTATGCTTATAAGAAAATTCGTATATTGTCTGCTAAGAAAGAGAACGGTTTCCTGCTTGAAAAGAAGATGGAATTGTTTATGACTTGCTTGATTGATGCATGATGGTTTTATTTGATATTGCATGTGCATTAGGGTATCCACTTAGTGACGAGCTGAACCCTAGAGAGTCACAGCGGCTAGCGACGAGCTGAACCCATGCGAGTCACAGCGATTAGCGACGAGCTGAACCCAAGAGAGTCACAACGGCTAGCGACGAGCTGAACCCATGCGAGTCACAGCGGTTAGCGACGAGCTGAACCCGTGGGAGGCACAGCAGCTAAGATGGAAATGATATGGTGGTTTTCAAAGATGTTTTCAAAAGAAATATAAACTGACTCTGTATGTATGAAATGAACATAGGTAAAGAGTAGCAAGATCACATCACAAGAAAATGTTTTCTCACTAAATGAACAGTAATCGTTTCAGAAGAATGTAGCTCCTTTGTTCACAATTCACCAGTATGCTGATATACTGACCCACCATCAGTCTGCATGCAGGTGCACTATGCATCGAGAAGGATAGTCCGAAGCGATAGCCCGAGCCTCATCCTCAGGAGACAGAAATCAGAAGAGATGCCAATCTGTTGCAAGAGTTGACATCTGTTGCAAGAGTTGGTTTTGTATATAAAGGGATGTAATGTATGGGAACGGGATCATTGTAATCTGTAAAGTTTTGAGAGAATGTATATTGTATATGAGAGAATCGAGAGCTTGTAATCTGTTCAAATAAAATCAATAAAGAGAATTGTTTCTTGTTACCATTGTGTTCAATGCATTTATTCTAAAAATATGTCCGCTGCTGTTTCAATTATCTACGATACGTTCTGCTGCGTATTGTCAACCTTGTCTATCTTGTCCTGCTTCAAGTACTGGCCTTGTGCAAGCACAACTTAGGCTTGTACGGCATCACGCCTTAGCGAGGACGAACGATCCCAAAAGGTCCGAAGCGAGGACGAAAGGACTCTGCGGGATCGGGGCATGACAGAATGGTATCAGAGCAACATGATCCTCTGGCCAATTGTTGATTCGATTGAATTCGAGGATGTTCTCCTGATCGAAATTCCTTTGCCTATTCGATATCAATAATGAGATGTACGTTCCATACAATAAGTCCGTAAATATTTTTATGATGCCGGCAAATATTTTATCGATTTGATTGATTGAGATTGAAATGTTTGATTGAACAACAGTTTTGATATGAGCTGAATTATAATTTCATGGTTTGATGATGGCGAAGGATGAGGACTATCGCTGCTAAGGATATCGTAAGTTTCTCCTTAAGTTTCGAGAACGAAACTTCTTTTCGGTGGGTAATTATGTAGTATCCCGCTCCGCGAAGGTACTAGATAGACAGAAAGATCAAATTGCTGGCTCTGCAACAGAAGACGATTGATCTGGGTGAGTGGACAAAGACTCATTTTATGATTCGCTTGCGCCTAATAAGAATCTGAGATTTTGAATGAATGTTGTTGCTAATAACAAGATGCTAGACTTTGAGTATGCTTATAAGAAAATTCGCACATTGTCTGCTAAGAAAGAGAACGGTTTCCTGCTTGAAAAGAAGATGGAATTGTTTATGACTTGCTCGATTGATGCATGATGGTTTTATTTGATATTGCATGTGCATTGGGGTATCCACTTAGTGACGAGCTGAACCCTAGAGAGTCACAGCGGCTAGCGAGGAGCTGAACCCATGCGAGTCACAGCGGTTAGCGACGAGCTGAACCCAAGAGAGTCACAGCGGCTAGCGACGAGCTGAACCCATGCGAGTCACAGCGGTTAGCGACGAGCTGAACCCGTGGGAGGCACAGCGGCTAAGATGGAAATGATATATTGGTTTTCAAAGATGTTTTCAAAAGAAATGTAAACTGACTCTGTATGCATGAAATGAACATAGGTAAAGTGTAGCAAGATCACATCACAAGAAAATGTTTTCTCACTAAATGAACAGTGATCCTTTCAGAAAAATGTAGCTCCTTTGTTCACAATTCACCAGTATGCTGATATACTGACCCACCATCAGTCTGCATGCAGGTGCACTATGCATCTGTCACGCCCCAGAACCAGAATATTGGAGAGCGGAGGAATGACTCAGCCAGCTACGTATTACGGGTAGATGAATACCGTATAATACGATCAATGCTGTCTACAAGACGAGGGGGGTGCATACTACATGAAAGTCTCACTATGGTCACTTCACATCTATTGTCTCAATCATTCAAACAAGAAACAAAAATAGAGAACATATAAGATAAAGCAGTAAGGCGTCCCAAACGCTCAGTCAAAATGTTCTTGATATCTGGGTTTACAAAATACAGCCAGATGATGTAGTAAGTATACATAATTGTTAGCAGCTGCAGTCTGACTTAGTTACAATTATGCAAAAATAGGTACAAGACAATCCGACTAACATGTCGATGCCAAACGGCAAAGTATAAAGTAGATAACAAAACGGGCGGAGAAGTAAGAAACCCACTCGAGTCCTCCTGCGATCATCCCTCTAGTGTTGACCATCTTGGAGGTAGAAGTAAGCTGGATCCTCGGGGACTGGCTCTAAATCTGGCCATGCAAAACCAGAGAGGTTAGACCTCTAATAGCAAGTACCACAAGGAAGCACGATATGAGGAATGAAGCCAGTAATAAGAGAATATGATAATAAATCTCTGCTATCTACTAAGACTCACACAACATCACGACACTTCGAACCAACCTCCCAACCAAACAAGGACAGAAGTTGGCCCGTCATGTCCTGACATTCTGATCATCTCAGTTAAGTAACAGAGTAGGTACAGTGCACAAACAAATCAATTTAAACGGCCAGGCAACTACTACGGCTTGCTATTGTGAGTCCCAAGTTATCCTGGTTTTATGCAATGAGGATTTCTCAGTTCTTACTACGTGCAAGCAAAGGCTAGTTTATCCAGTCAATCAATTGTGCCATTCATGAATTAGACGAGTCCCAGCGGGACGCCCGTCATTAATATACAATATTCAATAGATAATATAACCAGATACCGCTTCCTGCCCGTGTGGCAGATTTGCAGCATCTGTGGGGACCAACCGGCCTGTCGGGCACTACTAGTCCCAAGAGGGCTGCCATGTAAGAACTCGGAAATCTATTCTCTCCATGCAATCATTATTTTATTTAACTTAATAGTCTCTATGTTGAGTGAAGTACCATGCCGTGGATCATGATCATTCAGAATGAGTACTTTCGTACGGGGTACGATATGCACAACTCTACAATGATACCAGTGCGGTCAGGTTGTAGGTCTTACATAGCGTAATGCAACAATCAAAACTAACCACGGAGTAATCATGCCTTGACCATAAAGTACACATGCTTCTTTGGTAAGATAAATAAATAATAAATGAATTGAAGCCTGCATGTGCCTGTATGCCAATATTCGGGATCAGCCAGTCGATTTCTATAGTTCATAATTAATATGAAGGTGTCACATTCATTCAATTCAAAAAGACGACTAGCCAGTCTCTTAGTTCCAACTAGGAACGCATGATCAATTTTTAGTCAAGGTCACAATCATTATCAATGGTGACAAGGCATGAAAGTCAACTAGTATTCAGTGGGGTCGAGTCTACAACTCTCAGGGTTTAATTCCAGTCAATCGGGGTATCTATAACTCAATTCACGACACATGGTACATCCCACGTAACAATCTATATTTAACAGAAATATTAACATATCATGATTATATCAAGTTTATGCCAAAAGGCGTAAGGATATAAAATGGACGTTAAATATCTAATAAAATATCAATATACAGGACTATAGAGGATCCAGGGTAAGCAGGCTATGCTCATGTCAGCCTACGCTCAAGTCAGCCTACGCTCAAGTCAGCGTACGCTCAGGTCAAGCTACGCTCAAGTCATATGCTTCCAAAAGGCAGCGTATGAACTCCATACGACTCCTTACCATCCAAGCCAGCGTACGCAAGTCATACGCTTCCAAAAGGGAGCGTATGAACTCCATACGACTCCTTACCATCCAAGCCAGCGTACGCAAGTCATACGCTTCCAAAAGGCAGCGTATGAACTCCATACGACTCCTTACTATCCAAGCTAGCGTACGCAAGTCATACGCTTCCAAAAGGCAGCGTATGAACTCCATACGACTCCTTACTATCCAAGCTAGCGTACGCAAGTCATACGCTTCCAAAAGGCAGCGTATGGGTCAGGCTACGCTCAAGTCATACGCTTCCAAAAGGCAGCGTATGGGTCAGGCTACGCTGCACTAAAGAGCGCGCGTAGCTCAGTGACGCAAGCTAAAAAGCTCGTGCACTGCTCCCTGTCTTCTCCAAAACTGCAAGAACTCCATAGTTGCACCCAAGGCTTCAAAATCCATAACTTGGTCAAAATAAGTCCAAATCTAACTTTACAAAGGTCAAAATTGGGTAGAATAAAATTCTCTACAACATGGAACCATCAAAACTTGAAAACAAAGAAGTTTGATAGATCAAAACCACCAAAATCCGAAAACAACTGATTTCTAGATCTACTAAAAATAAAACTTCAAAACGAAAAATGCCAAGTTCTAAACTCTCTTAGAATCACAAGGAGAAGAGGATGGAACCATAAAAATGGGTCCTCATGAAGAAGCAAGATGTACTTGCCTATGGGTTTGGTAGGTGGAGAGAGTAATGAGAAAGAAGGAGAAGAGTAATGGTGAAGGAGAGTAATGAAGAGAGAGAAAGAGTTTGGGGGCTTTAAATGCTGATGTGGTGGTAGGTGGGGGTATTGGGTTCATGTTGAACTGACACACCCAAAAATAAACCAACCTAGGCCAAACCTAAAGTAAGCTAAAGCAGAGAATAAAAGCAGGAAGTAAAATACAGAAAATTAATTACAGGAATTTTAATTTGCGTGAATTAAAGGAATTAAAATACAGAACAATACATGATAAATATTTAAATAAATATAGTAAAGCAGTACATGTATTAAAATACGTATACTGGGAACGGGGAGTGACATCTGTACCCTCCTTAGAAAATTTCGTCCTCGAAATTTTAAATCCAAGCAGGATAGGAATATCAAGGCCAAACTAGTACAAGCAATTTAAGCAAGCAATCATTTTACAATGTCCATAGCAAGTAACATATCTATATTCAATAATCTACGATATCAAGTAATTTCTACTCATAGGGCGACTAGCATGCGGAGTTAAGACAATCAAGGTACACGGAAAGAAATATACCTTGTGAGTCAAACAAATGTGGATACCGTGATCGGATATCATCCTCACGTTCCCATGTTGACTCTCCTAAAGAGTGATCACCCCAAGCAACCCGGACAAGACTAATTATTCGGTTCTTGAGTATCTTCTCTCTTCGGTCCAAGATGGACACAGGCTGCTCCTCGTAAGATAGGTTGGTACCAACAACCAGTTCTGAATGATCGAGGATATGGCTTGGGTCCGATACATACCTTCGCAACTGAGATACATAAAACACGTCATGCACCTCTCGTAACGAAGGTGGAAGGGACAAACGATAAGCAACATCGCCTACCCTATTAAGAATAACAAATGGGCCTACGTATCGTGGACTCAACTTCCCGCGAACGCCAAATCTAATGACCCCACGGGTAGGTGAGATCCGCAAGAACACGTGGTCCCCAACAGAAAACTCTAGCGGCCTACGATGCTGGTCCGCCCAATGACGATGCCGATCCTGCGCAACACGAAGTCACTCTCTAATTCCCTTAATCACTTCAACCGTCTGGATAATCATTTCTGGGCCTAGCATCTTCCTTTCTCCGATATTATCCCATGCTAGTGGCGATCTACACTTCTTATCATATAGTGCCTCAAATGGCGCCATCTGGATACTGGCTTGATAACTGTTATTGTATGAGAACTTAACTAAGTGCAGGTGGCTTTCCCAAGATCCTCCAAAATCTAGGGTACAAGCTCGTAATATATCTTCCAAAGTCTGAATTGTCCTTTCTGATTGCCCGTCCGTCTGTGGATGGTAAGCTGTGCTAAATCTTAACTTGGTACCCAGACTATGATGCAAGCTCTTCCAGAAATATGAGGTGAAACGGGTATCTCTGTCTGACACAATACTGACATGGACTCCATGCTGCCTGACTATCTGCTGCATGTACAACTCCGCCAACTTTTCTGTAGATTGCCCTACTCTGAAAGGAAGAAAGTGTGCTACCTTTGTTAGCCGATCTACTATCACCCAAATAGCATCTTTACCACTTGGTGATCTCGGTAAACCGGTCACAAAGTCCATTATGATGTGTTCCCACTTCCATTCCGGGATAGGAAGCGGTTGTAATAATCCAGCTGACCTCTGCTGTTCTGCCTTTACTTGCTGACATATCAAGCAATGGAAAACAAACCTAGCTATCTCCCTCTTCATCTCGTTCCACCAGAAGTGTTGCTTGATATCTTGGTACATCTTGGTCCCTCCAGGATGTATAGAATACTGAGAACTGTGAGCTTCTGTCATTACTTCCTGTCTGATATCTCCACTAGGTACACATAAATGTGATCCAAATCGAAGCGTACCATCTTCGTGAATTTGCATCTCTTTTCTGAGCCCTGACTCACATTCTGCCCTAAGCTTCTGAATCCTTGGGTCCTGTGCCTGGGCCGCCTTGATCCTGCCTACCAAGTCGGATTGAACTTGTAGACTCGCCAGAATTCCTACATCACTAGGAAGTATAACTTCGATGCCCATCTCCTGAAGGTCTTCTAAGATGTGCTTCTGCGTTGTCAACATAAATGCGCCGCCTCTTCTGCTAAGAGCGTCTGCTACCACATTAGCCTTGCCTGGATGATACTGAAGCTCAACGTCGTAATCCTTGATCAGCTCTAACCATCTTCTCTGCCTCATGTTCAGCTCCTTCTGAGTAAAGATGTACTTCAGACTTTTATGGTCGGTGTACATGTCCACTCGGTCACCATATAAATAATGTCTCCATAGCTTCAAAGCAAATACTACTACCGCCAACTCCAAATCATGAGTTGGATAATTCTTCTCGTGGTCTCGAAGCTGCCTAGATGCATTTGCTATCACCTTTCCATGTTGCATGAGGACACATCCAAGTCCTTTACCTGATGCATCATAATATACTGTAAAACCTTCGGGCCCAACTGGCAATATAAGAATAGGTGCTGATATCAACTTCTGCTTCAGATTCTCAAATGATGCCTGGCATTCTGCCGACCAGACGAATGGTACATCTTTCCGTGTCAAGCGGGTCATGGGTGCTGAAAGTCTTGCAAAATCTGACACAAATCTTCTGTAATATCCTGCCAATCCCAAGAAACTTCGTACATCAGCTACGGTCTTGGGTACTGACCAACTCTCTACTGCTTCTACCTTCTTGGGATCTACTGCTACTCCAGCTCCTGATATGATATGACCCAAAAATAAAATATGATCCGACCAAAACTCACACTTGCTGAGCTTGGCATACAACTGGTTCTCTCTCAGAACCTGTAACACTTTCCTGAGGTGGTCTTCATGCTCCTCTTCACTAGCAGAGTATACAAGAATGTTGTCGAGAAATACCACGATAAACTGATCTAAGTATGGCATAAAGATGCGGTTCATCAAATCCATGAATATAGCTAGAGCATTGGTCAACCCAAACGGCATTACTAAGAATTTATAAAGTCCATACTTCGACCTGAATGCTGTCTTGGGAATGTCTTCCTTTCGAACCCTCACTTGATGGTACCCCGAACGAAGATCTATCTTGGAGAAAACTCTAGCTCTGCTCAACTGATCAAACAAGTCGTCGATCCTTGGTAGTGGGTACTTGTTCTTTACTGTTGCCGCGTTAAGCTTCCTGTAATCGATGCACAATCTGGGTGACCCATCCTTCTTTCCTACAAGTACCACTGGTGCTGCCCATGGTGATATGCTAGCTTGGATAAACTTCTTTTCCTTCAATTCCTCTATGTGCTGATACACCTTGGCCTGTTCCGAATCCGCCATTCTGTAAACCCGATCTGATATTGGTTTAGTCCCAGGTGCCAATTCTATACTGAACTCAATATCTCTAACCGGTGGCAGACCGGGAAGTTCTTCGGGAAATACGTCTAGAAATTCTTCAACTACCTTCGGAACTAGAACTTTTTCTATTGCCGTTATCACTCCCTGCCCTTGCTGAGTTGCCTCTGATCTGACTAAGGTGAATTTCTTCATGCCTGAAATATCAAAAGATACACTCCCACTACGATAATCTATTGTCGCATGACTGTCTTTCAGCCAGTCCATGCCTAAGATAACGTCGAAATTTCCAACAGGAAATTCTATCAACTGGGCGGGTAAGGAATGTCCGCAAACTACAACACTACACGCTAGAATAACTCTACTAACTCCTACGAGCCCATTGCCAGTGAGTATACTCAACCTCCCTGGCAATGCTTCGAACTCCATTCCTAGCCGTGTCGTAAATTGTGTAGATATAAATGAGTGTGATGCTCCCGAATCAAACAATGCTACTGCGGGATATGAGGCGACGAGAATGTTACCTGCCACAACATCTTCCGATGCTAATGCCTCCTCCAAGGACAGTGTGAATGCCTGCCCTCGACCTCCTTACTGGTTCCCATGCTGTGGCCTAGCCTGGTGCTGCTACTGGCCCCTGCCTTGATGATGTTGGGGTGGTCTATGCTGGTGCTGCTGCATCGACGGTCCCTGCTGCCGAAACATCTGAGCCTGTGGCATTAACGGACGCTGGGCCAATGGTCTCACTGCTACCGCTAGTCCTCGATACTGCCCTGCGCCTGGTGCTGGCAGTGCAGGAAACTGTTGCCCTGGTCCTCCTGACCTCGAATTCAAGGGACATGTGGTAACCCGATGGTCTGGATTTCCACATATCAAACACAGTCTGTTCAATGCCCGACACACATCTCTAGTGTGCCCCATCTTTCCACAATAAGTACAGTCCGCTGGGGGTTGCTGGTTCTTCTTCTGTTGCTACTGCTGCCTGGGTGGTGGTGCTGGCCCTCGCATTGCCACATCGTGAATGCGAATGCCAAGGGATGGTGCTGTTGTTCGGGGCGCTGCTCTCCCTCCTCCTTCAATCTGACTGTGAGATCTCTTCTGACCTCCAGTCCTTACTGTGATCCTCTGAATGGTGATCTCATGCCTTCGGGTTGCCGTCAATATCTCATCAAAAGTCTGGTAATTGTGCCCCTCTATTAATTGCAAGAGCTCAAGATGAAACCCTTGCTGAAACCTCATAGTCCTCTGGCGCTCCGTCGCTACCATCTCTGGGGCAAACCTACTCAATCTACAGAACTCCGCTGCATAAGCATCTACCGTCTTGCCGGCCTGCTTGAGGTTGATAAACTTCTATTGTAGCTCAAATTGCGCCACAACTCCATAGTACTTCGTCTTGAATCTTGCTGTAAAATCATCCCAAGCCACAGGACGTCTGATGCCTACCTCCTCTGATTCCCACCAATCACGTGCGAGATCCTGAAGTAACAACTTCACCTGATCCACACGTTCTTCTGCCGGCACCTTAGCGGCTGTCAAAATAGCCTCAATATCCTTAAGCCATGCATCTGCTGAAATGGCATCCTCCGTTCCTTCAAAACGGCGAGGGTTGAACTTGCAAAATCTGGTTGATGCTCCAGAATCCGGCCTTGCCCCTCTTTCCAAAGCTGTCTGTAACCCTTGGTTGAGTAGTATGTTCTGCTCTTGCAACTGAGCGTGCATGTGCTGCTGGGCTAACATCTGGTGTTGCTGAGTGGCCATCATCCCTCTCATGATCTCCAGAAGAGCCGGTGTGTCCATCTTCGCAGGGGTAGGTGGAACTGTTGGTGGTGGTGGAACATCTGGATACTGCGATCCAGCTGCTGCTTCCACTATCACTTCTTCTTGGGTAGCCTCTTGAGTTAGTACTGGCTCTTGTTGCTGCCAACATGGTCAGGTTGTCCATGTTGCTGTCCATGTTGTTGCTGTCCAGCTCTGACAGGTATGGACGAAGTGCCCCTAAGAAAAGGGACAAGAGAACAATCAAACGACCGGACATGAAGGATCAATGAAGTCAAAGGATACTGGAATGTCAAGCTAGAGTTGAGAGTAACGAATCATGAGATCAAGAGAAAACATGTGTGATTGAGACATCCTATTAAAATACCCCACAAGTCTAAAATCAGACCTGCATGGGCCACCACTAAAACCTTGTCACGCCCCAGAACCAGAATACTGGAGAGCGGAGGAATGACTCAGCCAGCTACGTATTACGGGTAGATGAATACCGTATAATACGATCAATGCTGTCTACAAGACGAGGGGGGTGCATACTACATGAAAGTCTCACTATGGTCACTTCACATCTATTGTCTCAATCATTCAAACAAGAAACAAAAATAGAGAACATATAAGATAAAGCAGTAAGGCGTCCCAAACGCTCAGTCAAAATATTCTTGATATCTGACTTTACAAAATACAGCCAGATGATATAGTAAGTATACACAATTGTTAGCAGCTGCAGTCTGACTTAGTTACAATTATGCAAAAATAGGTACAAGACAATCCGACTAACATGTCGGTACCAAACGGCAAAGTATAAAGTAGATAACAAAACGGGCGGAGAAGTAAGAAATCCACTCGAGTCCTCCTGCGATCATCCCTCTAGTGTTGACCATCTTGGAGGTAGAAGTAAGCTGGATCCTCGGGGACTGGCTCTAAATCTGGCCATGCAAAACTAGAGAGGTTAGACCTCTAATAGCAAGTACCACAAGGAAGCACGATATGAGGAATGAAGCCAGTAATAAAAGAATATGATAATAAATCTCTGCTATCTACTAAGACTCACACAACATCACGACACTTCGAACCAACCTCCCAACCAAACAAGGTCAGAAGTTGGCCCGTCATGTCCTGACATTCTGATCATCTCAGTTAAGTAACAGAGTAGGTACAGTGCACAAACAAATCAATTTAAACGGCCAGACAACTACTACGGCTTGCTATTGTGAGTCCCAAGTTATCCTGGTTTTATGCAATGAGGATTTCTCAGTTCTTACTATGTGCAAGCAAGGCTAGTTTATCCAGTCAATCAATTGCGCCATTCATGAATTAGACGAGTCCCAGCGGGACGCCCGTCATTAATATACAATATTCAATAGATAATATAACCAGATACCGCTTCCTGCCCGTGTGGCAGATTTGCAGCATCTGTGGGGACCAACCGGCCTGTCGGGCACTACTAGTCCCAAGAGGGCTGCCATATAAGAACTCGGGAATCCATTCTCTCCATGCAATCATTATTTTATTTAACTTAATAGTCTCTATGTTGAGTGAAGTACCATGCCGTGGATCATGGTCATTCAGAATGAGTACTTTCGTACGGGGTACGATATGCACAACTCTACAATGATACCAGTACGGTCAGGTTGTAGGTCTTACATAGCGTAATGCAACAGTCAAAACTAACCACGGAGTAATCATGCCTTGACCATAAAGTACACATGCTTCTTTGGTAAGATAAATAAATAATAAATGAATTGAAGCCTGCATGTGCCTGTATGCCAATATTCGGGATCAGCCAGTCGATTTCAATAGTTCATAATTAATATAAAGGTGTCCCATTCATTCAATTCAAAAAGACGGCTAGCCAGTCTCTTAGTTTCAACTAGGAACGCATGATCAATTTTTAGTCAAGGTCACAATCATTATCAATGGTGACAAGGCATGAAAGTCAACTAGTATTCAATGGGGTCGAGTCTACAACTCTCAGGGTTTAATTCCAGTCAATCGGGGTATCTATAATTCAATTCACGACACATGGTACATCCCACGTAACAATCTATATTTAACAGAAATATTAACATATCATGATTATATCAAGTTTATGCCAAAAGGCGTAAGGATATAAAATGGACGTTAAATATCTAATAAAATATCAATATACAGGGCTATAGAGGATCCAGGGTAAGCAGGCTACGCTCATGTCAGCCTACGCTCAAGTCAGCCTACGCTCAAGTCAGCGTACGCTCAGGTCAAGCTACTCTCAAGTCATACGCTTCCAAAAGGCAGCGTATGAACTCCATACGACTCCTTACCATCCAAGCCAGCGTACGCAAGTCATACGCTTCCAAAAGGCAGCGTATGAACTCCATACGACTCCTTACCATCCAAGCTAGCGTACGCAAGTCATACGCTTCCAAAAGGCAGCGTATGAACTCCATACGACTCCTTACTATCCAAGCTAGCGTACGCAAGTCATACGCTTCCAAATGGCAGCGTATGAACTCCATACGACTCCTTACTATCCAAGCTAGCGTACGTAAGTCATACGCTTCCAAAAGGCAGCGTATGGGTCAGGCTACGCTCAAGTCATACGCTTTCAAAAGGCAGCATATGGGTCAGGCTACGCTGTACTAAAGAGCGCGCACAGCTCAGTGACGCAAGCTAAAAAGCTCGTGCACTGCTCACTGTCTTCTCCAAAACAGCAAGAACTCCATGGTTGCACCCAAGGCTTCAAAATCCATAACTTGGTCAAAATAAGTCCAAATTCAACTTTGCAAAGGTTAAAATTGGATAGAATAAAATTTTCTACAACATGGAACCATCAAAACTTGAAAACAAAAAAGTTTGATAGATCAAAACTACCAAAATCCGAAAACAACTGATTTCTAGATCTACTAAAAATAAAACTTCAAAACGAAAAATGCCAAGTTCTAAACTCTCTTAGAATCACAAGGGAAAGAGGATGGAACCATAAAAATGGGTCCTCATGAAGAAGCAAGATGTACTTGTCTATGGGTTTGGTAGGTGGAGAGAGTAATGAGAAAGAAGGAGAAGAGTAATGGTGAAGGAGAGTAATGAAGAGAGAGAAAGAGTTTGGGGGCTTTAAATGGTGATGTGGTGGTAGGTGGGGGTATTGGGTTCATGTTGAACCAACACACCCGAAAATAAACCAACCTAGGCCAAACCTAAAGTAAGCTAAAACAGAGAATAAAAGCAGGAAGTAAAATACAGAAAATTAATTGCAGGAATTTTAATTTGCGTGAATTAAAGGAATTAAAATACAGAACAATACATGATAAATATTTAAATAAATATAGTAAAGCAGTACATGTATTAAAATACGTATACTGGAAACGGGAGTGACAGCATCGAAAAAGATAGTCCGAAGCGATAGCCCGAGCCTCATCCTTAGGAGCCAAAAATTAGAAGAGATGCCAAGAGATGGAATTTGTTGCAAGAGTTGGTTTTGTATATACGGGGATGTTGTTGGCACATTTTATTTTGGTAATTAACAGCATCTTTGTAGTTTAGTCTTCTGTTCTTCAGATTCATATTTCTCAGAAGATCTACTACATGGAGTTCTTCCGTTCAAGAGCTTTCTCCTTCTTCCTTGAAGACTGTAGCAGTTACCGGCGTTCCCTGCATAAGACGGCGTCTTCCTGCTTAGAGTTTTCGAGTCTGTACTGGTCTAGGTATATCTGTAAACACCTAAGGACGGATGACAGTAAAAAGAACAAGTCAAAAATCAAATAGCTACAGAGCGGCATACTGGCGGTATGCTCCGGCATATCGGCGGTATACCGTTTTTGGAATACAGAAAGTTGCTGTGACAATAGTCGGCATACCGGCGGCATGCTCCGGCATACCGGCGGTATACCGCTTTTCTTGTCCAGAAAGTTGCTGTGACAAATTATCGGCATACCGACGGCATGCTCCGGCATACCGACGGTATACCGTTTTTAGCAACCCAAAAGTTACTGTGACAAATTGTCGGCATACCGACGACATGCTCCGGCATACCGACGGTATACCGTTTTTAGCAACTCAAAACTTGCTGTGACAAATTGTTGGCATACCGGCGGCATGCTCCGGCATACCGGCGGTATACCGAGTTTCAAATATTTGGTTTTCGAATTGCTCTGACTAGCATTAATGGCCACATTTAATGCTCTCAAACGGTCATTTATATGACCGTTACCTTTTGGCCGGTATACCGACGGTATGCCGCTGCATACCGACGGCATGCCGGTCTGTCTGTATTCAGAGCATTAAATGCCACCAACTCTTGGTTCACTTATAAAAGAAAGCTCTCTCTCTCTTGAGCTTTCTCACCAACTCTTCCATAAATTTTCCAACAACCAAGAGCTCCACCATTAATACTCTTTCAAGCTTTTCATTGTCATCCTCTTCCAAAGTGCTAGAGTATTAAAGAGTTGTACATTTCGATCTTCACGTGTTAGAAGATCAACAAGTTCTCATTCTCTTTTGTTTGAAGTTGGCGAGCCTTCGTAAGAAAACTTGTGTGTAGAAGTTGGCGAGTCTTCGGATCCAAACTCGTGTTGAAGTTGGCGAGTTCTTCGGATCCAAACTCGTGTGTACTATTTGGTTAAATAGTGGATTAATGCCGGAGAGAGTTCCGGGACTGGACTGCCTCAAAAGAGGATACCAGGATACATCCTTGCATTTGCGTTTGATCTTTCTACTCATTACTTTCAATTATCTTTATTGCATCAATTGTTGTAGTTAATTTTTAATTACCCTATTCACCCCCCCTCTAGGGTTCTACAATTGGTATCAGAGCTTCGTTCTCTTGATTTGGTTTTACACCCTTGAGTGATCCATGGCCTCTAACCCTAACATCAACACGTTTCACAATGAGGGACACTCCACAAATATGCCTCCCCTATTTGATGGTACCAACTATAACTACTGGAAGATTAGGATGGGCATTTATCTAAAGTCTATAGATTTCAATTTATGGGATTGCGTGATAAATGGCCTTCCTACTCCTTCTAGAGCTATTGAGGATATTGCTTCTGACACCCTTCGGGAAACACTTGCTGAAAACATGAAGAAGCTTGCTTGTCGAGATGCCAAGGCAATGAATGCTCTTTACTGTGCTCTCGACAGTAGTGAATTCAACCGAATCTCTACTTGCAAGACTTCCAATGAGATTTGGAAGTTACTTGAAGTCACACACGAGGGAACTTCACAAGTGAAGGAATCCAAGATCAGTAGACTCACGCAAGAATATGAGTCTTTTAAAATGAAGCATGATGAATCTATTGCTAGCATGTTTACTCATTTTGGTGACATTATTAACCCTCTCTCTTCTCTTGGAAAGGAATATCTCGCTCATAAAAAGATAAGAAAGATTCTTAGAGGATTGACGAAAGCTTGGAGTCCTAAAGCTACCACAATCATTGAGGGGAACGATCTAACCGTCATGAACCTAGAGACCCTCATGGGTAAGCTAATGACTCATGAGCTTGACATGAAGGACCAAGAGGAATCCTCCATTCAAGAGAAGGAGAAGGAGAAGACCAAAGAAAAGGAGAAGACTCTTGCTCTCAAAGCATCAAGGTCCTACTCCAAGGATAGCTCCGACGACAATGAGTCGGACGACGATGAAGAAATAGCTCTCACAGCTAAGTACTTCTGGAAGTTCCTAAAGTTCAACAAGGCCAACCGCTCCAGACGGGACAATGAAGAAGACCCGGCGTGCTATCAATGCAGAAGACCCGGACACATCAAGAGGGATTGTCCGATGATACGAAAAGACTCAAGCAAGTACGAGAAGCCTAGCAAGGGAAGCTCGTCCTCCAGAAAGTTTGCCAACACTAGCATTTGGTGTGAAAGCGACGCGAGCGACTCCGACAACGACAAGGAGTGCAAACACAATGCCAACGTCTGTCTCATGGCAACCGATGAGGTACTTGATGATTTTTTCTTAAACACTATTACCTATGATGATTTGGAGAAAGCCATTCTTGAGTTACATGAAGAACACAAAGGTGTTCAGAATAAATACAAGAAATCTCTTAAGGAGGTTGAGGCTCTAAAACTAGAAATAGAGAGGCTCTCAAGCATCATTATTGATGTGAAGGGAAAATCTCCTATTTCTGACACGGATGAAATAGAGTCTTTGCGACTCAAGTTTCTAGAATCTCTTGACACCATCAAGAAAAGGGATGATGAGATTCTATCCATGAGAAGTGCTTATGAATTTGCTATACGCAAATGTCAAGATGCTAATAAGAGAGAATACACCACTTCTATTAAGTATAATGATCTTCTTACATGGAGTAAGAATTTAGGTAATAAGAATACCACTCACATGCATGCTCCTAGACACCCTCACACTCATCAAAATGCTAGGCATAACCCTTACATGAACACTACACACAACTCCTTTTCTAACACAAGAAAAGGACCTTTTGTTAAGAAGAACACCTCTCATCATGCTTTTTACTATCATCATAACACTCATGGTAGAACTTCTCACACTAGAAACTCACATATGCACAATACTCACACTTCTTCTTCTAAATCTTCTTTGATGTGCAATTATTGTGGTTTGGTCGGTCACACTTCAAACTTTTGTTATACAAGAAAACAAGTTGACATGAGAGTTCTTAAGTGGGTTCCTAAGACTAACACTCATGGACCCATAAGATCATGGGTACCAAAATGTTCATCTTCAACTTATGTTGTAGGTGACGAATCCTTCTCATGCTAGAAGCAAGTGGATTCTCGATAGCGGTTGTTCACGGCACATGACCGGTGATGCTTCACTCTTTACAACGCTATCGATGAAGAAAGAAGGACATGTCTCCTTCGGTAACAATCTTAAAGGTTATATTATTGGAAATGGTAATATCGGTTCTCCTCCTTATCCTTGTATTAATAATGTATGTCTTGTTACTAATCTCAAGCATAATCTCCTTAGTATTAGCCATCTTACCGATAATGGTTATGATATCAAGTTTGTTAAACTCAAATGCTACATTACCGATAGCTCCAATGGAACTATTGTGTATGAAGGCATTAGAGAAAATAATATTTATGTTCTTTATCTTGTTGAAGGTACTAACAATGACAGGTGCCTAGTTGCAAAGAACGATGAGAGTTGGCTTTGGCACATGAGGCTTGGACACGCCAACATGGATACCATCTCTCGCCTCGCCTCCAAGAAGCTTGTACGAGGACTTTCTAGTATCCCTTTCAAAAAGGATATGGTTTGTGAAGAATGCGAGAAAAGTAAGTTGACCAAGTCATCCTTCAAATCCATCAACTCTGTGAGTACCACTAGACCCCTTCAACTTATTCATATGGATCTTTTCGGGCCTAGTAGAGTAGCTAGCCTTGGTGGCAAACTTTATGCTTTTGTTTTAGTTGATGATTTTTCGAGATTTACTTGGGTTATTTTTCTTGCTTGCAAAAGTGATACTTTTCGTGAATTTGTTGCTTTTTGTAAACGCGTTCAAAATGAGAAAGGTTTTTCTATCAACAAAATTAGGAGTGATCATGGAGGAGAATTTGATAATGTTGATTTCAAAAGATTTTGTGAAAAAAATAGTTTTGGACATGATTTTGCTTGTCCTCGTACTCCTCAACAAAATGGTGTTGTGGAGAGAAAGAATAGAACCCTTGGCGACATGGCCCGGGTTATGTTAAACCAATATAAGCTCCCCCAATATTTTTGGGCGGAAGCCGTTAATACGGCGTGTCATGTTATTAATAGAGTCTTAATTAGACCTATTACTAAGAAGACTCCTTATGAGCTTTGGTTCAACAAAATTCCTTCTATTGAATATTTCAAAGTTTTTGGTTGTAATTGTTTTATTTTGAATACCAAGGATAACCTAGGCAAGTTTGAAGAAAAAGCCTATGAAAGAATATTTCTTGGATACTCTACTCATAGTAAAGGTTTTCGTGTTTTTAACAAAAGAAGTCTTGTTGTCGAAGAGTCAATCAATGTCTCTTTTAATGAACTCAACTCTTCTACATTCTCCTCTTCCGAGGATATTGATGACATCTCGTTTGGGTTGGAGAACTCCTCTATTGAGGATCGTCCTTCTTCATCTAACAATGAAGTTGTGACCCCATCTAAAGAGTCTCCTCCTCTCGAGCCTCCTTCAAAGGATCTCCCAAGAGAATGGAGATTTGTCACCAATCATCCTAAGGAGCTTATCATTGGGGATCCTTCCTCAAGTGTTAGCACAAGATCCGTCACTCGTGATCTTTGCGCCAATGTGGCTTTTATCTCTCAAATAGAGCCTAAAAATGTTAATGATGCTTTTCTTGATGAATTTTGGATGATAGCTATGCAAGAGGAGCTAAATCAATTTGAGCGAAGCAAGGTTTGGGAATTTGTCCCAAAACCTAGCAATCACCCCATTATTGAAACTAAATGGGTGTTTCGCAACAAACTTAATGAAGACGGGTTAGTGACTCGTAACAAAGCCCGATTGGTTGCTCAAGGCTATAACCAAGATGAAGGCATTGACTACGACGAAACCTATGCTCCGGTTGCACGTCTTGAATCCATTCGTATGCTTTGTGCCTTTGCTTGTTTTAATGACTTTAAGCTATTTCAAATGGATGTTAAAAGTGCTTTTCTAAATGGTATTATTAAAGAGGAAGTTTATGTTAAACAACCTCCCGGTTTTGAAGATTTTCAATTTCCTAATCACGTCTTCAAACTCCATAAAGCCCTTTATGGCCTCAAACAAGCTCCACGTGCTTGGTATGAGCGTCTTAGCTCTTTTCTTGTTTCTCACAATTTTTCAAAGGGCAAAGTTGACACCACACTTTTTATTAAATCCCATGATGGGACTCTCTTATTGGTTCAAATTTATGTTGATGATATTATTTTTGGTTCTACTAACAACACACTTTGTGTAGAATTTGCCAAAGTTATGCAGGAAAAATTTGAAATGAGTATGATGGGTGAACTCTCCTTCTTCTTGGGATTACAAATCAAATAAGGACCTAAAGGAACCTTCATCAATCAAGCAAAATATACAAAGGATCTCCTCAAGCGTTTCGACCTTGACTCATCCAAATCAATGAGGACTCCTATGGCCACAACGACAAAGCTTGACGGTGATGAAGATGGCACATCGGTCGACATTCGTAGGTATAGAGGTATGATCGGTAGCTTACTCTATTTAACTGCTAGCCGTCCGGATATCATGTTTAGTGTTTGCTTGTGTGCACGATATCAAGCCAATCCAAAGGAATCACATTTGAGTGCCGTTAAGCGCATTTTTCGTTATCTCAAAGGCACCATTAACATGGGTCTTTGGTATCCGAAATCCTCATCCTTTGAGCTTCACGGCTTTTCGGATGCGGATTTTGCCGGATGCAAGATTGACCGAAAAAGCACTAGTGGCACATGTCAATTCCTCGGGAAGTCCTTGGTATCGTGGTTTAGTAAGAAGCAAAACTCTGTTGCTCTTTCAACCACTGAGGCAGAGTATATTGCGGCTGGTTGTTGTTGTGCACAAATTCTTTGGATGTCACAAACACTTTTAGATTATGGCATTTCTCATTCTTGCACCCCTATTAAATGTGATAACACTAGCTCTATCAATCTCACAAAAAATCCAATTTATCACTCACGCACGAAGCACATTGAAATTAGACACCACTTTCTTCGTGACCATCAGCAAAAAGGAGATATCCATCTTGAATTTATTGATACTACCTATCAATTAGTCGATATATTCACTAAGCCTCTCCCGGAAGATCGCTTCTCTTTCCTTTGCCGTGAACTAGGCATTTTGACTTTTGATCCTTAGTCCCATTCGGCCGGCACACCGACGGTATACTACGGTATACCGGCGGCATGCCGTTTTTCCAAGCAGAATTATGTTCTGTTTCGAAACTCGGCAAACCTTCGGTATACGTCGGCATACCGCCGGTATGCCGAATGGCGACGGACAGGACTACTTCTCTGATATCGGGGCCCACTTTTTCCTCTCTCTTCCTTTATTCTTTCTATCCTTTCTTTATTCCCTCTCATCCATCCCATCCCTCTTAACTACCCATCTCCTCAACTCCCTTCCTATTTATTACTCTTCAAATCACCTTCCCCCTTTCTCTCCTCTTTTTACTCCATCATTATTTCATCCCATCACCTTTTCATCTTCCCACTTTAATCCTCCTCTATAACCGTTCCCTCCCTACCCCCCCTTTCAAACTCATCTCTTCATCTTCCTCCTCTACTTTAAAAACCCTCCTTCTTCCATCTCCTCTCTACTACTTCTTCTTCCACAACAAAGCACAAAAACCCTCTACATGGCAAACCCTAAGCGCCCCCGATCCTCCTCCTCCTCCATGTTTAACCCCTTCGTTCTGGTGGCGCTACCTACCGGCTATGACCCACGCGTCTTCTCCACCTCTCTGGCGGCCGACCTTTGGTTCCAGTACTTCGTCCATCACAACGTGTTCAAGGGAAGGGCGATCAACTGGAATCTCTTCCCCGGTCACGTCCCTTTGTTTGACGATGCCGGTCCCTCCTCTCTTCTTCGGTGCCAAATTCCTGTCTACCCCGCTGCTGTCCGACTTTTCTATTGCAACATGCGAGGGGATGACGACGATCCATCTGCCATTCAATCTATGGTCAATGACCGCCACTTCCATCTTACTTCTCGGGAAGTGGGGAACATCTTAGGCATCCCGGACAAAGGGAAAGCGTTACCAACTTTGGGTGCTCTCAACTCCTCGGCGGCGTCCCCTTTCGACGAATTCTGTCGAATCATCTGCAAGGGTCCCAACCCTCCTGCCATCCCGGCCCTCTCTGTCCAGCTGGAGCCATTTTACTACGAGCTCCATCGGATCGTGTACCACACTCTGTTTCCCAAGGGCGAGAATTATGATGCAATCACCGGTGATGCCCTCGTCTGCATGTATCATCTCTATGCCCGAAAGCGATTCTCCTTCCCGAAGACTCTTCTTCTGCAATTTCGGCGTGTCTTGCCTTCGGGGAAGCAGAATCTCTACTATGGCTCTTTTATCACTCTACTTATGGAGGCCAAACATGTTGATCTGTCTCTCTGCTCCTCGGATGGCGTCCCCTCATATCTTGCTGTCTCCCGTTCCCTTGGTGGCGCCTCTACTTCCCGTGCCTCATCTTCCCAAGAGCAACCGGCATCCACGCCTGCTGCTCCCACATCTACCCCTCCTACTTCGGGCCGTTATATGCCGCTCACTCAGCAGCATTTTGATATGCGGATGGCCCAGACGGAGGAGCAGATGCGGGCCCACACTCGTGGACTTGACGCCCTGATCCAGACTCGTTTCCACGATCAGGGGTACTTTATTCAGCGCACTCTTCAAGACCGTGATGCTTTTCTGGATCTTAATCTTCAGGATCCCATGTACACGGGCCTGCGCTTTTCTGACCCCAATGCCTATGGGTTTATGTACCCTGACGGCATTGATCCTTTTGGCGCCTTCCAGCAAGCTCAGGGTGATGATGATGATGATCCGGCTGAGGATTAGGGATGGACTTCCTTTGGTGATGGTTTCAGTTTATCGGTGTTTCTAGTTTTTATGTGTTTGTCTTTATATTGTCTTTTGTGGTCCTTCGGGGACCGGTGTGTGGTTGTTACTAGTTGTTTGCTGTCCTTCAGGGACTTTATCTATGGTTGTCTCCAGTGTCCGGCTCTCGTTGTGGAGAGTCTTTTATTTTATCACCTTGTTATGTATGGGTCCAACATGTATTCACTTCCTTCAATATATTAATGCATGCTTCTCTTTATATACTCGTGTTATTTTTATTATGCCTTTTTCTATTGATTCTTCCCATCTTTGACTAACTGACAAAGGGGGAGAAATCGTATTGAGGGGGAGTTGTCTACCTACGGGGGAGCTACTCCCTGAAGATGCTATCTCTCTATTTTGTCAATTATCAAAATGGAGGAGTTTGTTGGCACATTTTATTTTGGTAATTAACAGCATCTTCGTAGTTTAGTCTTCTGTTCTTCAGATTCATATTTCTCAGAAGATCTACTACATGGAGTTCTTCCGTTCAAGAGCTTTCTCCTTCTTCCTTGAAGACTGTAGCAGTTACCGGCGTTCCCTGCATAAGACGGCGTCTTCCTGCTCAGAGTCTTCGAGTCTGTACTGGTCTAGGTATATCTGTAAACACCTAAGGACGGATGACAGTAAAAAGAACAAGTCAAAAATCAAATAGCTACAGAGCGGCATACCGGCGGTATACCGTTTTTGGAATACAGCAAGTTGCTGTGACAATAGTCGGCATACCGGCGGCATGCTCCGACATACCGGCGGTATACCGCTTTTCTTGTCCAGAAAGTTGCTGTGACAAATTGTCGGCATACCGACGGCATGCTCCGGCATACCAACGGTATACCGTTTTTAGCAACCCAAAAGTTGCTGTGACAAATTGTCGGCATACCGACGGCATGCTCCGGCATACCGGCGGTATAACGTTTTTAGCAACTCAAAACTTGCTGTGACAAATTGTCGGCATACCGGCGGCATGCTCCGGCATACCGACGGTATACCGAGTTTCAAATATTTGGTTTTCGAATTGCTCTGACTAGCATTAATAGCCGCATTTAATGCTCTCAAACGGTCATTTATATGACCGTTACCTTTTGGCCGGTATACCGACGGTATGCCGCTGCATACCGACGGCATGCCGGTCTGTCTGTATTCAGAGCATTAAATACCACCAACTCTTGGTTCACTTATAAAAGAAAGCTCTCTCTCTCTTGAGCTTTCTCACCAACTCTTCCATAAATTTTTCAACAACCAAGAGCTCCACCATTAATACTCTTCCAAGCTTTTCATTGTCATCCTCTCCCAAAGTGCTAGAGTATTAAAGAGTTGTACATTTCGATCTTCACGTGTTAGAAGATCAACAAGTTCTCATTCTCTTTTGTTTGAAGTTGGCGAGCCTTCGTAAGAAAACTCGTGTGTAGAAGTTGGCGAGTCTTCGGATCCAAACTCGTGTTGAAGTTGGCGAGTTCTTCGGATCCAAACTCGTGTGTACTATTTGGTTAAATAGTGGATTAAAGCCGGAGAGAGTTCCGGGACTGGACTGCCTCAAAAGAGGATACCAGGATACATCCTTGCGTTTGCGTTTGATCTTTCTACTCATTACTTTCAATTGTCTTTATTGCATCAATTGTTGTAGTTAATTTTTAATTACCCTATTCACCCCCCTCTAGGGTTCCACAGATGTAATGTATGGGAACGAGATCATTGTAATCTGTAAAGTTCTGAGAGAATGTATATTGTATCAGAGAGAATTGAGAGCTTATAATCTGTTCAAATAAAATCAATAAAGAGAATTATTTCTTGTTACCATTGTGTTCAATGCATGTATTCTGAAAATATGTCCGCTGCTGTTTCAATTATCTGTGATACGTTCCGCTGCGTATTGTCAACCTTGTCTATCTTGTCTTGCTTCAGGTCCTGGCCTTGTGCAAGCGCAACTTTGGCTTGTACGGCATCACGCCTTAGCGAGGACGAACGATCCCAAAAGGTCCGAAGCGAGGACGAAAGGACTCTGCGGGATCGGGGCGTGACAGAATGGTATCAGAGCAACACGATCCTCTGGCCAATTGTTGATTCGATTGAATTCGAAGATGTTCTCCTGATCGAAATTTCTTTTCCTATTCGATATCAATAATGAGATGAACGTTCCATACAATAAGTCCGTAAATATTTTTATGATGCCGGCAATTGTTTTATCGATTTGATTGATTGAGATTGAAATACTTGATTGAACAACAGTTTTGATATGATCTGAATTATAATTTCATGGTTTGATGATGGCGAAGGATGAGGACTATCGATGCTAAGGATATCGTATGTTTCTCCTTAAGTTTCGAGGACAAAACTTCTTTTCGGTGGGTAATTATGTAGTGCCCCGCTCTGCAAAGGTACTAGATAGACAGAAAGATCGGATTGCTGGCTCTGCAACAGAAGACGATTGATCTGGGTGAGTGGACAAAGACTCATTTTATGATTCGCTTGTGCCTAATAAGAATCTGAGCTTTTGAATGAATGTTGTTGCTAATAACAAAATGCTAGACTTTGAGTATGCTTATAAGAAAATTCGCACATTGTCTGCTAAGAAAGAGAACGGTTTCCTGCGTGAAAATAAGATGGAATTATTTATGACTTGCTCGATTGATGCATGATAGTTTTATTTGATATTGCATGTGCATTGGGGTATCCACTTAGTGACGAGCTGAACCCTAGAGAGTCACAGCTGCTAGCGACGAGCTGAACCCATGCGAGTCACAGCGGTTAGCGACGAGCTGAATCCAAGAGAGTCACAGCGGCTAGCGACGAGTTGAACCCATGCGAGTCACAGCGGTTAGCGACGAGCTGAACCCGTGGGAGGCACAGCGGCTAAGATGGAAATGATATGTTGGTTTTCAAAGATGTTTTCAAAAGAAATGTAAACTGACTCTGTATGCATGAAATGAACATAGGTAAAGAGTAGCAAGATCACATCACAAGAAAATATTTTCTCACTAAATGAACAGTGATCGTTTCAGAAAAATGTAGCTCCTTTGTTCACAATTCACCAGTATGCTGATATACTGACCCACCATCAGTCTGCATGCAGGTGCACTATGCATCGAGAATGATAGTCCGAAGCGATAGCCTGAGCCTCATCCTCAGGAGCCAAAAATCAGAAGAGATGCCAAGAGATGACATCTGTTGCAAGAGTTGGTTTTGTATATAAAGGGATGTAATGTATGGGAACGGGATCATTGTAATCTGTAAAGTTCTGAGAGAATGCATATTATATCAGAGAGAATCGAGAGCTTGTAATCTGTTCAAATAAAATCAATAACGAGAATTGTTTCTTGTTACCATTGTGTTCAATGCATGTATTCTGAAATATGTCCGCTGCTGCTTCAATTATCTGCGATACGTTTCACTGCGTATTATCAACCTTGTCTATCTTGTCTTGCTTCAGGTCCTGGCCTTGTGCAAGCGCAACTTAGGCTTGTACGACATCACGTCTTAGCGAGGACGAACGATCCCAAAAGGTCCGAAACGAGGACGAAAGGACTCTGCGGGATCGGGGCGTGACAGGTCAGACCCCAAAAAGAGCAAGTGCCACAAAGGAGGCTTCACTTAGGAACTAAAACCAGCATATCACAATAGAATATTAAAGATAATAAATAAAGAACTGATAATAATAGAGATAACAACAGTAAACTGAGTACGAGGAAACCATTCAAGTAGCCAGGTCACAACCCTTAAACCAAACAAGGACCGGGGTTGTAATCCTTCACCTGAATAGAAACCCGTCTCAAATACTATTGGCACAGTAAAGACAATAAACGAAGAGAGGACACAGAACTGCCCCGGGAGCCAGGTTACAACCCTTAAACAAAACAAGGACCGGGGTTGTAACCCTTCGCCTGAACAATACTGGAACCCTGATCTTTATTGCTAAGGCCAGTATAAATAATCATGGTATTAAGGTAAGGTAAAACATGACGAACATGGCATGGGGTTGAAATAAGACAATAAACGAAGTGAGGACACAGAACTGCTCTGGGAGCCAGGTTACAACCCTTAAACCAAACAAGGACCGGGGTTGTAACCCTTCGCCTGAACAGAACTGGACTCTCGATCGTTATTGTTAAGGCAAGCATCAATAATCATGTCATGTCGTAATCTCGCACAGGATCAGGATAAGGCTAAGCTGGAATAAACTCCATTCAATCAATCACGTCCAATCAAGAGTACGACTTGATACTTTTAACTAACTAGGGTTATCACATGCCTAGTTACTAGCAAGATGCAATGAGATTATCCCAACAGCCACAAGCCCTGCAGACCATCCGATTATCCAGGTCGAATGTCCGTTTATGAAGAATGCAACACGTGACTGTGTGCTGAAAATGTGTCCTACTCGTCGGTAGGCTACAAGTCCACTTGAGCGCCCAGATAACGGGAATTGCCTGTAGCTGGAAAATCTCTTCATGACTACTGGATTATTCTAGTTATTAGCCTTAGTTGAATTCAGTAGGTACCCCTGACCGTGGTATTCAGGGGTCCCTGTCCTAGACATGATGCAAGACAAGACTGGTTTATTTGTACAAGCACAATCGTCCACGGTGTCCAGGTCTTTCATACTTGTCATGTCAGACTAGCTGTCGTAACAGCATGTCGAGATATATCATGTCAGTTTACTTGTCAAGAGTGCGCCACAGCGGGCAACTATCGTGTTCTATTCTTACATTATCATGAATGAGAAAAACTTGCATAAAATAACTAATAACATATTCTTGAAGCTAAGGAAGAGATCTACAACTTTCATGTTGGGAGTTGGAAGAAATTCGGACCACAAATCGGCCAAATAGGACATAAAATAGCCAAAAATAGCCAAAATAGGCACTATACAGCACTATTCAGCACTATGCGACACTATTCAGCACTATGCGGCACTCCCATATGCGGCTGGACACTATGTGGCACTATGCAGCACTCTCTTATGCGACTGGGCACTATACGACACTATGCAGCACTCTTATGCGGCTGGGCACTATACGGCACTATGCAGTCCTCTTATGCGGCTGGGCACTATGCGGCACTATGCAGCACTCTTATGCGGCTGGACACTATGCAGCACTCTCACGCGGCTGGACACTATGCGGCACTATGCAGCACTCTTATGCGGCTGGACACTATATGGTACTATGCAGCACTCTTATGCGGCTGGGCACTATGCATCACTCTTATGCGGCTGGACTCTATGCGGCACTATGCAGCACCCTTATGCGGCTGGACACTATGCGGCACTTTGCAGCACTCTCATGCGGTTGGACACTATGCGGCACTATGCAGCACTCTTATGCGGCTGGACACTATGCATCGTCCCTGCCAAAATCAGCACAGATGAACATAGAAATGGTCAAAAATGCTTTTGGCCATAACTTCCTCAAAACAAGTCGAAATCTAACTTTTCAAAGGTCTATTTTGGGTAAAATCGAATTTTCTACAACATGGAACAATCAAAACATAAAATAATAAAGTTTAATAGATCAAAATCCAAGAAAACCGAAAATAATATAAACTTAGATCTACAAAAAAAATCCATCAAAATGGAAAATGCCAAGTTCTAAAGTATCTTAGAATCTCGCGAGGAAGACAATAGAACAACAAAAATGGAGTTTCTCCATGAAGCAAGCTGCACTTGCCTAAGCTTCTCTTGGTAGGTAGAGAATTTAAGAGGAAGAAGATGAAAAAATAAATGAAAAGTAAAGATGAGAGAGAAGGGGGTTGGGTTTTAAATGATGATGGTGGTAGTAGGTATGGATTTTCTTTTGGTTCTTGATGAACCCAAAAGCAAACCAAACCAAGCTAAATCGAACCAAGCTAAGCCATAACCAATGAAATACCAAAATAACCATGCCAATGCAACATGCTAAAAATAAATCATGACTAGCTAACCATGTCTAATAAAAATACGGACCCGAAATATGTACACGTATACGAAAATACGTAACACGGATTTTGATGGTGACAGTCCCATTCGATCCAACTCAGTCCCCTCTCTCCCCCAATCAATGGATGTCACGTAGACGGTTGTAAAATTTACGGCCAAAATTCTCCAACCCTATTGTCTTGTTTTGTATTATGATTCTTAGGTGGCATGAGATACAAGACAATGTTTTCTATAGGTTGCAAGATTATATTCACAAAAGATAATGAGTTTAAAAAGTCTTCTCCAATGCAAAAGTATTGAGAAGACAATACAAAGTATTTTTTTACAACTTTCATGACAAGTTCTACTATTCTTCTTTTTTTATAAATATTTTTACTAATAACTGATGATGTGAACATAAAGTCATTGTGAAGTGCATTGTCTAGATCTAGACAACCAACTTCACATTGTCCTTACCATATCATTGCCATGTCAACTCTATACTTTATTTCACATTTGCATTGGAGAAGTACTTTTGAAAAGAAAGTGTGTCATTCCTATATGGCAACCATTTTTTTTAAACTCACAATAGGGTTGGAGATGCTCTAAGAGCATATACAACCCTATTATCTTGTTAAGTGTTGTGAGTCTTAGGTGGCTCCTATGTGGCATGAGCCACAAGACCATATCTTGTTTATGTGGCAAAACTATATCTCAAAAGACAATGAGATAGAAAAACTCTCTCCAATGCAAAAGTATTGAGGAGACAATAAAAAGTATTTTTTTCAACTTCCAAGACAACTCCTCCACTTCTTCATTTTTTTATAAATACTTCTATTCATAATTGATGATGTGGAGACAAAGTCATTGTGAAGTGCATTGTCTAGATCTAGACAACCAACTTCACATTGTCATTGCCATGTCAACTTCATGATTTATTCTACATTTGCATTGGAGAATAATTTTTGAAATGAAAGCTTGTCATTCCTATGTGGCAACCATTTTTTTCTAAACTCACAATAGGGTTGGAGATGTTCTAAGCATAGCATTTCCCTTTCCATTTTGGGTTCTACATGATGAATTCACTCAGATTCTGGGTTCAGTATTTGCAGCTGAGAAGCCAGTGAAGGACTAGAGGGCATGGACTAGACTACTGATCTTCGCCCTCTGAAAATGAAGGTGAAGCTATTTTTTTTTTTACTTGTGGATGATCAAAAAGTAGGAAAAGAAAAAATAATAATTTATTTGTTTATGGAGAAATATATAATTACTATTTAGTCCTTAATTTTTTTAAATTATAATTGATATTTACTTTTTTTTTTACCCATATTCCTCTCAATTCTTTCCATTTTTTCCATTTTTCTCTCACTATGAGAATTTTTTTTGAGTGAAACCACATGGATTTTTCTCCCAAAATTTTCTCCCTCGTTTTCCTTCCCCTTCCCAAACACCACTAGTTTTAGTTTTTCTCTTATTTTTTCCTCAATATTTTTCTTTCTTCCATTTTCTTCTCTTTCCAAATAATACCTAAATCCCGGAGCACACAATAATTTACCAAACATATCAAAATCTGGTAATATTAAAAATCAAATACGTAAAAACAAAAAAAATACGAATCGAGTGGCCCTTGTGGTTACCGAAAAGAGATATAAGATCCCAACTGGGTGACAGAAGATCAGTGGATCGAGCCACGTGGACGTATTATTTCTTTCATTTATTTGATAGAAATTAAGAATAATGGACCAACCAGATAGGGCTGTGCACAATTAAGTCAAACCGACCAAATCGAACCAAGCCAAACCGAATCGATTGGTTTTAAATCGAATCGATGGTTCAGTTGGTTTGGTTCGGCTTCAATTTTTTCAAAACCGACCGATTCGGTTCGGTTCACGGTTTGGTTATGCCAAAAATCGACTAAACCGAACCGAACCGAACCAAATCCTTGTTAAATAATTAGGGTTGGCCGGTTGGGTATGGGTTCATTGGGTTGTATTATACCGGTTTGGTTTATTTATTCACATCACAGCCATTTATCAAGTTGAAGTTGAAAGAGCTCTCTCTCTCTCTCTAGTCTCAAAGAGGAGTGTTTGCGGCTCCTATTCTTTTCTAATTGCTCCTGTGCACATGGAAGGGACTTTTGGTTGAATGTATATAATTTTTTTATATGTATAATTGGCATTTTTTTCCACCTGCAAAGTACAAGTTGAATTGAAGCTGCTGAATTGTATTTACTGTTGCAAAGTACAAATTGACTGAGGTTTCAAAAAAAAGAAGAAGAAGCATACAGTCCATTTTTTTATGTGATCAAAACCGACCAAGTCGAACCAATCCAAACCGAACAAAGTCGATCGGTTTCAAAACCGAACCGACCATTTGGTTGGTTTGGTTCGGTTTTGTTTATTTTCAAACCGATTAACTTCGGTTCGACTTCGGTTGGGACCAAATAGGTCGACCACCGACCGATGCACACCCCTACAACCAGACATGCAATACAGCATGTACTAATTCTCCTACATTAGGCATATATATACGAGGAAGACCCCGTCCTATTGATGTATTAGGTTCGGCTACGGATATTAAGACTGAAGAGAACCTCTCGTGGGGACCCCTATAAGGTAAAGGGTAGCCCTCTCAACATTGATACGGAGGAAACAAAGATCGCAGAAACAAGATATGCTCTACATATTCTCGGGACCATGGTGGCAGCGACGGATCATCATGATCACTCCTCTCCTACTAACAGGACCGGGTTCATTTAAATCCTCACCAATTGGCACTCAACACCGTGCTCAGAGGTCTCTAACAAAATAATTTCCAGGTTTCGGAACCATTTCCCAACATGATAATGGGAGAGAGACGAATATATGGTACCAACTTGCAGATAAAGCTAGATCAGTAGAAGCTAATACGGACCCATCCAATCTCCTCTTTTTTTTTTTTTTTTTTTTTTGAGACGGTCTTATGATTTGTAGAATTGTTAGGTTGTGTGGTGCCTAATTGGTTGAACTCTTCTCGTTTGATCATTTAAGTGACTGGATTATTTAACCCACAGACTACGGATCGACTCTTACGATTGTTAGTCCCGGGACTTGATCAAAGATGGTAGACTCGATGTCGAGATCAGAGGTTCAACAGACGTTCATCTTCTGATTATTCTCGAGATCGAAGAGGAACTCTATAATATGAATCTGATTACAAAAGCAACAATAATCAGAAAGTAAATCTCATGTTCTTCCTTACAATCGCAGTTGCAGACGGACACTTCCTTGCAATCACAGTTGCAGACGGACAGAACTGAGTTACAACTCAGATGAAGGAGAAGAAAGAAGAAAGAAGAAAGAAGAAAGAAGAAGAGAAAATGTTCTTGCTGGGGTGATTAAGATCACCGTTGCTCAAAGCAAGATTCGTCCCACCACGATCTGCTTCCAGGAACTAGCAAGTTCACGAAGAACTTCTGGAACGCTCGTAAGTCAAAATTTGAGACTTGAACGGGCTTCCTGGACTTTACAGACTCCCTTAACTCTCTTCTTGGTACATCTTTCAAAGGAGCCAAGGGGCTCTATTTATAGAGTGGAGTTGAGACTTCACCTCTTCTCCTATCCGATGTGAGACTAAAATACCAATACTCAAAAATAGAGTTTGATATTTTAGATCATCCCACAATCAGCATAGAAGTGTGCCAGTCCACGCCTACCCCCCGAACACTCCCGTGCATGCACGAGATATCCTGGAGTCCGTGTCCGAGTCCGAGTCCGCACAACAAAAATCGACTTGTATCTTTGTTGGAATTAATCCTTTTTTCTTCTAGAAAAATACTCCCACATGGCACACACTTGTGCCCCACCATACCTCATGTGCACACCTCAACACAAGCAATGCATTATATTGAGATACTCACCATTTGGTGTAGCCGATGTGAGACTTTCTTTCCTAGTCCAAAGGCAAAAACACTAACAACGATAAGATCGACAAGGATTCGCAGGAGGACGGGAGCTTCTTTGACCGACATGGCCGACCCTGTTCCAGGACAGATTGGACAACAGTCCAGGATCTAAATTTTTAAGGTGCGCCAAAAAATTAGAATCCTTTTTAGGAAACTAGAATTGCGAAGAATTTTTTTACAATGTACACAAATTTTCAAAGTGGGTTAGTAAAATTATCTTAATTTATAAAGGAAGCTATATATTTTTTTAAAACTATAATAAATTGAATGTATTTTTGGTAACCCATCTTAAAAATCCGAAAACATAATAAAAGGTTCATCGGCAATTGCAATTACCCCCCTCCCCCCCCCCCCCTCCCAACACACACACACACACACACACACACACACACACACACACACACACACACACATATATATATATATATATAAAAGGGGGCGTAGCTAGCAAAATCCTCCACCATCCCCCCCAAGGAAATATTTTACCTATAATTAAGTTGTCATAATATTATATGCCTACAAAAAGAATATCAGAATGCAGTTTGTATATTATCTTCAGAACATATAATATAACGAAAATTTCGCATGCAATAAACATTGACGTAGCTTCTCGATTTTAGAAGTGAACCATGTTAAATTATGTGTATTCTTATACGTTTTTTTTTTCTCTTTTTTTTATGTGCAAATCAAAATCCTACAGGAACAACATAAAGGGAGTACTTTAATATATGATATGCAATTATTGTCCAAGGAGCTTATACAATTAAACAGTGAAGGGGAAGAGTGAGTGCATGCATCTGTTGAAGGTTGCCCCTAGATGCCCAAACAGGCAAAAGCTCTCCAAAAGGAGCTTTGTTTGGAATTATGCTTCACATGGCATCTTTAGTTCGAAACCAGTTCACTTTTGAAGGAGAGAGTTTTGTCTTGTAACTGTCTTTGCCAGGTAAGGAAGTTTTAGAAGAGCTGAAAGGAGAGAGAGAGAGAGAGAGAGAGAGAGAGAGAGAGATAGTATTTATATATAGAAATGTAGAAATTGAAGTACTATTGCAAAAAAGATTACTTAAGTTGGTCTCTTCGTTGATCATGACAGCCATATATACAATTGTTCCTAGCTGAGTGTTGCTTGAGTACCTGACAGGTCCATGCAACTGCAGATCCTCAAATCTCTATAGATTTCGACCAGATAACAAACATTTCTAAAAAGATAAAAGAAAGATAGTGAAATAATATATAAGGTAATAAGTTTGAAATTTTTCCAAAAGAATAACTAGTCGCCAATCTGCTTGACGAAATGAGCACATACACTCAAAGTCCCAAACAGCATTGTCGACGTGTCTTTTTGGTTCTTTTTTAGAACATGAATAACTTGGGGAAAAAATCGTCACTAAAAGCCTAATTGTCACTATAGTTCGTCACTAAAGCTCAATTCTGTTACTAAAAGTCTAATTTCGTCACTAAATTCAAATCATATAACGTGTCGTCAAAAGTGTTGGCAACACACCCATGTCGCAATTTCGTCACTAACTCTTGTCACTAAAACACTTCGTTAGTGCAACCCGTAGAAGTAAAAAAAATTGCATTCATGTTGTCATTGCTGTTGGCGATGTCGCCAACGCTTCTAGCGACACATTACATGTTTTAAATTTTTGCAAACTTATTACCTTATCTATTATTTGTCACGTCTCAGAACCAGAATACTGGCAAGTAATGACGACCAAGCCAGCTATGCATGCCAAAGTACTCCAGTACCCTGAGATATGGTCAAAGATGTATATATATGGGTTATTACTATAAGCCAATAGTCAGTCATAGGTCAAGCAATCCTAGATATCTCAATCACGAGCAAGTAAGTAAAGGACAAGAATAGATCATCAAGCATATAAGATAGTAAAATGTCCCAAACTATAATATATAGATGATCATAAAACTAGTATTACAAAATAAAAAATTTAACAAGAGTGTAAGTCATATATACATGATCAGCTCTAGCTGCAGAATGATAAATACAAATCATGTCTATGTCCGTAAGCTAAGTGTCAAGGTCCAAAACACAAGCTAAACACGTACTCGGTGGCTAAACGCCTCAAAAGAATATGTACATGAATCTAGTGAGTGAAGAAAAAAAAAACCCACTCAGGCATCCTGGTGCTCCGGGTGATCACTATCAAGTTGAAGGTACAGAAGATTCTCGGACTCCTCTACCAGATCTAGCCAAGCAAAACCAGTAGGATCAGACCTCAGATAGCAAGTACCACAAAGAAAGTCAAACTATAAACTAAAACCAACGTGCAATCATAACATCACTAAAGTAAAAACAGTAAAAGTAGGCATGAATAATATAATGGTACCATATGTAGAAGCATGAAAAAGAATAATAATTCATATGCGGTCCAGACTCAACATGCGGCTCAAAAGCTCGAAGAATCTTATGCGGCTCGGAAAGACCCAGAGATTTGCATGCGACTCAGGGACTTTATGCGGCTCAGGAGAAGCCACGTGGCCTCATGCGGCTCAAAACAGGCCGATGACAGCTGACCATAATTACTTCCTGCAGCTGGCCATTTAATGCTCTGACATAAAGTGACAAGCTCTGACGGCTCTGACATAATGAGGAGACGCGTCAGGCTCCTCAAAAGACGAGAAAATCTCTGAGACAGCCGGCACAGTCCACAAAGTCCAAAGAAGCTCTCTATGCGGACCGCCCAGACCACCTTTATGCGGTTCAGTTGGGGGTTTACCCTTATGCGGCTGCCACCCTCATGCGGCTCAGATTGTGGGGGCCACCCTTATGCGGTTCAGTTGGAGGCCACCCCCATGCGGATGCCACTCTCATGCGGCTCGGATTGTAGGGTGCCACCCTTATGCGGTTCAGTTGGGGTTCACTCTTATGCGGCTGTCACTCTCATGCGGCTGCCACCTTCATGCAGCTCGGTAGTCGGGGCCACACTCATGCGGCTCTGCCAGGATGCCCCGTCTATGCGGCTCGCAGCATAATGGCAGTTGGGACACGTGGCAGAACACTACCAAAATACTCTCAATTAGCGACGGATATTTAGCGACAGAAATTTTTCGTCGGTGATAGCGACGGCTTTGTGGCCGCTCAGCGACTGATTACCGACTACACGCCTTTGCCATTTTTATTTTAATTTTAGGGGAAGGAAAGGTCGCACATCCGTCGCTAGACTGTCAGAATTATAGCGACGGATCTCTAGTCGTCGCTACGTAGTCGATTATTTGGCGGAAATTGTGTAGAGAATTGGCGGGACATATCTTCGACTACGTAGCGACGGATATTCAGTCGACACGTATCAAACAGGGCGACTACGTGGCGACGGGTTTTCTTCCGTCGCCAGTTCGTCGCTATATATACGTACCAGACTTTAAATGAAACGGCGGGGGGAACTTTTCGTATTCCACCCAAATTCACTCTCTCCTCTCTCTCTCTCTCTCTCTTTCTCTCTCGCCGGTGTCGACTTCGGTGATCGGCGTCGGTGTCGTCGTCAGCGTCGGCGTCCTCTCCTCTCTCTCCCGAAGGTAACCCCCGCTCTCTCTCTCTCTCGATCTCTCTCTCTCTATCTCTCTCTCGGGGTCTGGGAGGCGGGCTTGGGGTTGTGGCGTCGGAGGCTGGGCGGCTGGCTTGGGTCGGGGGCTGGGCGGTGGGCTTGGGGCGGCGGCGTCGGGGGCTGGACGGCTGGCTTGGGGCGGGGGCATCGGGGGCTGGGCGGCTGGCTTGGGTCGGGGGCTGGGCGGTGGGCTTGGGGCGGGGGCGTCGGGGTCTGGGAGGCGGGCTTGGGGCTGGGGCGTCGGTGGCTGGGCGGCTGGCTGGGGTCGGGGGCTGGGCGGTGGGCTTGGGGCGGCGGCGTCGGGGGCTGAGCTGCTGGCTTGGGGCGGGGTCTGGGCGGTGGGCTTGGGGCGGGAGTGTCGGGGTCTGGGAGGCGGGCTTGGGATTGGGGCGTCGGTGGCTGGGCGGCTGGCTTGGGGCGGGGTCTGGGCGGTGGGCTTGGGGCGGAGGCGTCGGGGTCTGGGAGGCGGGCTTGGGGTTGGGGCGTCGGGGGCTGGGCGGCTGGCTTGGGTCGGGGGTTGGGCGGTGGACTTGGGGCGGCGGCGTCGGGGGCTGGGCGGCTGGCTTGGGGCGGGGGCGTCGGGGCTATTTGCAATCGACGCACAGCCGTAAGCACTCTTCATATATATATATACAACCGAGCTACTGGACTGGGCGGCGGGCTTGGGGCGGCGGGCTTTGGTCGGGGGCGGCGGGTGGCTTTGCTTCTCAAATTCATCTGAGTTTATATATTGGCTAAATAATGTGTTATCCATATTGGGTATTCCATTAGTTTGGTGGTGTTTGGATTAGTAAATATGAATATGGGGTTTGGATTCATGGTGTATATATATGTTCACTGTCTCAAGGACAGTGTGAGTTCTATCAGTTGTGTGCTTTTGTATATATCTATACATCTAGCTGTGATATACATATGTGTATGTGACAATCTCTGTTAGCGACGGACTAGTTACCGGTTAGCGACGGATATTTCCAGCTCCATTTGTATTAATCTACGGTACGACATGGTAATCAGGACATAGTCCCTGCAGCCATTCGACTGGCGAGGCAGAAACTATGTAGCCGTAGATAAAGTTGACTGTCTTCCGACCCTCATCCCTCGGCAATGATGATACGACAACCTATCACTATATCTTATATAGTAGTAGATGATGTCTTAGTATTACATTAAGTGAGTTCATCTTGATTCTGTTATATCCTTCAGATACTAGATACGATAAGAACATATACTACACGATATGTATACAAAATATAGATGATTCACACTAATGTATGCTAGAATGAATTTTGGGTTGTGTTCTGAGCCATCCGTTCTTACACTTAAAATACATAGAAATTAGTAGTGTGAGAGCGCCGGAGAGAGTGAGAGCACCAGAGGGGGGAGAAGAGAGAGAGAGAGAGTAAAATGGTACGACATGGTGAAGTAGTACTGTATTTTGGCTCCAGTTCCAGCTCAATTTGCATTAATCTACGGTACGACATGGTGATCAGGACATAGTCCCTGCAGCCATTCGACTGGCGAGGCAGAAACTATGTAGCCGTAGATAAAGTTGACTGTCTTCTGACCCTCATCCCTCAGCAATGATGATACGACAACCTATCACTATATCTTATATAGTAGTAGATGATGTCTTAGTATTACATTGTGTGAGTTCATCTTGATTCTGTTACATTCTTCAGATACTAGATACGATAAGAACATATACTATACCATATGTACAGAACATAGATGATTCATACTAATGTATGCTTGAATGAATCTTGGGTTGTGTTCTGAGCCATCCGTTCTCACACTTGGCAAAAAATCGAATTTTTTATACTTTATCGGCTTTCAAAAATGTACTCAAATTATATGATGGTTCCTTTAGTTAGCTTACTTATGTTATAATTATATTATTTGTGACTATCGATCTTACCAGATGGCACCCATGACCCGAGGAATGGCACGTCGTTTGAGGAAAACAGTGAATGCTGAGGTGGCTCCTCCTACAGTTAAGAAGGAAGTGGCACCGGTTGCTAGTGAGACCGGGAGTTCTATTCATCCAGCATCGGTAGCTAGTGAGACCGGGAGTTCTCTTCAAGCAGTCCTTGCAAGGGACGACATCTCTCCTCACGCCAAAAATCTTGCTTTTTCGAGATGGTTGCGTGATCGTATCACTGAGCGTTTGCGTGAGCAGCGTGGTTCTCATTAGCTATTAGTACTTATTTGTATTGGACTATTTGTATTGAGTTGTTTTTGTATTAGACTATTTGTATTGGACTACATATATGAACTAGAACTGTGTCAATCTCTGGATTGTATTGGACTACGACATGGTGATCAGGACATAGTCCCTGCAGCCATTCGACTGGCGAGGCAGAAACTATGTATCCGTAGATAAAGTTGACTGTCCTCCGACCCTCATCCCTCGGCAGTGATGATACGACAACCTATCACTAGAGGATACTCTGAGAGATCCATCTGAGTAGGACGTATACTCTGAGAGATCACCTTTACAAGAATGATATCAGTAGTGGGATTGAGTGCTGGAGGGGATATTATCAGAGTATACGTCCTACTCAGATGGGTCTCTCACCGTTACTATTTTTTTCTGACAGCAAGGTGGATGTGCTCCGTCAACAGATTCTTGCTCCGAGCCAAAACTTTACCTCGGAGCTCAATTAGACATTCTTCGTGTAGAGCTCGAGTGAGAGGTTCCTGACAGCATGGTGGTCTCCTTTGTTAAAGTATCCGTGCTCGTCCCACATCTACTTTAACAAAGGAGACCACCATGCTGTCAGGAACCTCTCACTCGAGCTCTACACGAAGAATGTCCACTTGAGCTCCGGGGTAAAGTTTTGGCTCGGAGCAAGAATCTGTTGACGGAGCACATCCACCATGCTGTCAGAAAAAAATAGTAACGGTGAGAGACCCATCTGAGTAGGACGTATACTCTGATAATATCCCCTCCAGCTCTTAATCCCACTACTGATATCATTCTTGTAAAGGTGATCTCTCAGAGTATACGTCCTACTCAGATGGATCTCTCAGAGTATCCTCTCCGGTTGGGTTGTGTTCTGAGCCATCCGTCCCAGGGATTTGATTCTGTATTTTGGTTTCTGTATTTTGGCTCCAGCTCTATTTGCATTAATCTACGGTACGACATGGTGATCAGGACATAGTCCCTGCAGCCATTCGACTGGCGAGGCAGAAACTATGTATCCGTAGATAAAGGTGGGAAAAGATAAATCGAATTATAACGACGGATATTAGGTTACTCTTCAGGATAATTGATGTCTATTTTATATTAATTTGGTTTGGTCTATATGAATCTTGGATAATTGGTGTGCATTAAATTCGTATGTGCATATTTGGTCTATGTGATTGTTGGATAATTGGTGTGCATTATATATTGGTTTGGTTTATGCATATTTTTGTGAACAGGGAAAGTGCTGCAATTTTTTTTCAAAAAAATTCTCAGTTACCGACGGACTAGTGACCGGTTAGCGACGGATATTTCTAGCTCCATTTGCATTAGTCTACGGTACGACATGGTGATCAGGACATAGTCCCTACAGCCATTCGACTGGCGAGGCAGAAACTATACAAGTAGCCTTAGATATAGTTGACTGTCCTCCGACCCTCATTCCTCGGTAATGATGATACGACAACCTATCACTATATCTTATATAGTAGTAGATGATGTCTTAGTATTACATTAGTGAGTTCATCTTGATTCTGCTACGTTCTTCAGATACTAGATACGATAAGAACATATACTACACCATATATACAGAACATAGATGATTCACACTAATGTATGCTAGAATGAATCTTGGCTTGTGTTCTGAGCCATCCGTTCTGATCAAGCATCTTCCTTCTCCTCTCCTCCACCATGGCTCTGAACCAATCTGCTCCTCCTTCTACTTCTCTTCTTTTTATTTGACTCTCTCAGCCACATATGACATCCAGCTCAAGTGTAGAGTCGGGGGAGAAGAAGTGGACAGGAAGAGGAGGGGGAAGCAGGAAAGAGTTTGGAGGATTATGTCAAAACACACGGCTTAGAAAATTATGACATGTTAGTCTTCCGACACCGCGGTAACATGATATTCACATGAAGGGTCTTTGACAAGGTGATATGTTATGAAAAGATATATCCTTATAGTTCTCCTACGTCTGTTGAAGAAAACCTCTATACTTCCTCCGGGTCATGTCGCCGGCTGTGCTGCTTCCCCCTCCTCTTTCTGCCCACTTATTCTCCTCCGACTCTATACTTAAGCTGGATGTCATATGTGGCTGAGAGAGTCAAATAAAAAGAAGGGAAGTAGAGGGAGGAGCAGATTGGTTCAGAGCCATGGTGGAGGAGAGGAGAAGGAAGATGCTTGATCAGAACGGATGGCTCAGAACACAAGCCAAGATTCATTCTAGCATATATTAGTTTGAATCATCTATGTTCTTATCGTATCTAGTATCTGAAGGACGTAGCAGAATCAAGATGAACTCACTAATGTATGCTAGAATGAATCTCAGGTTGTGTTCTGAGCCATTCGTTCCGATACTTGGCAATTAAGCCATTCGACTGGCGAGGCAGAAACTATAAGGCTACTTGCATGTTTTTCCAACTTTAAATTACAAGATTACTACATTAGGTTAAATAAATCACTAACCTCATCATGGCCAATGTTTACAGTCTTGGTCTCAACTGTCTTCGATTCTATGATCCCATGCTTTCGAAAAATAGACAACGCAGACAGTCCATGGAATAGAATGGCCTTACATGCAAATCGTCTGTGATTATGTATCTTTTCCCTCCTCATCCATTGCCTTACCACAGGGACATCGAGCGCTAATAACCGAACTATACAGACGGTGAGTCTTGGTGTAGCACTCAAATGTGGGGCACCCATAAATTCGTCGAGGTTTTAAATCATCGAAGTTCGCAGTGGCAATAAAGAGTGTGATCAGCTGATAGACATAACTCGGATAAAATCAGAAGACAATGCAAGTACTTGTACTGCTAGGTGGCTCCTATGTAGTAATCTTTCGGATAAAATCAGAAGCCGTAGGTTTTGACATAAATCGACTTTGGCCTCAACAAAGACCACAAGTCAGACGATGAATCCTACTTGTTTTGACATAATCCTCCTGTTGTCAGAAAGATGGCTCCTAGGACTCGTCGAGGTGGTGCTGCTAGTCGAGGAAGGGGTCGAGGCAAGAAACCCTTGGAGGTCGACACGGAGGAAGTCTCCGTCGTAAAACAAGAGCCGGTGACTGTTAAGGAGAAGGTGTTACCAAAGGTCGAGGTCAAGAAAGAACCGATGACCATCAGGAAAGAGATTGCTCCCAAGCTTGAAGTTAAGGAGGAGCCACCGTCAGAGAGTAGTAGGATCGGGACCGACCCTCCTGTCCCTACAGAAGACCTCAACCAGATTGAGCCTTTGTATGCAAAGTGGCTGATAGAATGGTACATACCTCAACGCAACTATGATCCCTGGCTGTGAGGATTCATCGTCTGACTTGTGGTCTTTGTTGAGGCCAAAGTCGATTTTTCTATGCGTTTTGGAATATTTGTGAAAATTTTGGAATATTTGTGCCATGATCGGATTATAACGATGGATATTAGGTTACTCTTCCGGATAATTGATGTCTATTTTATATTAATTTGGTTTGGTCTATATGATTCTTGGATAATTGGTGTGCATTAAATTCGTATGTGCATATTTGGTCTATGTGATTCTTGGATAATTGGTGTGCATAATATATTTGGTCTATGTGATTGTTGGATAATTGGTGTGCATTATATATTGGTTTGGTTTATGCATATTTTTGCGAAAAGGGAAAGCACTGTAATTTTTTTTCAAAATATTCTCAGTTAGCGACGGACTTGTGACTGTTTAGCGACGGTTACTACCAGTTTCCGACTACTTTTCGACAGCTTTTTCGTCGCTAACTGGAGAATTTAAAATGTTTCCAGATAGCGACGGATGGTCGACGGAATATCCGTCGGCATTGTATATAGTTCGACGGACTAGCGACTACTCTGCCGTCGCCATGGTGCTGGAAATGCCATGCATTTCCAGAAACTGATCGACGGATAGTCCGTCAGCACGCCGTCCCTAATCCGTCGTTCGTTACCGACGAATACCGACGGATGAGCGACGGAACGATACGCTCTAATACGCTGTTACGATGGGTTAATGACGGAATTTTACGTCGCTATTGTCTACACAGTTTAGTACTTAATAGTTGAAATGGACGACAGTCCGTCGGAAATGCGTCGCTAATGCTTCGTATTGTGACGTCGATAATCCGTCGCTATTCCGTCGCTTGACGACAACTTAGCGACGGACTGTTATTAGTGACGAGCTGATTGCCGACGGATTTTTTTGGCCAAATTCCGTCGGTTATCGGTCGCTATTCGTAATTTTCGTCGGATTGGCGACGGATAGGGCCGTCGCTAAAACGATAAATTTTGGTAGTGGAAGATCGACTAAGACTTATTCACCCGCGTTCATACGGCTCTCGGCATAATGACGGTTGGGACACGTGGCAGAAGATTGACCGAGATTTATCCACTCGGATTTGCTGCTATCAACAAATCATCACAATGCAGATTTATTGCAATCAACATAACTGTCCGGATCAATTTCCAACAAATAATGCAGATTTGTTGCAATCAACATAATAGCCCAGATTGATTTCCAACAAACAAGATCAAGGATAATCTTAACCAATCCCTAACTGCCCACTTTTCAAGGAGCAATTACTATACACCCTACTTATCACAAAGTCCTATAAATTGCAAGATGCCATTCCCTTGCAAAAGCCTGGACACAGAGAGTGACGGAGATACAGAGTTATACGCACAGAGCCCGAGCAGAGAGACCAGCAACCCCCGCACACACAAAAAGGATTTCTTTGCCAGAGCAGAAGCTACGTCCGATCGTCCAAGGAGTAAGGCAGAGTTGATACCACTTTCCCGAGCCTCCATCGTCACCCTCCAGAAAAAATAAACAATTGTACTTAGATTGCTTTTCCTAGATTTTATTCCTAGGCTCTCTTTGTACGAGCGAGTTTGTATTGTAAAATAAAAGTCCAGTCCTCCCATAAAACTGTTCTGTTCTTTTATAATCAATGACAAACACCATAGTGTATATGAAAGAAAATTGGAAACATGTGAACATGTACATGGTAATGTAAAAGATAACAAGAATATCATGTGGGTGAAGTCAGGCATGTACAACATATTGTGAAGCAGGACATGTAAGCAGGAATGATAGCATGTACAAGAATAAACACGAATCCAAAAACTAAAATAAATAAGTTGTAGCAAGACTAGACTAGACAAGATGGGAATAGACTCCATCAATCAATCACGGCCAAGCAATGAGTACGATTTGATACATGAGCTAACTAGGGTATCACAATCCTAATTACTAACATATGTACTTTGAGAAATCCAATCCGACTGCCCGCCATGCAGATTATCTAACTTATCCAGGCCTTAGACACAAGGGTATATATAGCAAATACACCATCCAAGAGACATGTATCCTAAAGAGTAAGATCCATACTATGGTGAGCTAAATATAGTAATCATGCATAGTAAAATTATCCCACTCGACGGTGTGCTAGAAATGTGGTCCTCACGACGGAGAGCAACCGATCCATGGTAAATGCTGGAATAAAGGGACTTGCAAGCAACCAAAAAAAATCCTTCCTCTCAATATATCTAGATAATCATGCTAGTTGTTTAGTCCTTAACATTTTTTGACAGGATTCCGGGTGTGGCGTTTCTCAGAATCCATCATAGACATGATACATGGAAGACTAGATAAGACAAGCAAGAGTGCACTATAACAAGGCACAACAAGAATATACATATATTAGGAGCAGGAGTGTGCTACAATGAACCACTATATTTTAGGCTAGACAATACAGGGATCGGGAATGTGCCATGACAGGCCACTACAACAGTCTGGACAGTACAAGAACCAAGAGTGTGCCACGACGGATCACTATCAGGTAGACAAGAGAATACATGTATGTAAGCCCCTGTTTTTCAAATTTTAGTTAAATTAGTGTTAATTAAATTTTAATGTCATTTATAGCCTTAAAATAATTATTAGGATTTTTAGGAATTTTTCTAGAATTTTTAAATGATTTTAAATGAGTTTTATATATTAAAAATATCATTTTGCAATTTATTTGAATGTTTTAATATCACTTTGTAATTATTAGAATTGTTTTTATATCATAATGCAATTTATTAAATTGTTATTATAGTAATGTGCAAATTATTAATTGCAATTAGATACTGTTTGGACCTATTCGTAAATCCTAATTTTCTAAGGACCTAAGTGCTAAACCCTAACTCTACCCACTCCCCCCCACGACCGATCGGCCATCTGGCCCGACGACCCGCCGCCTTTCCCGGCCGACCAACCGCCTCGACCGACCTATAAATCCCCTTCCTTGCTCCCCAGACCAAGCCCTAACCCACCACGACCACCACAAACACCCCCGACCACCGTAGACGTTCGTCCCCGACGAAAACCCTAAACCCTAACCCTAGTTCCGGCGAGCCTCGTCCAGCCTCACCGTCGACCCTCACAGCTCCCAACCGCCGTCAAAGAGTTCGCCTCGACGAGACGACTCGAGCGCCACCCGAGCGCCGCCTCGCCGACGTCTCCTCCGCCGTCCAGGGCACTTAAACTCCCCTCCAATCGCCGGACACGTGAGTAACGGGACCCGAATCGTGTCGTGCGTGTCTCGTTTTCACACACGAGACTCGCCAGGACACGACGAACTTAGTGCTGTGCTCGGACACACGAGACTGAGCTCGTACGTGTCGTGCATAGCATGGACACGTGGATACCTGTGTCCTTAACTGTCTGGACACAGGACCGATATTTTATTTTTTATATATAATATATGACTAAACGAAATAAAATAAACAAGAACCCTAATCCTAACTAGACTAGCGGGCTGACCCCCTGGCCAGCCCATCCTAAACTAAACCCCCCCACCGCTGGCTCAGGTTCGAGCCCCCCTTTCTGTTTCCTTTCTTTTTTTCTTTTCCTGTTTCTTTTCTTTTTCTTTTCCTGTTATATATATATATATTATATATATATTAGTATATATATATGTATATACTGTATTTTGACAGTATTTTATATATATGTATGTATATTTTATAGTTAGTAAATTATATATATATATATATGTATATATTTTAATGTGTGTATATATATATATATATATATATATATATATATATATATATATATATATATATATATTATATATACACTTTATATTTAAGTGTTTTCTTATATATATATATATTTGTATATATATATATATATATATATATATATATATATATATATATATATATATATACTTTATAAATTAAGTATTTTCCTTATACATAGATATATGTACTTTTTACATGTGTAGGTATATAATTATTTTATATAATTTTACCATAATAAAATAATAATATTTATTTGTACTATTACCAAATTGTATTTTTAGTGTATTTAAATTACTGCAACCATTTGGTGTCCAAGCCTAGCATGGGTTTTTGGGCCCAAATGTGTTTTCACACATTCAAGACCTGTACAAGTCATATTGGACTTGATTCATGGCCTTGGGTCCTGTATTTGAACTTTGGTTCAAATTATATACATGGACAAAATACGCAGATAATTAATTATTTAATTTCAATTGTGTGCAATGCTGTTTTTGGATTTCTAAAAATATTTAAATTATTGTTAAAATTATGGAAAAATAATATTTAGATACTATGTTAAGTTAGCTAATTTAGTATAATTTTTATAGTATTTAATTTACTGTTTTGCCACTAGTTTGGCATATGAAACCAAAACTCATTTTCTGTATACTTAGGAAAACTGATTTTTATAAAATATTTGTACTGGTTAATAAATTCCAAAAAAATTATAATAAATTTCTATGATTAACAAGGATCACTTTGATACTTTACTTTAAGTAAAACTAGGCATTTTGTCTATCTCTAAAATTGTTAAGACACAATGGTCTTTTGATTTATTTATTGATTAATTACGACTTGTAGCTTTTTGTGTTATTTTGAGTTTTAGCCGTGTTGAACCCCACCCCTCACTAGTATAAAGATCCTAGAAAGTTGGGTAAAGTAGTGTGTTACCCCACATTGGTCTCCTATGCCAAAGTCATCATTTTGCTAGGTGCCCAGTCACAAGTCGTGTTTCACCAATTAGTGTCCTAGTGTTTTAGCTTAGTGTAAAAACTAAGTTATTGTATTTATTTCTACAGTGACGAGTTACCGAACATCCATAGCACTGTTATCGCAGCTTGTTTTGTTTTGCTTTGCTAGAGGTAAGTACTTTCTACGAACTTTACATATTGTCACATAAATGAACTGCAAACCCCACCATGTTAAATGCTGATCCTTGGGGTAGCAAGTTAGAATCTCTATATGTTGTACTTCCAGTTACTACCATGCTTAGAACTGTCTTTATGTATCTCTCACATGATAGAATACGGGTTACGGGGAAACTGATAGTAGTGTACGTGATCATACCCCCTCTACAGTACCGAGCAAAGTTTCATTTTATATGTTACTGCGCCGTAGGCCTTTATCTCAAAGCTGTATTTGTGCGTATGTACATCTATCGCCTTTACACTTGTACGTATGTACATTTTATTTACATGTGCCCCAGCACTTTGTACATCTATTGATCGATCACGTACCTGCAACAGTTTTAAACATTACATATACATCTGTCTCTATGACATATGTGTCCTTGCCATGATAGATTGTGTGATGCCATGTTTCCAGTTATTCCTCTTATGTTCATTTCCATGTTTCATATGCTAGTTTGCTAGATTCAGTACTTGCTCCCGTCCTGACAGGATAACGTTGTAGGTGTCCTTACTGAGGAGGAGTTACTCTGCGACACATATTATGGGGTTACTGCCGAGGACCCGGCTCTGCTTTACGAGGATATTCCTGCGGGGAACCTCGCCTAGTTGTCTTTTGTTTACTTAGACTTTGAGAGTAGACATGTATTAGACTATTATCTTTTTGTAATTGGACATGTATCCAGTTTTACTTTTCAGTTCACTTGTACTTGGACATTTTACTATATACGACGACTTTTGTGTTTGGAGCATTTATGATTCTTCTTCACTTATAGAACTGTTAGCACTTTTAGTCATATCCTGTTGTCTTTAGAACAGCTTACTACGTTTTATCTCAACGTAGGCAGGGCATGACTCGGCCTGGCCCAACAATTTGGGTAGCGGGTCGTGACAATGTACATGATAAGAAAGATAGCAACTACGTGCTCAAGAAATTATGTTCAGGACTAGACAATACAGTAAAGAAATCCAAGTAGGCATGACATGGTACATAGAAAAAAATGTCATGGCATATATAGGAAAGCAATAAACAAGAAGAAATGAAAAAATGGAAAAAAAATTAGAAAATTAGCAAACTTAGGAACCTTGACGGTATACCGTCGGTATACTCCAGTACACCGACGGTATGCCGGTCTGGGGCTACAAAAACTCTTAGTCTAGAAAAATATTGTCATACCGGTGTACCGTCGGTATGGACCAGTACACCATCGGTATACCAAAAAATGGGGACACAAAAGCTGATGTTACAAAATATTGTGTAGGATAGGTATATCGATGGTTTGCCGATATTTGTCACATCATATTTTTCAACCAAAAAGGGGCCACAAACCGGTATATTGTTTATGCCCGGACAGCAATACAGAGGGCATGAAACAAGTTTCAGGATCCAAATAACGTCCCGAAAGTTGTAATAACCATGTATAGCCATGAAATAAAACTAGAAGAAGGTCTTGTATAGCATATATACTAAATCTCATGGCAAGCACTCTGGTATCGTTCCCGATACTTAGTTTTCCTACTGAATAAATAAAAAAACATAGTAGAAAATTAAAACCTAGCTTAAACCAGATTTTTAGATGAGCAAAAAAGACGCTAATAACGAAAGAAAAAATTTCATAAAGCAAGTACTAGAGAATACTAGACTATCAATGCTAAAAGAAACAAAAACAATAGCAAAAACAATATTCGACAAGTAGTTCGGCAAGATGTACTTGCCTATAATAGCTCACAGCCTAACTCTTCTATTTGTAAACCCCCTAAAAATCAAGGATTTTATCATTTTTATTTTTATTAAGTCAAATTTTATCAAATTTTATTATTACTATTTATTAAATATATTATTTATTTTTGAAATGATTATTCTCATTGATTGAGAATTACTAAATACGGGATTTTTGTACTAAAAATATATTTTTTTTAGGGAAAGAGGTTGCAAATATTCTAGGTTTCATTAGAATTATTTTGTTATAATTATAATGTAGGTTATATATATTTTTAATATTATTATATGAATATTGTTGATTTAATACATAATATGTATAAACTGATTTGTTATAAATAAAAATTTATTAGTAATTAATATTTCATTTTAGAAATATAATAGTTTCCCTTTGTAATATTTTTGGGAATTTTGGATTTGTAGGATACATATGTAATATATATATATATAAACGAAGAAAAAATTAATTTCTCTCGAGATTTTGGAAAATCTCGCTAGTGAAGTATAGGTTGAAAACCCGATCAGGAAGCCGATCACGTATAGGAATTTTAAAAAAATTGAATCTTCAAACCTAATCCAAAATCTTGTTGATCCCCGCAAATCCCTTAAATCGTGATTGGATTGGGATTTAAATTCAAAATTTAATCGAATTGTTCCATTCGAATATATACTCGATAAACTCCCACCTTTCAAAACCCTTATCGATCTCTATAACTAATCAATTCCACGTACCAGCCTTGACCCCCTGCGACCTTCGTGCATCCCCTGCGCCTCCAACATGATCGTCGGAGCACCGCCGATGACCACCTAGCCGACCAGGAATCGAGCGAACAGAGCACGCTCTGTTGCAACCTTACCGCGAGCTACTCAACTTCAAACCCTTATTTCTTCCTCCACGATTGATGAAAAGTCGATCCGTAAATTTTTACGTGTAGCTGGGTTGACCCTCTACAACCCCCTCAAACGGATTGTCTTGGTTTGCCCTAGATTGCTCGTGAAAATTCCTAGAAATTCAGGAAATATTATTGTCATAATGACAAATTTTCATGAACTGAAGCCTGTTTGACGTCGATTTGCGACTAGTGTATCGCGAGTTTTAAAAATCGGTTTGTATAGACTTTTAGACAACCTAAACACGAACAAAACTAGTTTTTAGTTTTTATTTTAGTTAGTTATTTTCTGCTTAAAATCAGTTCCAAAATGGTGAAAAATAGTTTTCAAAAACAATAAATTTCTCCGATACGAACTTCGTCTCGATAAATCGGATGACTTGGTCGCGAACCATTGGCATCGAAAAGTGTGTATCAATGTTGTCGACGTGTAGAATTTGAAAGAACTCGATTTGCTTGCGTGTGCGCGACAAAATCGAGGCGTATCGATCGAGATACCCCGTATCAGTTAATTTTCAAACTAACCTATAAATTTGTGCACATTCGTAACATTGAGAAGAAACTTGCGCCACTAGACTCGTATCATTTTTTTGGTCCTGCGAGCAAAGTTTGTCCAATTCTGAGAAGGTTGAACGCAATGTTATTTTTGCGGGTCCACGACCCAATCGAAAGAGCAAAATTGTGCACGGTTCATCAGAATCCAAAATTTGATATACTGTTGATTTTGTTTCGCCAAACGGGACCTATAGGTATATAATTGGTAGAATTTTAGAGACCTTAGGTTTGGAATGCTTTTCGGTGCAAAGTGGATCTAACGACGGACATCGTTTTGACCCGAATTTATGATTTTGTCACTGTGTCCAGAATTGGACTTATAGGTAGTCAATCTTAGTCATTTCTTTTATTCCAATTGTTTTAGCATTTAGAGACGTTTGCGAAATTTCCATTCTTATTGCTTCTTCTGACTTGCTGATTTTACCTACTGGACGCCGTCAAAACACCCAACAACCTCCAGGTAAGTTACCTAGCCATTTGCTATTTATTTAATTTAGCTCACCATATTGCATTATTTATTTAATTTAGCTCACCATATTGCATTATTTATTTATTTATTTATTTATTGCAACATATAATTGTTCTTTCAAACTGTATTTAGATACAAATTATTGTTTAGTTATTTTTTCATTACTTTTGTTTATTCTTTGCATATTGACCTAGAATTAGGAGACTGTCCTTTGGTTGTGTCGCATTCATTGGCCTTGACACCTGTGTGTCTTAAAGTCGCGAGTCGCATATAAATACGGACTTAAACCGACCGTACATCGGTGTGTACATGCTGTGTGTTGGGTATAACTGCTAATAGAAGTGCATGCTTGGTTGACTTAGCAGCTAATAAAGGTATTGTGTCGTAGATTCGACATAAATAAGCATTAGGTTAGTTCCTTAGCGGATGGGCCACGTTGCACTTTTCCTTTTGTAATATATGGGCTCCGTCGGAGACGAGGTAAGACTACCTTGTTGTACTAATGACCATTATTGTTTTACGGAATGTTATGCTCTTCCCGACTGTACTGACGGCCATTGTCGTTTCGCGGAACGTTATGCTCTTAGGCCCCTGGTGCCTAAAAAGGGGATATGCCAATCTCATTTTAGTCAGAGTGGCCATGCGTTGAAGGTTCGTTCTTAGAAGTGCATATTTCTCTTAGATTGGTTAGGTTGTCATGCCCCGATCCCACAGGATCATTCTTTCTCACTTTGATCTCCTTGGAACCGATCGTACTCACTTGGGCGTGATACCATGCAAGCCTAAGTTGTGCTTGCATAAGGCCAAGGCCTGTACAATAATAAAATAGACAATGTAGACAACAGTGCAGTAGAACATTTGAGCAGAAATTGAAGTAGCGGACACATTGCATAATACAATTTGAAACAATGATAGAAGAAACAATTTCTCTTTATTGACATCTTTGAAAGATGTTACAAACCTCATTGTCTCTCTGATACATGCCATACTTGGCTTAGAATCTCTCATGAACTATACAGATTACAATGATCCGATACCACACATTACTTCACTTTATATAGAAAACCATCTCTTTTGCATATCCATCTTCTGATTTTTGGGTCCCAAGGATGAGGCTCTGGCTATTGCTTCAGACTTTCCATCTCGATGCATCTTGTACCTGTGTGCAAACTGGTGGTGGATCAGTACATTAACTTACTGGTGAAAGACAAAGGTTACATCATCTGAAACGATCACTAAGTAATTTAGTGAAATTTTTTTCATATGATATGATCTTTCTACTTTTACCTACATTCATTCAATGCAGTAAGAGTCAGATTACTTCTTTTTTAAAACACTTGTAACAGTTTATTTTTATTTATTTCAGACATTCAAGGGACCATTATGTTCATACACGATAACTACTCATTTCATATGAAGTGCACAACATGTTTTATGAGACATAATTATTTCAGTAGGGACTTAGCAATAGCATAACATTTAGCAATCTTTTCTCTTGAACAGATAGAAGCAATGAGTAATATAGTTATGTAACTAAAATCGGACAAAAATATTTCATGTGAAACATCTTATTCTTAGAAGCAGTTCATGATTTCATAATCTAAAGCATAGATGGCATCATTTATTCAGTGACTCATATCCACAGTCGTCAATCAATCTTTGCACAAGACAAGGATTAGCATAAACATAATATATAACCAACAATGTTTCATGTTCATCTCTGTAGTGTTAGGCTTGCAACGATCTTTCTATATGCATCCCATCGATTAGTAGCTGTGACTCAAGGCTCAGCTCTGCACTAACACATGCGTATACCAGTAGTTGTGACTCTTGTATTTAGCTCTTCACTACACCTATCTATATGACGGTCTATCGGTTATTCCCCATGATTAGCCGCAGTGACTCTCTAGTTCAGCTCGTCGCTAGTGGAAACAGATACAATATCCCGATAATCGCAAGGTCTAAGCATTTATCTCATGGTGCTATTACAATCTCTCCTAGGCCGATCAATTTTCAGTCCCAGGAACCGTCCAGAGACAATTACCTTGTGCACAAGTTGTCTGAGACCAATGCATGAATGCAACTCTGTCAGATAAATCTCTACGATACACAGATTATCGATCAGCAATCATTCCATCTTCTCACTTCTTTTCGTATAACAGAGCCAGTAGCTCATTTCATTCATTCAAATAACAAAGTCATAGCTCTGCTCTTCTCTTTTCTTGTCATTCATTCAATCAGCACAAGTGCCTTCATTGATTCATTCATTCATTCGTTCATTCATTTCAGCATACGATCAGGAACATAAAATCCTTTAACTTATACGAGCATGATGATAGTTCTATTACAGTAAGCATAACAGTCTACTCTTGATAATATACAATTAGGGACATCTAAACGTTCTCGATTACCTTTATATTAAGCATGATAAGGTTCTTTCATTTATAGCTATAGTCTACTTTAGCATGTAAACTTCTTATCTAGCATGGCAATTGTGCTATGACGCTGAACATGTAATTCTACTCGTTATTAGCATGCAATTAGGGACAAGTAAGCATTCTCTTTTTCTTTTCTTATCTTGATTAGCATAGCAATGGTTCATTCATTTCTTAGCATATATTGAAAAGTCGTAGATTCTTTATTAGGCATGAAAGAATTAGAAAGTGGAGTTATTGTAACTCACCCAGATTAATCGTCTTCATGAAGGCTTCCTCTCGAGCCTAAATCGATTTCTCTATTCATCTAGTTCCTCCACGGAGCGGGGCACTACATAGGTCCTTTATCCCTTTTAGCATACATACTTTTCTGCATAAGTTATGTACTTATGCCTGATCATGGCATGGAATAAGATTTTATCACGAAATAGTGTTGTCATGACCCGTACCCTATTTAGGGGCACGAGCATGTGGGTACGTCCAGTCTGCGCCGCAGTGTCGACGGTAGAACGCTGTATACGTCGTCTATAAAATCTAACATCAACAATATATATATGTACTTGTCATCTTCGTACAGAGGAATATATATAACTCAATCACTTGACATCTAGGGAAGATACGCACGATGTGATAAAGATATGATGGAAATAGCAAAGCTGGAAATAGATGCAAGTCACAGAGTCACAACTAGAAGTTCAGAGTTTAAAACATTATACAATCCCAAAAATATATATACTACAACCAAAAATAATAAGTTGGAATGCAGTCCAGTCAAACCTAACTAGTCTAGGTCAGAGCAGACGGTGCATCCTTAATGGGCACCGGCCCCACAAGAATGTCCAGGTCGTACTCCCTATCTATGCCATACCCATAATAGGTCGAGAAGTTCGCCTCTAAATCCTCTATAAACATCAACGGGGTTATCCTGTCAGGATAATGAGCAAATACAAACACCAATAACAGTTCCATTGAATTGACAAATGCTATATGAGACAATTGTAATGGAATACAAGATAAAATATCAAGACTGGAATATAAATAGGATATATATAATAAGATATCATGTCAGGGTATAATGTACAGGAAAATAGAACAGTACATGTCACGCCCCAGAACCAGAATACCGGAGAGCGGGAGAATGACTCAGCCAGCTATGTATTACGGGTAGATGAATACCGTATAATACGATCAATGCTGTCTAAAAGGCGAGGGAATGAATACTACATGAAAGTCTCACTAGGGTTGCTCAACATCTATTGTCTCAATCATTCAAATAAGAAGCAGAAATAAAGAACATATAAGATAAGGCAGTAAGGCGTCCCAAATGTTCAGTCAAAATGTTCTTGAGGTCTGGCTTTACAAAACATAGCCAGATGATATGACAAGGTATACACAATCGTTGTTAGCTGTAGTCTGACTTAGTTACAATTATGTAAAAGTAAGTGCAAGACAGTCCGATTAACATGTCGGTGCCAAGCGACAAAATATAAAGTTAGTAGTAAAATGAACAGGGAAGCAAGGAACCCACTCGTGTCCTCCTGCGATCATCCCTCTAGTATTGACCATCTTGGAGGTGGAAGTAAGATGAGTCCTCGGGAACTGGCTCTAAATCTGGCCATACAAAACTAGAGAGGTTTGACCTCTAATAGCAAGTACCACAAGAAAGCACGACATGAAGAATTAGAACCAATGATAAGAGTTAAGAATATGATAAATAAGTCTTCGCTTGCTACTGGGATTCACATAACATCACGACACTTCAAACCAACTTCCCAACCAAATAAGGACAGAAGTTGACCCGTCATGTCCTGACATTCTAATCATCGCTGTTAGTTAACGAAGTAAGTACAGTACATAAACAAATCAATTTAAACGGTAATACAACTACTATGGCTTGCTAACTGTAAGTTCCAAGTTGTCCTGGAAATATGCAATAAGGGATTCCTCAGTTCTTACTATGTACAAGCAAGGCTAGTCTACCCAATAATCAATTACGTCCATCATGAATTAGACGAGTCCCAGCGGGACGCCCGTCATCAATATATGTATAAATATAAACAGATACCACTCCCTGCCCGTGTGGCAGGTTTGCAGTATCTATGGGAACCAGCCGACATGTCGGGACACTAATTGTCCCGAGATGGCTGCCATGTGAGAACTCGGGAATCCATTCTCTCCATACAATCATGATTTTTTTTAACTTAATAGTCCCTATGTTGATTGAAATCTTGTCGTAGATCACGGTCATTCAGAATGAGTACTTTCGTACAGAGTACGATATGCATAACTCTATAACGATGCCCGTAAGGTTAGGTTGTAGGTCTTACATAGCGTAATACAACCATCAAACCTAGCCACGAAATAATCATGCCTTGACTGTAAGGTACACATGCTGCTTTTGCAGAAACAAGTTGAAGTCTGCACGTATCCATATGCCAATGTTCGGAATCGGCTAGTCGATTGCAATGGTTCATGGTTAATATGAACGTATCTCATTTAATTTCAATAAGACGACTAGCCAGTCTCTTAGTTCCAACTAGGAACGCATGATCAATCATTAGTCGAGGTAACAATCAGTATCAATTCGCGATAAGGCATGAAAGTCAAACTAGTATTTAGTATGGTCAAGTCTATAACTATCATGGTTAAGTTCCAGTCATTCTGGGTATCTATAAACCAATCAAGACACATGGCACATCCCACACAACAATACGTATTAACATAATATGATTATATCGAGTTCATGCCGAAAGGCGTAAGGATATAATAAAGGGTGCTATGCGCCCGAGGAGTACGCCCAAGGAAGTACGCGTAAAAATGGAGTTACGCGAAAAAATGGAGTTACGCGTAAAGGAATAACAGTACGCGTAAAAGAATACGCGTAAAGGAAGTATGAAATCATGTTGCGCGTGAAATATTATACGCGTAAAGAGTAATATTACGCGTAAAAGAATACGTGTAAAGGAAGTAGGAAATCATGTTACGCGTAAAAGAATAACGTTGCGCGTAAAAGAATACGCGTAAAGGAAATAACATTACGCGTAAAGGAAATAGAAAATCATGTTACGTGTGAAAGAATAACGTTACGCGTAAAAGAATACGCGTAAAGGAAATAGCGTTACGCATAAAGGAAATAGCGTTACGCGTAAAGGAAATAGCGTTACGCGTAAAGGAAATAGGAAATCATGTTACGCGTGAAAGAATAACGTTACGCGTAAAAGAATACGCGTAAAGGAAATAGCATTACGCGTAAAGGAAATAACATTACGCGTAAAAGAAATACGCCAAGCCAGAGTAGACTTGCGTAATCCAGATTCACGCTGACACGAATGATCGTGGGCGTAGAGCTTGATATTACGCGGGCACGTATTAACGTGGGCGTAGAGAACCTCTCGAACTCCAAATTCCGTGAACCTCAATTTAAGCCAAAGGTGGAACTTCCATGGATCAAATTGGGGTATAACACAAATCTCAACAACCTGGAATGCTCAAAACTTGGAAATAAGGAAGTTCGATAGATCAAAACCACCAAAATCCGAAAATAGAATTTCTAGATCTACAAAAATAAAACTTTCAAATGCAAAAATGTCAAGTTCTAAACTATCTTAGAATCATGCGAGAAAGATAAATGAACCATAAAAATGGGTTCACATGTGGAAGAAAGATGCACTTGCCTAAGCTCTTGGTAGGTGGAGAGAGTTATGAGGAAGAATAAGAGTAAATAAGAAAAAGAAGTAATAAAGAGAGAGAAAGGATTGGACTTTAAATGGAGATGGTGGTAGATAGGGGGTTGGGTTCATGATGAACCATCCTAAACCAAAACAAACCAACCCAAGCCGAACCCAAGACGAAACAAAAGCAGAAAAGAAAAGAAAATATAGAAAAAATAATTAGCGTAAAATTAAAGAAATTAAATACAGAACAAATGCATGATAAATATTAAATAAATACATTCAAGCAGTACACGTATTAAAATATGCATTCTGGGAACAGAGAGTGACATCTCTTCCCTCCTTAGAAAAATTTCATTATCCGAATTTCAAATCCAAGCAGGATAGAAACATCAGGGCTAAACTAATCCAAACATAAGCAATTTTAGCGAGCAAGTAGGCATCTTAGAATATCAATATCAAGTAATATATCTATGCTTATTTATCAACGACATCTAGCAATTTTTACTCATAGGGCGATAAGCATGAGGAATCAAGACAATCAAGGTACACGAAAAGAAATATACCTTGTGAGTCAAATAGGTGCGGATACCGTGATCAGATATCATCCTTACGTTTCCACGTTGACTCTCCTAAGGAGTGATGACCCCAAGCAACACGGACAAGGCTAATTGTTCGGTTCTTGAGTATCTTCTCCCTTCGGTCCAAAATGGACACCGGCTGTTCCTCGTAAGACAGGTTGGTACCAACAACCAGCTCAGAATGATCGAGGATATGGCTTGGGTCCGATACATACCTACGCAACTGAGATACATGAAATATATCATACACCTCTCGTAACGAAGGTGGAAGAGATAAACGATAAGCAACATCGCCTACCCTATCAAGGATAGCAAATGGGCCTACGTATCGCGGACTCAACTTCCCATGAACACCAAATCTAATGACCCCACGGGTAGGTAAGATCCGCAAGAACACATGGTCTCTAACAGAAAATTCTAGCGGCCTACGATGCTGGTCTGCCCAATGACGATGTCGATCTTGCGCAACTCGAAGTCGCTCTCCAATCCCCTTAACCACTTCAACCGTATGAACAATCATCTCTGGGCCTAACATCTTCCTCTTCCCGATATCATCCCATTCCAGTGGCGACCTACACTTCTTACCATATAGTGCTTCGAACTACGCCATCTGGATACTGGCTTGATAACTGTTGTTGTACGAAAATTTGACTAAGTGCATGTGACTCTCCCAAGATCCTCCAAAATCTAGGATGCAAGCTAGTAACATATCTTCTAAAGTCTGAATTATTCTTTCTGATTGCCCGTCCGTCTATGGGTGGTAAGTCGTACTAAATCTTAACTTAGTACCCAGGCTATGATATAGACTCTTCCAAAAATATGATGTAAAACGTGTATCTGTATCTGATACAATACTGACAGGGACCCCTTACTGCCTGACTATCTGCTGCATATACAACTCTGCCAACTTTCCTGTAGATTGCCCTACTCTAAAAGAAAGAAAATGTGCCACCTTCGTAAGCCGATCCACTATCACCCAAATAGCATCCTTACCCCTTGGTAATCTCGGTAAACCGATCACAAATCCATTGTGATATGCTCCCACTTCCATTCCGGGATAGGAAGCGGTTGTAATAATCCGGCTGGCCTCTGTTGTTCTGCCTTCACTTGCTGACATATTAAGCAACAAGAAACGAATCTGGCTATCTCTCTCTTTATTCCATTCCACCAGAAGTGTTGTTTGATATCTTTGTACATTTTGGTCCCTCCGGGGTATATAGAATACTGAGAACTGTGGACTTCTGTCATAACCTCCTGTCTGATATCTCCACTTGGCACACATAGACGTGATCCAAATCTAAGTGTATCATCTTCGTGAATTTTTATCTCCTTCCTGAGTCCTGACTCACATTCTGTCCTAAGCTTCTGAATCCTTGGGTCCCGTATTGAGCTGCCTTGATCCTGTCTACCAAGTCGGATTGAACTCGTAGACTTGCCAGAATTCCAATATCACTATGAAGTATCACCTCGATGCCCATCTCTTGAAGATCTTCTAAGATATGTTTTTATGATGTTAACATAAATGTACCGCCTCTCCTGCTAAGAATGTCCGCTACCACATTAGCCTTGCCTGGATGATACTGAAGCTCTACGTCGTAATCCTTGATCAACTCTAACCATCTTCTCTGTATCATGTTCAGTTCCTTCTGAGTAAAGATGTACTTCAGACTCTTGTGGTCTGTGTATATATCCAATCGATCACCGTACTAGTAGTGCCTCCATAGCTTCAAAGCAAATACTACTGCTGCCAACTCTAAGTCATAAGTCGGATAATTCTTTTCGTGGTCTCGAAGTTGTCTAGATGCATACGCTATCACCTTCCCATGTTGCATTAGGACACACCCAAGCCCCTTCCCTGACGCATCACAATATACAGTAAAACCTCCGGGTCCAACCGGTAATGTAAGAATAGGTGCCGTGATCAACTTTTGCTTCAAATTCTCAAATGATGCCTGGCACTCTGTCGACCAAATGAATGGCATATCCTTCCATGTTAATGGGTCATGGGTGCTGAGAGTCTTACAAAGTCTGATACGAACCTTCTGTAATATCCTGCCAGTCCTAAGAAACTTCGTACATCTGCTACGGTCTTAGGTATTGGCCAACTCTCTACTGCTTCTACCTTCTTGGGATCCACTGCTACTCCAGTCCCTGATATGATGTGCCCCAAGAATGAAATGTGATCCGTCCAAAACTCACACTTGCTGAGCTTGGCATACAACTAGTTCTCTTTCAGAACCTGTAACACTTTCTTGAGGTGATCTTCATGCTCTTCTTCGCTAGCTGAGTGTATGAGAATGTCGTCGAGGAACACAACGACAAATTGATCTAAGTACGGCATAAAGATGCGGTTCATCAAATCCATAAATATTGCTGGAGCATGGGTCAAACCAAATGGCATTACTAAGAATTCGTAATGCCCGTACTTCGACCTGAATGCTGTCTTGGGAATATTCTCTTTCCGAACTCTCACTTGATGATACCTGACCGAAGATCTATCTTGGAGAAAACTCTTCCCCTACTCAATTGATCAAACAAATCGTCGATCCTTGGTAGTGGGTACTTGTTCTTTACTGTTGCCGCGTTGAGCTTTCTGTAGTCAATGCACAATCTTGATGACCCATCCTTCTTTCCTACAAGTACCACTGGTGCTGCCCATGGTGATTCGCTAACTCGAATGAACTTCTTCGCCTTCAGTTCCTCTATGTGCTGACACGCCTTGGCTTGCTCTGAATCCGCCATTCTATAAACTCGATCTGATATCGGTTTAGTTCCAGGTGCCAATTCTATACTGAACTCAATATACCTAACCGGTGGTAGACCTGGAAGTTCTTCGTGAAATACATCAAGAAACTCTTCAACTACCTTTGGGACTAGAACTTCCTCCATTGCCGTCACTACTCCTTATTTATGCTGGTAAATCTATGATCTGACTAAGGTGAACCGCTTCATACCTAAAATATTAAAAGATACACTCCCTCTACGACAATCTATTGTCGCATGACTGTCTTTCAGCCAGTCCATGCCTAAGATAACGTCAAAATTTCTTATAGAAAATTCTATCAACCTGGCGGGTAAGGGACGCCCGCACACTACAATCATACACGCTAGAATAACTCTATTAACTCCAACGAGCCCATTACCAGTGAGTATATTCAACCTCCCTGGCAATGTCTCGAATTCCATTCCTAGTCGTGTCGTAAATTATGCAGATATAAATGAGTAGGATGCTCCCGAATCAGACAATGCTACTGAAGGATATGAGGCGACGAGAATATTACCTGCCACAACATCTTCCGATGCCAATGCTTCTTCCAAGGACAGATTGAATGCCTGCCCTCGGCCTCCTTGTTGGTTCCCATGCTGCAGCCTAGCCTGGTATTGCTGCTGGCCTCTGTCTTGGTGATGCTGGGGTGGTCTTTGTTGTTGCTGCTGCATCGGTGGTCCCTGCTGTCGAAACATCTGAGCCTGTGACAACAACGGACGTTGTGCCAACGGTCTCACCGCTACCGCTGGTCCTTGATACTGGCCTGTCCCTGGTGCTGGCAGAGCAGGAATTTATTGTACTGGTCCTCCTGACATCGAATTCATAGGACAGGTGGAAACCCGATGATCTGGGCTTCCACATATCAAATATTGTCCGTTCAATGCCCACACACACCTCTAGTGTGCCCTGTCTTCCCACAATAGGTACAGCCCACTGGGGGTTACTGGTTCTTCCTCTGCTGATGATGCTGCTGTCTTGTTGGTGGTGCTGGCCCTCGCATCGCCACATCGTAAATGCGAATGCCAAGAGATGGTGCTGTTATTCGGGGCGCTACTCTCCCTCCTCCTTCAATTTGATTGTGAGATCTCTTCTGACCTCCAGTCCTTGATGTGATCCTCTGGATTGTGATCTCATGTCTCCGGGTTGCCGTTAATACATCATCGATAGTCTGGTAGTTGTGTCCCTCTATCAATTGTAAGAGTTCAAGATAAAACCCTTGTTGAAATCTCATAGCCCTCTGGCTCTCTGTTGCTACCATCTCTGGGGTAAACCTACTCAGTCTGCAGAACTCTGCTGCATAAGCATCCACTGTCTTGCCGGCTTGCTTGAGGTTGATAAACTTTTGCTGTAGCTCGAACTGTGCTACAACTCCATATTATTTCATCTTGAACCTTGCAGTAAAATCATCCCAAGCTATAGGACGTCTGATGCCCACTTCTTCTGATTCTCACCAATCACGTGCGAGGTCCTGAAGTAACAGCTTCACTTGATCCACACGTTCTTCCGTCGGTACCTTAGCTGCTGTCAGAATAGCCTCGATGTCCTTAAGCCATGCATCTGCTGAAATGGCATCCTCTGTGCCCTCGAAACGATGGGGGTTCTACTTGCAGAACCTGGTCGACGCCCCTGATCAGTCCTCACTCCCCTTTTCAAAGCCGTTTGTAATCCTTGGTTGAGCAATACATTCTGCTCTTGCAGCTGAGTGTGCATGTGTTGCTGGGTCAACATCTGATGTTGCTAAGTAGCCAACATCCCTCTTATGATTTCCAGAAGGGCTGGTGTTTCTACTGCCATAGGGGTAGGCAGAACTGTTAGTAGTGTTGGAACCTCCGGATACTGCGGTCCAGCTGTTGGTTTCACTATCACCTCTTCTTGGATGTTCTCTTGAGGTAGTACTGGCCTTTATTGCTGACCAATATGGTCATGTTGTTCGTGTTGTTCTTGCTGCCCTTGTTGTCCAGCGTTGACAGATGCGGACGAGGTACCCCTAAGAAAAGGGACAAGAGAGCAATCAAACGATCGGACATGAAAGATCAATGAAGTCAAAGGATACCGGAATGTCAAGCTAGGGTCGAGAGTAACGAAATAATAAGATCAAGGGGAAACATGTGTGATTGAGACATCCTATAAATTAAAATACCCTACAAGTCTGAAATCAGACCTGTATGGGCCACCACTAAAACCTTGTCACGTCCCAGAACCAGAATACCGGAGAGCGGAGGAATGACTCAGCCAGCTACGTATTACGGGTAGATGAATACCGTATAATACGATCAATGCCGTCTAAAAGACGAGGGGGTGCATACTATATGAAAGTCTCACTAGGGTTGCTCAACATATATTGTCTCAATCATTCAAACAAGAAGGAGAAATAGAGAACATATAAGATAAAGCAGTAAGGCGTCCCAAACGCTAAGTCAAAATGTTCTTGAGGTCTGGCTTTACAAAACATAGCCAGATAATATGACAAGGTATACACAATCGTTATCAGCTGCAGTCTGACTTAGTTACAATTATATAAAAGTAAGTACAAGACAGTCCGACTAACATGTCGGTGCCAAGCGGCAAAATATAAAGTAAGTAGTAAAACGAGCAGGGAAGCAAGGAACCCACTCGTGTCCTCCTGCGATCATCCCTCTAGTATTGACCTTCTTAGAGGTAGAAGTAAGCTGAGTCCTCGGGAACTGGCTATAAATCTGGCCATACAAAATCAGAGAGGTTAGACCTCTAATAGCAAGTACCACAAGGAAGCACGACATGAAGAATTAGAACCAGTGATAAGAGTTAAGAATATGATAAATAAGTCTCTGCTTGCTACTGGAATTCACACAACATCATGATACTTCAAACCAACTTCCCAACCAAACAAGGACAAAAGCCGACCCGTTATGTCCTGACATTCTGATCATCGCAGTTAGTTAACAAAGTAAGTACAGTACACAAACAAATCAATTTAAACGATAATACAACTATTATGACTTGCTAACTGTAAGTTCCAAGTTGCCCTGAAAATATACAATAAGGGATTCCTCAGTTCTTACTATGTACAAGCAAGACTAGTCTACCCAATAATCAATTGTGCCAATCATAAATTAGACGAGTCCCAGCGGGATGCCCATCATCAATATATGTATAAATATAAACAGATACCACTCCCTGCCCGTGTGGCAGGTTTGCAGTATCTGTGGGAACCAGCCGGCATGTCGGGGCACTAATTGTCCCGAGATGGCCATCATATGAGAACTCGGGAATCCATTCTCTCCATGCAATCACAATTTTATTTAACTTAATAGTCCCTATGTTGATTGAAATCTTGTCGTAGATCATGGTCATTCAGAATGAGTACTTTCGTACAGAGTACGATATGCATAACTCTATAACGATGCCCGTGCGGTTAGGTTGTAGGTCTTACATAGCGTAATACAACCATCAAACCTAGCCACGAAATAATCATGCCTTGACTGTAAGGTACACATGCTGCTTTTGCAGAAACAAGTTGAAGTCTGCACGTATCCATATGCCAATGTTCGGGATCGGCTAGTCGATTGCAATGGTTCATGGTTAATATGAACGTATCTCATTTAATTTCAATAAGACGACTAGCCAGTCTCTTAGTTCCAACTAGGAACGCATGATCAATCATTAGTCGAGGTAACAATCAGTATCAATTCGCGATAAGGCATGAAAGTCAAACTAGTATTTAGTATGGTCAAGTCTATAACTATCATGGTTAAGTTCCAGTCATTCTGGGTATCCATAAACCAATCAAGACACAGGGCAAATCCCACACAATAATACGTATTAACATAACGTGATTATATCGAGTTCATGCCAAAAGGCGTAAGGATATAATAAGGGGTGCCATGCGCCCAAGGAGCACGCCCAAGGAAGTACGCGTAAAATTGGAGTTACGCGTAAAAATGGAGTTACGCGTAAATGAATAACATTACGCGTCAAGGAAGTAGGAAATCATGTTATGCGTGAAATATTGTACGCGTAAAGAGTAACATTACGCGTAAAAGAATACGCATAAAAGAAGTAGGAAATCATGTTACGCGTGAAAGAATAACGTTTCACATAAAAGAATACGCGTAAAGGAAATAGCATTACGCGTAAAGGAAATAGGAAATCATGTTACGCGTGAAAGAATAACGTTACGCGTAAAAGAATACGCGTAAAGAAAATAGCATTACGCGTAAAGGAAATAGCATTACGCGTAAAGAAAATAGGAAATCATGTTACGCGTAAAAGAATAACGTTACGCATAAAAGAATATGCGTAAAGGAAATAGCATTACGCGTAAATAAAATAGCATTACGTGTAAAGGAAATACGCCAAGCCAGAGTAGACTTGCGTAATCCAGATTCACGCCGACACGAATGATGGTGGGCGTAAAGCTTGATATTACGCGGGCACGTATAAACGTGGGCGTAGAGAACCTCTCGAACTCCTAATTCCGTGAACCTCAATCTAAGCCAAAGGTGGGACTTCCATGGATCAAATTGGGTTATAACACAAATCTTGACAACCTGGAATGCTCAAAACTTGGAAATAAGAAAGTTCGATAGATCAAAACCACCAAAATCCGAAAATGGCCAATTTCTAGATCTACAAAAATAAAACTTTCAAATGCAAAAATGTCAAGTTCTAAACTATCTTAGAATCATACGAAGAAGATAAATGAACCATAAAAATGGGTTCACATGTGGAAGCAAGATGCACTTGCCTAAGCTCTTGGTAGGTGGAGAGAGTTATGAGGAAGAAGAAGAGTAATTGAGAAAAAGAAGTAATGAAGAGAGAGAAAGGATTGGGCTTTAAATGGAGATGGTGGTAGGTAGGGGGTTGGGTTCATGATGAACCATCCTAAACCAAAACAAACCAACCCAAGCCGAACCCAAGACGAAGCAAAAGCAGAAAAAAATAAAATACATGAAAAATAATTAGCATGAAATTAAAGGAATTAAATACAGAAAAAATGCATGATAAATATTAAATAAATACATTCAAGCAGTACACGTATTAAAATATGCATTCTGGGAACGGGGAGTGACAGTACAGGAATATCTGATGTACAATGTAAATATAAACAGTGCCTTGAGTATTAGGACGTTATGTGATCGGCTTGGGTCAAGATCAGGCTGTTCCATTTGACCGACTATGCACAAGTAGTATAGAGGATCAGGCCAGCCAAATGGAAAGCTATGTACAAGTAGTATCAGGTCAGGCTACACCCTACGTGTGGTGAGGGTGGAGCTATGTAAAAGTAGTAACAAGTGGGGGTAATGATCACATAACCTCTAATAACTTCCCATCCCCGAGTAGTATAATGGATCCAACCATGACACGACATGACACAAGATTTAAAGAGCAGGGGGCCAGCCCACTCCCAAATCGGTGTCTATATAAGTACATGGAACAAGATCGAACAATATACTCATATACCAGGTAAACCAGAAATAACATCGCATGACGAGATCCAACGTATACTAGTCCGTGTATCCTCGTGTCGAGAATCAAGTAAAACACTACAACTGAATCGGATTGTCACGACCCGCACCCACTGTGAGGGTACGAGAACGTAACAACGCCCAGCCTACGCCGCAGTGTCGGTGGTAGAACGCTGTCCTATGTCACAACATCTAACAATATAAGGTACCTGAACAGTATATACACTCCGAATGGAGGTGACATAACAGAACAGTCTCAATCACATCTAAGGAAGATACAGAATAGTAAAGGTAGATAGAGAGATCAAAACTACAATGTAATACAAATAAGAAAGAGAATCTAAGTGTCTAAGATAACAATTCAAGAAACATCCAGCTCAATACAAGTCTCTAAATATATACAATATCTTAGAACAACAACTAAAAGTCGAATAACAATGCTGAAAGAAAAGATAAAGCCTAGCTATCTAGCCTAGACTATGGGAGTAGCATCCTGTACTGCAGCTGGGTCCTCCAGAGGAACCAGGTCGCAGGTGTCGTCTAAGCCTGCGCCGTAATAGGTGGTACATAGGGCCTCATCCTCATTCTCTGTAATATTTTCAACAGGTCCAGTCAGGACAGGAACGAGCACAAAACATCTCACGCAGTTCATATCAAGTTAGGAAAAATAAAGCATGTAATAGAGTAAGATACATGAAACGCTGAAAAGAGAATATATGAAGTAAAGAAGATAAATGTAAGAAAATATCTACTATAAATAGAGAACTAGCAGTGACTAGTGAGTCAGAGTAAAATATAGACATGTGAATGGCATAGGAAGATTCAAGACTACAGCTAAGAGTGATTCATGACTACCGCTACTTGGATTTATTCACATGCATATTTCTACTCCTCCATCCCCAATCAATACACAAGGATCTGTTCAAGTTATGTTAAGATTCGTGAACTTCACATGGCTCATAAAATGAGTGATACGTGAAGGTGATTCATGATGGCTCTGTGAACATGAGAGTACATGTGTCACAAGCGATTCGTGAATCAGTAAAAGCATAGAGATACGTGATGATTCGTGAAACGCACAAAACATACAGTATTCGATGCTCCCGAGGGGATAACATCTCATGAAAAGATCCATATAGTACCAATCCGTGCTACCAACGTGTTAGCATCAAGTAAAGTAATCTAGAGCAAGAGTATAAATCCTAGCAAGTATGAAACGGTCAGAGAATGTACTCGTCTGATAACTGAATGTCCGAAGAGGGTGTACTGCCTGAGGAGAGGTGTCTGTCTCCTAATCAGAACAACACAAGTTACAACATATCCAGATAATAAAGTATGATACTATGATGCAGTCTACATGATGTTGGGTCAATCCTAGACTAAAGTCAACCCTAGTCAACTTCAGTCAACTATCTAGTCAAAACTAGGTCAACTTGGTCAACCTAGACTCAATCAAGTCTCACTAGGCCTAACCTTGTCTATCCTAGCATCCACACATACTAATCTAAGGCTATACAAGCCAAAACAAGTCACATATCAAGATACATCACTTTCATGTATATTCAACATTATATATATATATTTATATAAGAGAAAGGAACTAACATGTAAAGCTATGTGTGTGTGTGAACATGGAGGTGTACATGAAAAGAGAAATCAACACTAGTTATGATTTTACATTACACATGGCACAAAACTAACCCATCTTCATTACACATGTATTTATACTTAACATGCATGGCTACAAGTATATATCTATATACATATACACAGAGAGAGTTAGAGAGGGGAGAGCATATGAATATGTGTGTCATAGAATAGGCATGGGTGTATGCATACGTTTACATAGAGCTAAGTATGCTGTTAAGGGGCTTAGTTAGCTCCTGTGTTCTCAGAATTCAGAATTCACATAGTGGCATGTGTGTGTGCATATAGGACTATGGAAAACAAGTGAGGGTTTAAGAGCACATGGCATTGGGTTAATATTTAATCTTAACTCTATTTTCTCATAGCAAAAATCAGTTTCACATTCTAACTAACATTCCATTTCAGTTTTCAGTCCTCTCAAATCCAGTCTACAACATTTCATCATTCTTGAAATCTCAGGTTTTTAACACATTCAATATTAGGAATCAAAACCTATTCATATATATCTATACCATTCTCAGGTAGTGATAAGGCCATAGAAGAATCCCAAAAATCATATATGTAAACCTGATTTCATTCCCAGGTTTACATTCAACTTAAATCTCATTTCTCATTCTTGAATTCTTAGGTTTTCATTTACAGTGAATCAAAACTAATTTCAGTGAATACTAGGTGAACCCAGGTTCAAATGTCTCAAAAATTCAAAGATCATAAACTCAGGTTTAGGATTCCTATTCAGGTTTATTAAAGCATTCATCTCAGGGATTGAAGAACAGTGGTATACAAATATATAAGTGTAGAGTGTGTGTGTGAAATGTGTGACAGTGAACTAATGTGTGTGTGTGTTAAATGTGAGGAAAAAACCTCTGTGTGTGTGTTAGAAGGGAAGATGCAGGAAAACAGTGATAGGAAATAAGAGGGTGGCCTGTGTGTGGGTGTTAAGTGACTGAGATTTGTAATATGTGTGGGTGATGTTACAAAACAGTATAAAGGGAAAAACAGTGTGACAGATTTCAGTTTGTGTGTGTGTGTGAACTGTGTGTGTGAGTGATAGGAATAGATGTGTCATGTGTGAGGGAATTTACACAGGTGTATGTGAATCATGACTGTGTGTAAAGTCAGGATTAACAAAACCAATTTGACAGTTCAATCAAAATGAATCAGTAGCAACCCAAAAACGAATCCAAAAACCTATTGCTCACACAAATCACAACTTAGCATGGTCCTCAGTCATTACACATGTGGGTGAACTAACCTAAACACTTAACATCATAAAAACAGTTTGAAAATGAAGATTAAAATCAGAAAATTCAATATTTAAAAATAGTTTTAAAATGATTAAAAATCACCAAAAAATATATTATTATTTAAATATCATAATTTAATAATTAAAATCATAAAATTTCAAAATTACCCTTATTTAGAAAACTGGGTGTTACACAGATATAGTAGATATCAAGACAATGAAAACTATAAGTGAATGTACTCACCTGCGGTCATGAGCTGTCAAATAGAATCGATGCTCAGAGTGATGTTGTAGACCCTAAGATGAGATATTATGAGTTAAATTAGAGTTTGATAGTGTTAGGCATGATTTCTAGTGTATGATATGCAAATCTAGGTCAAGCTCAGTCAAACTAAGTCAAACTAGGTCACACTAAGTCAAACTAGGTCATACAAAGTCAAACTAGGTTACACAAAATCAAACTAGGTCAAAAGTTGACTTACAGTTGACTTTTGGTCAACTGGTCAACTCTGGCCAACTTCTAGTCCAATCTAAGTCAAACGAGGCTAATGGTTGACTCATAGTTGACTTTTGGTCAACTGGTCAACTCTAGTCAAGTTCTAGTCATTTTTAGGCCAAGTGTTGACTTTTAGTCGACTTTTGGTCAAAACAGTCAACCATGGTCAAATGGGGTCAAAACTAGTCTAAGTATCCTATTTCTAATATTTATCTACCAAAATACCATATACCTTGGTCATGTTGGTATCCCAATACCAATACCTTGGTTTGGGTCCAATACCTTAACTTGGGTAAACCTATACCTTAGTCTCTAACCAATACCTTAGCATACCCTATGTAACTCAAATACCTTGCTAAGGTATTCCAAGACCTTACCCTCATCCTAAGGTAATTCCTCATTACCCTGCCTACCAAGGTAAATCACATTTAACTTGAAAACTACTCTTAGTATCCTAAGATATCAAGACACTAACCTACCTAACCAATACCTACTACTATCTCACTCTAAACTAACATCTAGGGTATCATACCTTAACATTAAGATATCTAACTAATCTCTAACTATCTAACTAACAAATCTAAGATACCTTAACTTGGAATAAGGTATACTTTAACATCTAATATACTAAACCTAGATATCTAGTAACTACCCTAAGCTACTAGCTGACCAATACCTTAGCTATCTACTCTTAGCTACTAGGTATACCCTTTACCATGAAGGTATCCCAATACCATACCTTCAATAGGGTAAACCACTCATTTACCTTGTAGGTAAGGCCAATATCCTAAGATACCACTATGGTATCTCAAGGTACACTCTAACTACCTATATGTATCTAACATATCTAACATCTATATATATCCTAACTTAACATAGGCAAAGATATCCTAATATCTAAAGCTCAACTTAACCCCTAACATACCTTAACAAATTCTAACATCTAACTAACTAACAACATCTAACATATACATATCCTAACATATACTTATTCCCTCTTTGTACCTCACTTTAAGACACACACACACACACACACACACACACACACACACACACACACACACACACACACACACACACACACACATATAACCATATATATATATAGGGTATATATAGGGGTATACATAGGGGTATATATAGGGAGTGATAGGGGGGGTCAAAAAGGGGTGAAAATGGGTCATGGGGCTGCTGTACAGCAGCCCCAAGTTGCTACCAAGGCAGCAGCTGCTGCTGCCCCTACTATTTCTTCTTCTTCTCCTTCTCTCTCTCTCTCTCTCTATATATATATATATATATATATATATATATATATATATATATATATATATATTGGATAAGACGATTTGATTGAAACGAAACAGACAACACAAAACAAAAGCCTGTGTGGGATAAACAACCAAAGCCCACCACAAGACAAAAGCCCACACCCGCCAAAAATAAAATCAAAATCAAAACCCGCGCGCAGCCCGGAGAGGGGGGGTCACGTGGCCGGCCCACGCGGGTCCCGAGGGCTCTCTCTCTCTCTCTATATATATATATATATATATATTTTCTTCTTCTTCTCCTTCTCTCTCTCTCTCTCTCTATATATATATATATATATATATAATATATATATATATATATATATATATATATATATATATATATATATATATATATATATAAACACGCTCACAAACCTCTAACACACACATACAACTATATAAATATACACCCACACACACACTAATATATATACATACTCACTCATATATACATACTCACCCATATAAAATATATATACTCACTCATATATACATACTCACCCATATAAAATATATATACATACTCACTCATATACATATACACATACACTCCAAAACATCCCGAAACCTATCCGAATACCCAAATCCTCGAAATTCTACCCTCTAGGGCCAAGACACGTACCTCACACAAGCAATCCAACTCGCACACATGAGCGAAAACGAGAAACGCGGCCTGAATGGCCAAATGGCCATTCTGGCGACTCTGGGGTATCCGATTCGCGATACCGCGCAATACGGGCACCAAACCTATCCGGATTTGACCCAATTTCTACCCACGAGTCCTAAGTAATAATTAGAATATATTCTAAGTGCTAACTTGTTGATTCTAGTGTCGGTGCAAAAAAGTCACTCGTGTGTTGGAACCCGAAAACCCCGAAAAAGTCCATTTTCTTTATTTCTCGCGAAACGATTCCACACATCCAAATATGGACATGTACCTAGCTTCATCTCACCCAAAATAACCTAATTAGGTCTAATTAGTCTAGGGACAACACCGAAATATGTCAATTTAGGGTTTTTCTTAAATTTGGCACTAAACCTAGGCAAAAAGTCCCAAATCGGGTCCAATGGGTTATCCTACACCTCGGGCATCATCTAATTTATAAATGACACTAATTAGAAGTAATTAAAAAGGTTAGAGTGAGGGTTTACCTCTTAGGAGTTGGAATCCCAAGAAAAAGCCCCAAAATTACTTCTTTTTAGGGCAAATCACAAGATCTATGCTTTCACCACCACCAAGCTAGATCTACCTAGATCAAAACTACAAATGAAAGATAAACAAGGATAAGCACCAAGATTAGAGAGAGATCTAGAGAATTGGAAGAGATTTGACTTACTTGGAGCTTGAAATCAAAGAGGGGAAAAAGAGGGTTTTTGTATATAGAGAGAAAAGAAGGAGAGAGAGAGAGAGAGAGAGAGAGAGAGAGTGTTTTCTTGCAATTGAGAGAAATGGGGGAGGGGGGTTCCAAATCTTGCCTTCCACATATAGAAGGGATGGGGGCATTTGTCACACTACAAAAATGCCCTCCAAGTCAAAGAAAAGAAGGGTTTTGAGTTGTGGTCAAAATGGCAACTTGGAATTTCTAAATTCTAAGTTCTCAATCTAATTCTAAACTCTAATTCCACTAAAATCAAATAGGATTAGTCAAAAAATAAATATCTAGGTTTAGTCATGACAAGTTGGTCGGGTACAATTGGGTCCAAAACTGACCCGGGTCACTAACACAAATCGAAATGAGACAAAACTCAAACATGATCAAACAAAACCCCAAAATACAATATTAATAAATAAATATTCACAAAAATATTAAAATATGAAAAAATTTCAAAATTATCCTCAATTTTGAAAACTGGAAGTGACAAGTGTGCCACACCTTATCCTTATTTGGTTATAGGTGTGGTTCACTACTACGATGATAGAATACTGGACCGTTTTGTGATCCGAATTATTGTTGAGCAATTTATATTCATTTTCTATGGCATATTTTTCTATATTTTGTTACGTACCCCTGAGGACCTTGTGATCTTTCCAGGTGCTTGTCAGACTTTAGGCATAGAGTTGATGTGATGTGTACTACAGGATTCATGTATCGATAGTAGTATCATTTATTATTTCTTTCGAGCTTTTATTTTCTCTTGCACTTTATATTCCTGCCATGATTCTTATTGTTGTTATAGCCTAGTTTTTGCAAGCCACATTCTTCTTCTTGAGCTTGTTCGAACATGTGTAATACATGGTGGCCAACTATGTTATATAATGGTTATCCTTGTTATTTATAATTCTTTATATGGATTGAGATATAGTTGACTAGACAGTTTAGACATTATACTTGACCTCTAGAAAACTCATATGTATTCGAGTTGATCTGGAGTCCACTTGATACGTAGCTGGCATGCTAGCATACCACGGCCCTATGTATATTGGTACTTGGGCGTTACACTACTCCACCACCAATAGAGGTTCAGAAATCACACTCTGAGGTATAGAGATCAAGCTCAACGAAAAGAGAAAAAAAAGCAGAGAGAGAGAGAGAGAGAGAGAGAGAGAGAGAGTAAGTAAAAGAATTTTTTTTAACATAAACAGATGGAGTATATATAGATGTGATGAATTAATCGTGACCGTCAAATCGCGATCCATGACTCGATCTGGATTAATCTCATCTGTTCGAAAAAAACCAAGTATCCAATGGATAATAGAATGTATTATCACTATTCATGAAAATATCAAAATACTATTTATGAAAATATTGGAAAATAAAAAATATGTAGAAGTAAAAATATCACCCGATATCAGCAGTATGCTCTAGTATACCGACGGTATGCCGGTCAAGAAGAAAGTTCTCTACTTTAAGAAAATTCTTCGATTCTCCGAAAACCAAGAAAGTACAAGCTACAGTAAAAATACATATTCTCATACAAATATAGATATTGTGAGACGAGTCTCACATTATTTTACTTTTCTGTCACTTCCTGTTTTCGGAATACGTAATTTTTTGCATTTTTCCTGTATATGGTATATGGTATCTGTATCTGTGCTTCCTGTGATCCTGTATTTGTACTTCATCATGGTATGGAACAGTATCTCATCACAGATTAGTGTTCCACCCCTTGTCCTTGTTTGATTGTAGGTGTAATACCCCAGTCCCATAATACGTAGGACTAGGAACGTAGACATGCCAGCTGTATTCATACGAAGTACATGGGCCTCATATGGATACATAAGCTGTAAATGCAGTAAAACCATGACTAATCTCATCCACACAAAATAAAGAAAAATAAAGATTTCATATAATCAACTGTGGAAATTTAATTGTACAATATGTTGGACAGAGACAAATCCACTACCAACAAGCAAGGAACGAAATACATGGAAAATAAAATAAGTTTGACGAGCGAAGCGAATACGATCCAATTGCAATCATCTTCGAAGAAATAGCGATGATCACGACTAGAGCTAGAACACCTGCGAAAGACAAAAGCAACACCTGGCGAGATAACTAGGTCCTCAGAGGGACGTAACAAGACACATAATATCATGCCAATAACTGAATAAATAAAGCTAAACAGAAAAGTTATATGGACTACCAATA